>CM050165.1:404415686-404455686 GCA_027410445.1 Discoglossus pictus | reverse complement strand
TTTAATAGTTATTAAATCATAGGTTGTATATACTAGCTTTTTCCAAAATACTTAGTGTGAATTAGGCTATTTCAACAGTTATTTATTTTTATTATTATATTTATATTTATTTATATTTTATTTATTTATTTAACAATTTGTCACATAGTTAACAAACTTTTTATTTAAATGTCTAAAACTATCTACTAATTTATAAATACCTAAAACTAATTTATAAATACCTGCCTGAATTATCACGTAGTTGAATACAAATAAATTCAGTATCATCAAAACCTTTTGCCTCAACATTGCCATGGTGAGTTCTGAATTTTGATTACATACTACTTGGTCTGTATATACCAGTACAGATAACATAGGGTCTATACTAGATATAAGTCATGTTGTTGTTGGTGTTGTTCAGTCGGGTCCAACTCTCCGTGGCCTCATGGACCGCAACACACCATGCTGATCCACTTGGTATTCATGGCAGATATACTGGAGTGAGTTGCCATTTCCTTCTCCAGTAGGCCACAGCATACAGCTCCTGGTATTCCTAGGTGGTCTCCAATCCAAGTACTGACCCGGCCCAACCCTGCTTGGCTTCAAGGTGGTGTGACCTCTTGTTTCCCTAACTGGAACCAAACCCAGGTTGCAGTGGTCAAAGCACTGACACCTAAATACTGGATCTTATTGGATCACATAATGCAGAACCTTTAAAAACAAATTTGGAGGTTTTACGTTTACATCCTGTAATTATATATAAATCTTACATAAATAGCTATTTCATGGTTTTGTATTATGTGATTGAATAAGATATTCTGTGTATATGTGCAAAAAGTACAGAAAAATGTAATTTTAAATGTATAATGGGTTTTGGAGACTAAATATATCACATTACCTGTTCCATGTTCCTCCAGTAGATAAGCCTTTTGTGTAGATTCCTTTCCAATACACAGTGCTCTACTATATTAGTTGATTACACTTTGCAATTTTACTATCTTCCATTTAAACTGCATTGTGCTGACACATTTAAAAAGCACATTAATAATACAGCACCCTGTGTAGAATTTATAGCCATTAATACACACGTATACCTCTCATTAATCTAATGAAACCAAGAGCCTTATTTAATTTAGTACAAGTCATATGATGCAGGTTTAAAGAGAATGTAACACAAAAGCTTTCTTTTTTCCTGAGACAGAGCTCTTGTGGATGGTGTTTACTCGAACGTCTTATCTGTCTTGAAAAATACAGAGCACAAAATCTCAGATGTGCTATAAATAAAATGGTCCACTGAGATATTTCTAAGATGTGTTGTCTGTAAATAAGACTGGAAATCCCCAGTTCGATTTCTGGGTGCACATTTTTCAGTAAAGGATCAGTCAAGGCGAGAATAGTATTTTTCATGACTTACTCATGTCAGCTACTTAGAAGTTGTAAGCAACTCGAGTTGTTACCTTGCTTTGTTGACAAGCCATTCTTCCACTGTCTGTTTTGAAAAACGGTTCTGTTGTATTCCGCAAATCATTTTGGCCTTTACCTGAGAAACATTTGACACTTGTGAAAAACAACCAGGATAGCTCAATACCTCTTGAAAAACAATTTTATTTCAGAAAAGTTGGTTTGGTGCTGTTATAAGCTATTTGGCCAAAGTTCTGAACACGCAAATGGAAAGTGTAACCTGCTGAATAAAATTTGAGTGTAGGTCTTATTTTGTAAGTGTCCCAAGATAACCTCTAATCTTGTTGGGAATTGGGGCCACGTTTACTTTGAGGAAACTTATTTATAGCTGATTTTCCTTTTTGTCTCCTTACAGTAGGCATTCAGTAGTTCTGACGTTGACATATGTTTAGTTAATTTTTATTTGTTTGCTTTGTTTAAAGTAATATATGTTGTAGTAGGTAACACATTTTGGCTTTCATAGATGAAGTCAATATTGTGTTCTTAATTAATATTTAAATTACTATAGATAACTTCATGCAGGGTACTACTGTAGACCACAGATTCATTGTGTTGGTGAAAAGTATTGGGAGACATGTTCTTCTCTTGTTTAATCCTATAATTATGTTGTTGTTCGATTTTATCTATAAAGTGTCAATTGTGTTTGTTTGCACTCGTGTCCGACTCTCTGTGACCTAATGGACTGTTACACCCCATGCTGATCCACTTGGTATTCATGGCAGAGATACTGGAGTGGGTTGTCAGTTCCTTCTCCAGTGGGCCACAGCATACAGCTCCTGGTATTCCTAGGTGGTCTCACATCCAAGTACTGATCAGGTCCAACTCTACATGCTTCCAGTGTGGTGTGACCTCTTGGTTCCCTGACTGGAATCAAACCCATGATATAATGATATAAGCTCTGTTTTCACTGCCTAAAATGAAACAAATAGTTCCTGCAGACACAGACTCTGTAGGGCAGGATGTTCAGTGTAGTGTCTTAGACTATCAGGGACAATGTCTTAGCATCATGTTGCAGAATTTTGCTGAGACATGGGGCCCTATTGTAGTAGAAGCCTGTAAATGCCTCAAACTCATACATTTGGCTGCAAGTGTTTTTTCCTCTAAATTTTTAATGTATTAAATTAATAATAAATAATAAAATAAACCCTGACTGTTTTAGTTGGATTTTAGGGGCACGATCATATGATCTAACAATATTTAAGCAAGTCCATAATTTACTTCTTAGACACAGCCAATAGGACTTTAGTAAAACATGGAAGTTAGACGTAATCTGCAATCACAGGCTACAAATTAATTAGTGCCAATAAGTAATATTTGCCTAACGGGCTGCAATCAAGTAATCTATAAAATGCATTAGTTCATCTGTTCTAGTCCATGTGGGTTTCATGTTATGTATTAACACCTTGAGTCCCGGGGTCCATATTACTCAGAAATAACATTTAAAAATAATATTTTTTAATTACTTATTTGTGGGTTCAAGCACTGTTGTGCAATTAATTCTATTGTCTTTCCATGCTTTCCGGTGCTTTTAAAGTACAGTATTATTTATATAATTGCTGTTACAGCTTTAAGAAGTGTTTTAGTACTTGTGATATTTTCGACAGAAAAGTGTGGGTCAGACTTTATTTGCGATCTAGAGCTATGGGTCTAATAGAATATCGATTTTGTGTAACTTTAATTATTTAGAGCTTGTAATATTCAAGCTGTACTAAAACCAATGGAGTTCTAAGCCAGTTATGCATCTTTGGCTGGCCTGTAGTGATTGTGGGCGGGGAACTCGTAATCAGATAGTGAGTTGCTAATAGAATATGTGGCATAATTTAGAGTTATTTTAATCTGTATAAATGTATGAATTGGGCAGTAGAGTAAGACCCATGGTTACTGATTGGTTAGCATGAAACACTGCACAACCAGTACTACAGAATCTGTGTCTTTATGAGCTTGAGGGCAGATTCAGGTAATATTTGTTTGATTTTAGGCAGTAAAAAAAACTGCTTTTTAAGTGCTTCTTAATAAAATAAAGTACATAAAACGAATAGATACATATGTATTATATATATATATATATATATATATATATATATATATATATATATATATATATAATAAAATCCAGAAACCTTCATTATCCCTTTAACTATAATTGTTCATGAGAATATTCTGCAACCCACCTGTTCAACTTTCGTCTTAAAAAGCATTTCCATTGTAGCATATATATCTGTTTATTTCAGAAAACCTAGCTACCTGGGGAGGCTGTCAGGCTTTTGTAGGGCCCCACATAGAAATAGAATAAGTACTAATAGGCGCATTTAGTCTCTTTATTCTGTCCATGTAAACACTCTCTTATTTAATACTGAAGATGATCTTGTAGAAATCTCAGACTTGGTTAAGTTTATTTATATTATTCGTCCATACTTCCAATTGGATCCCAGCGTGTTTGAGTATTCCTTCCAATAGTTTTGATTCTGTATAAAAACGAGGCCACTCACCTATCTATATGAGAGAAGAGGAAGCTAAAGCTAAAGGGACTGTCACCAAAATCAATTATAGTTAGCGCCTGAAATATTAAGGTTTTAATCTGTGTTTGTGCTGCTTTATTTGTGACTCCTGAAAACTATTCTGCTGATTGATGTTCTAATTAGTAACAGAATCTGCTTTCTTGTTTCACTGGTGGCAAAGCAACATGCCCCAGTGTTTTCATGCAGTTTAATCGCAATTCCAACACTTATCAACTTCTCAAGGTTGAATTTATTAGCAAATAGAGCAACACAATAGCATAACAGAGCTACACAAACAGTGCTAATACAACACATTGCCAGGTTTCAGTGCTATTGTTGTTGTTCTGTCACTTTAAGTCTAGGACCAGTTCTGGATATCCTACTTGTGATTCTTTTGTCACATCACTGTATGACCTATAGGTCATGGGTGGAAATGTTTTGTGTGTGAGAAGCGTTTGTATTTCTGGATAGCAAACAGTTTCTTATAGGGCATGTGAGGGGAAGAGGTGTGGTGTCCATTTCATTCATATCCAATTATAAAACAAAGCCTTCTGACTTATCTCTGTTCTATTCTTCTTCACCGTCCCTCTACTGATAGATACGAAACACACCCTCATGATCCATTTCTTGGGAAGGGATATAACAAATGTAAAAATGGATTCCTGACCTCTCTGCTATGTCCTGACCATCTTGGGTGACCCTACATGGTATAGCTCACAGCTTCATTGAAGTACACAAGCCCCTTCACCACAACAAGGTAGCAATCCAGAAGGAGAGTTGGTTACGTACTAAATGCACTTTTTCCTTCAAGTACAATGGGCCCTTTACGGTAACATTTTAAAATGAAATTCCTACTCTTAAGAACATCTTGCTCCTGTTAAAGTCACGGTGCACTTTAACAAACATCTAGCTTTCAAATGTCATTTGTTAAATTATACACAGGTAGTTGACCTTTTGTCTATTGTCTGCCTCATATTTTCCCAAGTTTTGTCCTCATTAAAATGGAGATTATTTTGTACTTTTAGATTATTGATAAATTGCTTTACTGGCAAACAACATCCCCCGTGGTTAGAATCAGGTGTTCCTCAACTAAGCATTTTATTACACTTCAAGTAAACTGACTGCATTGATTGGTGTCTACAAAGTCAAACCACATAATCAACACATTATTAAAACAGCAAAAAAGAAAAAAAAAACAGCTCAAAAGGCAAATATGCCTGTGGGAAGCTTGATCTACTGAAAGTGGATAATCTAGGACAAATTCTGCATGATGAATAACAAATGCAAACCTATACTTCCAAAGTGTGGAATAGAGTTCACTTTATATTCAAGAAACTAAAATATTTAAATGGAAAAGGAACTCAAAGGGTCCTATTATGCATATAAAGAATGATATACATATTAAAAAGGTTTTACATTAAAGGGTCGCACCAAAGGCCATGGTTATTTCAGAAACATATACATAAATATAATTGCATTCATTATTCTAAAAAATAATAATGGAAGTGTTGTATAATTGATCTTATCACCCCCACAGTGACTGTTATTCATGTTAGATTGGGGTACTTACAGAGAAGGGGGGTATTTAATGGTTAAATAACCACTATAGAGTTATATTAATGGGTAACATGTTTTACATACATTAATATAACTATTGACAGCCTTGAATTTATAATTGTTGTATTCCGTTTGGTTTAATGATGACAGACTTTTACATGCTTTGTAAAATGATTAGATACCTGGGAGGAGTGATAGGAACACTGGATCCATATAAGATCTGTATTCACTGCTGTAAAAAAAAAGTGCTCTTTAAATAGTCTATTTGACAATAGAACTGGACAAGAGAGGAAGGCTCCTTAGAATAACTACTGCAGTCCAATAATATGTCCAAGGAATATATATACACTAGCGAATTGCCCGTCAAAAAATGACGGCAATGAAATTGTAAGTGAGCTAAGGGTGTTTGGTGTATATAATGTGGCTGATGTTGCGTCGTTCGTTTTCTATGTCGTGGTTTTTTTTCGTAATATTATTTTTTTATGTCGTGTGAGTTTTTCTGAATATCCGTAGCTGTTTGGTGGTGTTTTGCGTGTTTAGGGACCTTTAGCCTCGTTTTTGTTTTGTTCAGTGGCCATTTTTTCTTTCGCGTCTCTAAACTCCGAAATTTGTGGTTAAATGGAGGTGTAACTTCACTTGCAGAGGTCCTCGGTGCTCTCCCTTGCTGTGAATAACCTTTTTATGTGTTTGTTGTTTGTATTTATTGTGTTTGTAATGTTTTGGGTTTTGCGCGGTTTGCGTCCTTGTTTTCTAATCTTGTAGGTGTTTTTCGGCAAATCTTTAGGTGTTTGGTGATGTTTTGCGTCTTTAGACTGCTGTAGCCTCGTTTTGTTTTTTTCCGGCGGCCATTTTTTCTCTTGCTTAGAGAATTTTTTAGTGTCTAAACTGCTTTAATTTCAGTTAAATTGAGGTGTAACTTTAGTTTTCGAGGTCCTGGATGCTCCCTGTTGCTGTAGGTAAGGTTTTTATGTATTTGTTGTGTGTATTTGTTGGATTTTTGATGTTCTGATGTGCGCGCGTTGTGGACGATTTTTGCGAGGTCGTAACGTGTCTCGTATTTTGTTTGCTTTACGCCGTAAAGTTTGCGAGGGTCGCAGTTGCTTCGCTACACAAGCCCGCAAGCGTTAGAAACAACTCGTATGCTCACAACTATATATGTGATATATATATATATATATATATATATATATATATATATATATATATATATATATAACAATATATGAGGATGCTAGGGAGTGAAATGCTCTGTACAATAAAAATATTATCCGTCTGAGTCATTCACAGATGGATATAGACAAATGATGGGTATCCACTCATGAAAGTGGCAGCCAACATAAACAAGAGCTATATATCCATCTGTGAGGGTGTATGTAGGGACAATCTAAGTGGATAACTAGGCAGAAAAAAAATATATTTTTAAGTAGGAAAAAATGAATGTTGATTTCTCAGCTGTCCTCTGTGTGTTTATATATATATATATATATATATATATATATATATATATATATATATATATATATATATATATATATATATATATATATATATATATATATATATATATATATATATATATATATATACCGGTATATATAATCATATGTTTGTGTAAAGGGTGCCCAAATGAAAGTGATGCTTAAATTCTGCTGGAGGACAGGGTTTTTCGTTTGCATTGCAAGTGCCTGGGCATGGGTAGGACAAAACACTATGTGGCAAATCCTAAAAACAGAATCGCGTAACAAATCACTTGCCGTCTCTCCACCTCCCCTAGTACTCTCTTCATTGAGAGAAAAGATAAACACACTCCTCAGGCTCCAGTCTGACAAGAAGTTCTGAGCTAGACAAAGATGGAACTTTCAATACACAGATTCTTCAACTTGTTCAATTTTCTCTAAACATGCTATCATGCTTATGGCTTCCAATGTAGCTGCTAATGTAGTTCCCAAAATGTGTATTTTTTCCTAAATTACAGTATTTTTTTAGGTGGCGTCTAACAAATTATTTTCCATTAGTAGTATTTTAAACCAGAAGCAGTTAAAATTGTTAAAAAGGCAATTTTAAAATATAAGGGTAATCTTTTATCAAATTATATCTATCCGTTTTAGCAAAAAAAAAGGTTTTACCCAGAAAATATAATTTAAAACACATTTCCCCTCAATAATGACCGCTGCTGCATTCCTTTTCTTGGGCACAGAAGACAAACAAATCAACATTGTATTAATTATGCATGCCAGATTACCTGGAGCATGCTCTGTAGAGGGGTTATAGCTACAATCCCATGATCCTCACATCACCAATATGAGCATTTTTGCAGGTAAGGAGGGAGATGAACTAAAAAAATAGGTTTCGTGCTTACTCTGGCACTATACACTTCTGTAGAAGCATATCAGTAGTTGTGAGCACAACTGGAACATAAATGTGTATAAGTCGTTAATTAAAGCATTATTTATTCATTCCTAAAAATAATTCCCACCTTCTGGCTCGCTACCTTGTCCTGATAAAGGGGCTTGTGAACCTCAATGAAGCTATACCATTTAGGGTCATCCAAGATGGCCAGGTCATAGCAGAGAGGTCAGCTAAATTGTGGTCCACTGTAGAAGGAACTGTCAACCCACGCCAGTATCTTTGCCAAGAAACCCATATGGAAATGCGCAACCAGAAACACAGACAGATGTGCTGCGAGTTCATGTGGTCACTGAAAGTCAGACTGGACTGAAGGACTGAACAACAAAAAATTATTTGCCCAGTGTTCTTTTTAAACTGATGAATAAAAAAACAGAGGACCTCTAGACGTATTGAACCTTCCTCAACTGCTCATATATACCACAGAACCTGACCCACCCAGGGCATCTGTAACATATTTCTGTGCAGTAGGTTACAAGCCGCTATTAGCACTTACAGGTTTGGATAACTAAGATCAAAGCTTTGCCGCACTTTTAAAAGTCGATTTGTGAGAACATTTTGTAGAGATCTCAGGTGTCCAGATGCATAAATCATTATGTGTTCTTGAGCTCTGCCTCGTGGTATATTCCTTACTGCAGAAAGCGGCTCAGAGAATTCGTAGAAACAGCTAAAACATCACCTCAAGTAACGATATCTTCTAGGATACAAACTGTTTATTTAGAAATTCCCACTACACTATCAGCCCCATTATATTCGCAGTACGTATCGCCATCGGCACGCACACAAAAGCTGCAGGCTTGAAATTCGGCTGCGTGACCGAGCCATTAAATTCCACCACGTCGTATCATTACGTCACTTAAAAATGGAGGTTAGATTTTAAAGCATTACGTTTTTCGATCGGACCCGCATTCCAAAAATAATACAATATTAATAAATCAGTAAATATGATATTCAAGTCCATGTGAGTTCCATTATATGTATTAACATATTGATTCTCAAGATCGATATAACATGGAAATTTAAAAAAGTACTTTATATTGCAGGTTTCCAAGCTTGCGAATGTTGTGCTATTCATTTTAATACCTAACATCACTTTCCCTTTAATTAAAAGTACAGTAGTGTGTGTATATTTGCATTTACAGTGCTACGGGTAGGACTTTATCCCACTTGCGGGTCCTCTCTTGTGCCTGTTGGCTTTTTGGCTCCATTTCTGAGTTATGGGCTTGAACGCCAATGACTCCGTTGCAATTTAATAGCGTGATTGTAACATAACAGTTACGGGCTTGACAGATCAAAGGATTTGCGGCCGCGGAGTGCAACTTTTTTTTTTTTTTGCCCTTACCGCACATGACATTGGTGGGTTGTTTTACGCAGCCAATTTAATAGCCGCAAGTCCTAAGGGCTCCGTTACGGGCTGCGGTTTTACCCGTTAAGAGAATTTAATAGGGCTGTACCTCTCTCACTATTTCTGAAGTGTTAACTATTACATCATAGAACATAGATTTGACAGCAGAAAAGATCCAAAAGACCCTTCTAGTCTGCTCATTAAATATACATAAAATACTTGATTTAATGAATCCTCAGGATAACCTTATGCTTATCTCAGGCATGCTTGGATTCCTTTACTTTGCCCCTACTACTTATTCTACTTTTTTTTTTTTTTATTAGAGATTATTTAAATGTTCTTTTTTGTGCATTTCATCTTCTAAAGTAGTGGTGGCATCTCAACCTATGTTGGATAAACTTGTTAGGTGTTTGTTGAATATATGAGCAATTTTCATTTTTGTTTTAGACCAGCCATACATTTTTATATTAAGCTCTAACATAATGAGTTCTCTCTGGGGGACATAGGAAAACGAAATGATTGAAAGCTCAATCACTCCAAAAGAAACAGTGTGTGCTGAATCAGCTGGGAT
The DNA here is from genome assembly GCA_027410445.1 of Discoglossus pictus. Lineage (NCBI taxonomy): Eukaryota > Metazoa > Chordata > Amphibia > Anura > Alytidae > Discoglossus > Discoglossus pictus. The sequence continues at coordinate 404,445,869 of CM050165.1, read as the reverse complement.
CTATCTATGTTGCTTAAATTAAATAAACTGAAATACAGTACCAACATCTTGCTTTATTAGTCTTAAACTATATAGATCCTAATGTGTTACTATTAACCTTATATTGAAATAACTGGTTGAAAGATTCACCCCTTGATACAGCAAATGTTTTGTACACAATTCTGTAAAACGCAGCTGTCGCTTTAAAGCAGATCCCATTGCAATAAAGAAAAGCAATCTTTACCAGCATCACAGTTTTTTTCCTAGGCAATCCTGTCTTCTTGTGATATGGCCAGCCTCATGATCAAATCTTCTAGTGAACAGTTTAGCTTGATTTCCTGGATATCAATTTATTTGATCTACTTGCTTTTTACTAGCTTGTCCAAGTAAGTACCTCACTGCTATCTCCTTTACAGAGTGTTTTCATCCATAGCTCACATTTTTCCCCTTTTTTTCTGACCACCCAATCCTGTGTCAAGAACTTACCTCCGAATCCTACTGGATCCCACCACTAAAATCCCAACTTTTCCTGGAAACACTAATCTCTATTCTAACCACACACCCCTTTTCATTATGTTATGTATTTCTTCAAGCTCTAACCTACCAAAATATTCTAGACCTTTATACTTTTCTCTAGATCCTGCTCACTTCCTATTCTCTTAACAAAAACAAAATGGATTCCTGTACTCATAAGCAGAGTCTTCAAAAATTCACATTCTCTCAAAAAAATTGTATGTTTATGTCTTTTATGTAGCTCTTAATAATGTTAGCTTAGTAATACTCGACAAACAAGTGTTTTTTTTTTCTTTTTTCTTAAGCTTCAGTGGTCTTTTAATGTCATTACGTACAAGTCAGAGACATATCCATAGATTTCCAGACCTTGGCCCCTATTCAGTTGTCCAAATCACAATTACATGAGCCCGTAATGTAACCTGTAAATGTTACTAATATTCAATTGGTTACTTTTACCTACTCGCATTACAATTGCGAGTTACAGGCTCAAAATACTTTCATGTTTCAAGCCTGTAAATGTTACCAGTGCTAAGGACGCAAAATCCATATTCAATTACAACAATTCAACAAGCCCGCAATTCCATTCAAACCCGTAAATGGCAAATGTATAAAAAAATTATACGAGTGCTAGATGGGACTCGCAGGTGGGTTAAACACCTGTTGAATAACACTGCAAAAGTAAATAAAAACACACTACTGTACTTAAAAATACTGGGAAAGCAATGAAAGGCATTAGAACTAATTGAATTACTATAAATGAATTTAAAGAGATATACCTAGCGATAAAATATTTCTGTCCCTTTGTCTCCCATTTTGTTAGCATTAGAATTAATTGCACAACAGTCTCAAGCTTGCAAATCTGCAATAAAAAATATATTTTTTTATTTCCATGTTATATCGATCCCGGGAATCAAGGAGTTAATACATATCATGGAACCTGCATGGACTAGAACAGTTGCTTTATTGCTTTCTACATTTCTAGATTGCAAGTCCGATTGTAGATCGGACTTCTAAACACTAATTGGTTGTAGTTTAAACTCCATGTTTTACTGACGTCATGATGTACCTTTTGGCTCTGTCTAAATTGTAACTTACAGGCTTTCCCTGAAATGCTACTTACAGGTTCATCGTTTGCATATTGGGGCTGTAAGCATGTTATTGTGGGCTGGAGTCAATTAAATACATCTATATATTTAAACAAATTAGTAACCCGCAGCCAAAATGTCAGGTTACATGTTATTACGGGCTTGGAATTAAATGGGGACCATTGTTTATATATCTACTTTCTAAAGATGTTATTTAATGTTTTGTTCGATCTTCACCCAACGTGCACTATTACTCCCGGCTTTCCTGATTGACATGTAACACATAATATGTTAAAGTAACAAATCCTCTTTCTCTTCACTTCTTCTCCAACCAAATCCAACAACATATTGTGTTTACTCTAATTATATATCATATCACAAGGCTTATCGGCTTTTAGTTGGATCCAGATGGTGATGTTGCTCCCCAACCAGCTATATTTTTCTAGTGTTTAACTTCTACATCTTCCTGTCATCACAGAAAACATTTGATCTTTTGGGACAGTTTCAGTGAATCATCTGATTGGACTTAATGGAAATCTGATTAATTAAAACAAATTTCCATGATGGTTTTTGCTCGAGCTGTTAAGCTTTTGTTTTTATCCCCATTTTTAGCAATAAGCCGATAGGATAACTAGAGAGTCGCAGAAGCTTTTTATGATTTAAATGTGGCTTTCAAATAAAACTAATTTCAGCAAAACCAAAGATCTTTTATTCTGTGTTAGATACCTTGTATTCATTAATGTGACATAATTATGCTTTTGAGATTATATTTCATGATGTTCATTTTCTTCATTATATGGTGTCCTTAAATAGACTAGAATTATTTTTCATTCACCATTGAATGGGAATCTGACACCACATTAACATTTAACTGCATTATTCAGGTAAGGTGCTAATGTTGCCTGGAGCTGTTCTCATATTGCACAAAACTAGTAGAAAGAAAAAATGCTAGTGATGTTTAATAGCAACAGCAGGGCTCCTGTGACCCCACTAAATTTAAATTCATACAGTTCAAATAATTATAAAAAAATCTGTTTATGGGTACATTACTTAAATTGAGATCTAGGAATGTAGAGTTGCTACCTGCTCGTACCACGTTACTACCAGTCTTCCTGCTCTCACCCGCATAATAGACCCCACAATCCATTACGAACCAAATTATTTTCCTACCCCACCTTTCTCTGGGCCTCATTCTATTAACGGCCGTAAAACGGCCGCAAAGCTGCGATTTCTTGCGGCCGTCTTACGGCCCCGTGTAGAGCTACCTTTACCTTGAAATTCAATTATACTGCGCCGCAAGGATATCCCCTTCCGGCCGGCCGCATATCATGCAAACGGCCGGAAGCTTTTTCCCAGCGCCCGTAAATCTTGTTTTCCGGCTGCAAAGTCCAAAAACTGAAAATGCAAATATAAAATCGAGAATGCACTGTAAAGCTCCGTAAATGCTAGGCATCATAATGGGGGACACGAGGATTAATAGCAACACCCTCTCAAGCTTGCACATCAGCCCAAATCCGATATATTATTTACGGATTACTTTACGTCCCGTAGTTCCGCGGGCTGGTCCTTGTTCAAACCCGTACGGGTTCGGAGATGGAGGGCCGCAAACCAAGCATTGTAATAGCCAATATATATTCAATCCAGCACTGCAAAGCACTGTAAATGATGGGGAACATAATGGGGGGGGGGCATGAGGATTACTAGCCAAACATTCTCAAGCTTGCACATCGCCAATTTGTACTTTGATTTCAAAATCCGTACCCACGGACTTCACTGACCAAGCCCGTAGCTCGTTATTCAAACCCGTGCGGGCTTGCATGATAGATGAAGTTAAATATCTTTATTTGCGCATTTGAGAGTAGGGGAATGTTGAGCTATTAATTCTAAAACCAAACATCACTTTCACTTTTAATAAAAGTACAGGATGGCTTTTCTATGCTACGACTTGTAAGATAGCCCTTTACGACCCGTAGGTCTATTTTATCCATTTACGGACTTGACGGAGGCTAATCCCGCAGCCTTTGCGGGTCTGAGGTGCTCCAAGCCCTCGGGACTTTGTCCATGGATATTTGACAAGAATTTTAAAATACAAAAATTACGGATTTGAGTATAGGGGAATGTTGTGCTATTTTTGCTAACACCTACAATCACTTTATAGTCTCCTCAGAGTGCAGGATGGCTTTATTTCGGCTTTATAATGTGCTTAATTGGTGCTAGCGGGACCTTTTTGGTGCAAGTAAGCTGCGGCTCGGTTTTAGCCTTGCAGAGAGGTTTCCCGTAGCAATTGAATAGCAACCGGGGCTTTCTTGCGGCCGAAACTCTTGCGGCCGTTTTAGATCAAAGGCTTTTCTCCGGCGCGAGCAGCCGCAAGGGATAGCAAGGCGCCGGCCGCAAGCCTGCCGGAGCCCCCGGCCAGAAGGGAATAGAATAGCCGAATAGCTTGCGGCCGGTCCTTGCGGCCCCGCATCTCCTACGGCCGTTAATAGAATGAGGCCCTCTGTGTGCAGATAAATAAGGAGATTATATTGAGGAAAATACAGTTCTGCTCCTGCTAGCAAAGTAGAGTAAAGCTTTTTGGCAACGTCAAAGCTAGGAGTAGAGGGACATCTATTGAAGCCTATACTGTAGATATGCCAAAGTTAAGTTCTCACAAGATCTAGATTTAGTTATAACCCTTCCATAAAATTATTTTAAAAATCAAAATCAACTTTTTGTAATAAAAAAAATATTATATTAACTTCTATTTGTATTTATTCAGTTTTGATTTTAAGCATTGCGCAAAGATATAATTAAAGGAACGATGAAGTCACGTTATGCAGTTTGAATCGTGATGAAGAGAGTTGGAAAAGATTTATATTTTTTAACTTGATCAAGAACTAGATATTGTCATTTTTGGTTCCTGCTTGTTAAGCACCTGAAGCCCTGACACAAGAAGCTGAATTGATAAGAAGATTTAGTTTATCTGCTGCACTTATTTTCTTTTAGTATTGTTGACTTTTGTAGTTATTGGTTTTAATGCAGAGATGTGGTGTACTGCCTTACTCAATGCCATCTTGCCTCAGTCACCCTCCCGTTTTTTTTGTTTGCATTATTAAGTCGTGTCCGACTCTCTGTGTCCTCATGGACAGCAACACACCATGCTGATCCACTTGGAATTAATGGCAGAGATACTGGAGTGGGTGGCCAGTTCTTTCTCCAGTGGGCCACAGCATACAGCTCCTAGTATTCTAGGTGGTCTCCTATCTAAGTACTGAGCATGCCCAACCCTTCATGGCTTCAAGGTGGTGTGAGCTCCTGATGAAAGCACTGAATCCGAACCACTGGACCACCAGGGAAACCTTACCCTACCTTACTTTCTAGAGTGTAAGCTATGCTGAGTAGGGGCCTTACTTCCATTGCACTATTTGTTTCATATTTGTATTGCTCTATATCGGAAATTGAAAATCGGATAAGCGAGAAAAAATGGCGTCCGAAAAATATGAAAACGAGGCTACACGACCCTGAAATGCGCAAATCACCGCCAGGCACGTACAACTTTTGCCCGGGACGTACTAAGTACAAAAATACACAGGAAGCAGGGAAAATGGTCGCGAGCCGCGTAGCACATGGACAGACGACGCCATTTTACAACACTAACTTTCAACTAATAACATTACGAATCTAAAATGGCACTTTACAATGGTTTGCGCACGCAGCATATTTCTAATGCACAGTTGGGACATTGATGACACTTCTCCTCAGGGCAGCAACAGGCCAACTGTACATTATATACTGCAGGAAAATAAAAATAATAGCTGTTCAGGCTATTCATTGCTGGATGTATCAATTACAAATAGGTAAAGTATATTAATTTATTAAGTAAATAATTATTATTGAAGAAAATAGACATATATATCTGTCTTTGTGATGAAAGCCAAAGGCGCTCAGAGGAGCAAAAGTAAACGAGAGGAGAGCCTTGCTATGAGCGCCAAAGGTGCTCATTGCGAGCCAAGTGATGAGCGCCAAAGGCGCTCAGCGCAAGGCTTACAATGAACGCTGAAGGTCCTCAGAGTAGAAAAAGCTTTAGATTGTGTGTCAAGCAGCATTGCCATGGCTTAAAATGTTATTGCACCATCATTTTTGACGGGCAAGTCGCTAGTTATATATAAAAGACATATCTACATAATTTAAACCACAATGTGTTTTTATAATACTGTTAATATCTAACATCTTCTTCCATAAACTCCACATCTTATGGAGCGCCTTAGGAATTCTGTCAGAACAAAGCAAGGTTAAAAAGAGCCTGAATTCACTTCCTTCAAAACTCATTTAATTTACTAGCATTTTTAAAAAGGAAAGTACTGTTTCCAAACACAATGAAGTTGCATAGAATATTATATGCTGACATAGTTTGTGTTTTGTTCACAGAAGACACCTTTTTGAAGCATAAGTAACAAGGTTTTATCATATTATTTCAGCCACTTTCTAAAATCAATGTACATTATGCATGTACATTGGGAACGTGCAATGGGTATTGTGCTCTGCAATGACAATTATTACTAGTTAGCAGATTACAGTTATATTATTTGAAGAATTACAGACTTGTTTAGATATTCAGATCTCATTTGTCTCTATTAAAGGTCAGTACACTGACCATATAATGTGTAAGGATAACCTGCTTTGGTTGGAAGGGCATCATGAATAACTGATGACTAGAAAGATCTATCATCACTTGAGTGATTTTATTTCTCCATATGTCACATTATGTTAAATATGGGGATATTACTTTCTGGTTTTCTGTCTGTAGGCTACATGAATGTATCATCCTGTAAGATTAAATTGAATTATGATAATATGGCATTTAAATAACATCCTTTGTCATGACTCCTCCTGAAGCTAACTGTAAAGTACAGCATAAACCCGCCATATGTGTGTCTCTTATTAGGATATCATGTTGCCTATTGGATATTATGATTTTATTTCTGAACAGAATGAATGTATAGAATCGTGTCTTTAATGTAAAGCTTTTCTTCTTTGAATATTTTAAAATGTCAACTCATGGCATGTGAAGAATCAACTTTGCCAAAATAGTGTGCTTGGATATTTCACCAGATCTTGGAAAACCAATTCAAAAAGTAATTCTTACCTATTTATTATTATTATTGTCTATTATTTGTATAGCGCCAACATATTCCATAGCGCTGTACCGGGGATAAGAACAAGAAAAAATACAATATTAACAAACTGTAGAAGATTGAGCTTCCTGTTTTGAGCTTAAAATGTTTGCAGAAAGTGCTTCTTCCCCAAAGCACCCTACAAGATTAGAAACTTGCAACAAGGGTTCACAAACAGTAAAACTGTTTAAATGCAATAAATTTATACTTTAATAATGGTAGGACACAAATTAAATGAACTACCTGTAAAATTGTAAGGGTTCATATAAATTGTTGATATAAATCTTTTGTTTACTTTAGACAGTAATAATTTTAACGTCTTTAAAGTGTTCTGAAACAGCTTAAGTAGACATACATTACAAATAGGAGTGAAGTGTTGAATGATGTCTCATACAGCAGGAGAGAGTTAGTATTTTGAATAAGTGTTTTGATATAGATTAGAGAAATAAAAGCAGTAGTAAAGATAGTGCTAGAGTACAGGTTGGATCTAGTAGGTTTAAGCTAAGGATAAGTTTAAGATAAGGGTAAGGATTGAGGTACTGGTAAACTAAAGGTAGGAGTACAAGTATTATCATGAGATCATTAGTAATGTTGTTGTTGGATTAAAGAACTTTTAGAGAGATGCAATCATTTGATATAAATGTCCATTCATGTCTGTTTGTCTTCTACAGGGTTGATCTCTTGATCTTATTCTACTAAACCCATAGATCTTCTGAGATCCTAGCCTGCCTCCTCCAATCCTCTTGTAGTCCAGCTGAACCCTAAGCTAGTTATCATTTTAAATACTAATTGTCGATATTACTAAGCAAAGCAAGTTAGTTTAGTAAGTGATGATTCTCTTTGAAGGAACCCAAAAATAAATATATTGGTTTAAAATAAATGGTCGTATCTCTATTTTGACAAATTGATGCTGTGGGCTATTACATTTATCTATATAATAGTTTTCATAGCTGATGGCATAACACAAGACATTACATTTACAGTATTATGATGTTCCTGTTGCAAGAAGTGAAGATATAGAAATTGTCTTCTAATTTGTGAGATCATAGCTTGTTAGATGTCACAAGTTTCTTCCTCAAAGTTCGTTAGTGCTTTTCTTCTAATACAATGTAAATGGTCCTAGTTCTTGTCCATCTACTTGCCCTCTTCTGCTTTATGTCCTTGATCTTGGCTTTAGTCTCTGGCATTAGTCCAGCAAACAATATAAACCTAATTAGATACTCTGCCTATTATGTCCGTTATGTACTTCTATACATCACAGTTATGTTCTAGCACTTTCATAGCTGTGTAAGAGTGTCTTGACAAAAGATCTTTACATGAATGTACATTTATTTGAATTGCATATGTTATTCAATTTCTTGGCCTTGCTAAACCTCTTGATGATTATTATTTTTTATATTATCTAGATTTCTAATGAATGTTAAAACAGTTTTCATTGTCATTGCAGTGAGAAGCTTGTTTCCTCTGATGACCTCCTTGAGTGGCTACGGCCATTTTGTGGCAATGATTCCCTGCCAGTTAAACCAAGAATCGATGTGCTGCAGATTATGGAGCAAGCGTTCAATCTCAGTGATGAGGACAGCAGGCTACTTGTGTTTTTCCGAACCCAGGCTGTCCTGAAGGCATCATGGCCCGAGAAAAAGGTAAGGCATTTTTAAATGTTTTCAAAACATAAATTACAATAAGGAGCTGAAAAAGTGTGTTTTAATGTTTGTTGATAATTCTATAAATTTGCATATACAAGTATTACTTGCAAAAGCGCTTAATTAAATATTTAAAATATACTAATGTAAAGAACAACACTTGAAAATGGGCAAAGTGTTTTTCTTTTGAAAGGAAAATAAAATAATATAGCCTCTGTTTTATGCAATTATGCTAGAGTGGGGTCTACCATTTTGGATGGTGGTAATCAAAATCCTGAGTTGGGAGGAGACTTTGGTTAAACAGGTAAGTTTTTATCTACATGTGATTAGTTTGGCATCTTCAGCTGCCAGTGATTTCAGTAGCAGCAACAGATAGCTCATTAGTATACAAGGACACACCCTCCTAAAATAATAACAAAACTAGTTTATAAAAAAAATGGATGCCTACAGAAAAAAAATATTTAGCATTAAAGGTAAAAAAATGCAAAGGCTGTGTTTATTTAGTTTTTTTAGTTTAATTTTTTTTCCCATTATCAAGTTTAGCTATTCAAAAGACCATATAGGAGAAATCTGACCACAATGGTTGTTTAATGAGATCTCATTAGTAGGACTGACACCAAATCAAGAAAGAGATGGTAATAGCATGTTGTGTGCTGTCATTATTCACTACATACTTTGATTCTTTTCTTTCTATATTTCAGTAAGGCTTTTTATCCACATGTGTTAAATGTGTGGGGTATATATATATATATATATATATATATATATATATGTATATATATATATATATATATATATATATATATATATATATATATATATATATATATATACATACATACATACAAACACAGGGGTGGAAATTATTTATGTTCTTTTTATATTATTATTATATATCTATGAAGGACTTTCTTCCAATTTCCTAGGAAGCAATCTGGCTGGCTCCTATAAATCTCACTGACTCCTAGTTTTAGATACATCCTACATTATTGTTGTTTTAAGGCTACTGTACACAATGGCTATTTGACAATACAATATATATTACTATAAACAGTGAGTATTTCTAAGCTACAGTCTACACCACTAGGACTACTGTACATTTGTAGTGGTTCTGTTATACATATTGGCTGGTTCTGTGATACTGATCATTAATTCTGTTTCTATATATAATTCCAGATTTATGATATTGTACACAATGTTTATTTTATGTCTTTTGGATATAATGGCTTCTTATAAGATTGTGTCCATGATAGTTGGTTCTAGACTAATTAGCATTTTAGGTATTCTGTGCTACTCTACAAAATGGATATTTCTAGACTGATTGATTCCAGATTATTGTCTCCAATGGCTTGTTCCATTTGATATCTACCATTTATAAAAAATAGTTCTGTCGTACCATAAAAAGTAGATTTTTTTTTTTTGGCTAATTGTGTGATGTTTTACGTTATAGTTTGAGGTTACAATAACAATTGGGCTTAGTAATATCTGGCTTTTACCATTTGCAGTCTACAGTACTTTACACCATATATCTTTATTATTATTATATCTTTTTTTTAATTGTTTTTTCTATAGCGCACATAACAGAGGATTTGCTAAAAATATTTCCAGGTTTGTTGCAATTCTGGTTTGGGAGGATCTAAGTAAATCAAGGGCGACAAATGTTTAGCCATAGTTAAAACAAGTATTGACTGCTAATACTTTTAGAAAGCTTGTATATCTTCATGCCTATGTGCTTAATATCTCAATTGGAAGTATAGAGAAAATCACTTCCACCATATTAATAATGGCAAAAACGGTTTAGCTTGTTTCTAGAAGCAGCCATTTTGTCACGCTTGACAGCTATTCATGGAAATGGATTATCTGATGGATTAGTTAAGCAAGAGAGAAATATTGATTGAGCAATATAATAAAAACCAATAGGCAACACAAATATATAGGGTTTGAAATTAAAATAAGTTTTATTTACTTAATATACTTATGAAAATTATAAGAAAACTCCAAACGATTTGATAATTTTCACTTTCCATGTTGCTGCCTTACATTTTTTGTTGAATTCCATTTATCATTATATACGTCTTTTCTTTGTTTATTTTGTACTATTGATTTTCACGCTTGTGGTTTGCTTTCTTTTCTTGTTGTACGTCCAATATTTATGTTTATATGCAAAATGCAAAAACACTTGAATTGACAAAAACTCCACAATACCTGACCGGCTGCTCAGTCCAATCAATAATGTGAAATAATAGGAACAAAGTAATGAACATATCTCAGTAAGTAAATATCCTGCAACGATTAGCAAGGCAATACCAGTCATGTGTTAGACTGTTTGATTGAAGATGTTGGAATCGACAAATGTTGTTTTTCTATGACTTGGTCTAGATTTATGGCTAGAAGCACATAATATGGATGTGCATGGAAGAAAATAGATAAACCAAAAAAAGATATTAGAGTATGCCCCAGAGTTAAAACAGACTACCTAATTCACAGATTAACCTCCTAATTCACAGATTAACATTATAGTTTAGGAAAAACCTCTCATGTGTCCATTTCACAAACTCCCATGCTTTAGGGTGTTTCTGAATTGATCTATTTTATTAGCGATTTTAGTCAGATTTGGAGCACCACTTAGTGAGCCTTCCAGATAGGAGGTACCCTTTGAGGGTCAAAGCAGGAAGACCAAAAAGTGCTAAATGAATAAGAACTCCATTTTATGTCTGTGTGTCAGAATCAACAGAGCAACTGGATTTGGAGAAACCGCTTGGCTGGAACCCAAGATTCCACTATTGCCTATTTCCATAGCGCATGCAATATTTGCTCATTACATGAGGAAATTCTTTCATTTTTGGAGTACTTCACCGCCAGATATGATCCATTTTCCAATTTTTTAACATGGCACAGTTTAGTTGAATAAAGTATTTTACTTATTTTTTTATTGATATTGCTAACAACTTGTTTTTATTGGTATTTATCCCATAGACACAAGCAAAGTTTGCTAGAAGCAATATATATTTTTTAAATACTTTTATTCTCAGGATTTATTTAGTATCTAATGTTTTTAGTTTAATTTACAAATGTGAATATTTCCTATACCTCATTGGTCTCTTGTGATAAGTTTATTAATAATTCACTTTGTTTTTAAAGGGCCTTATGTTGTCATGTAATACAGTATTATATACTTTATTTTCAGTGTTTTTGTCCTTTTTACTTCTCTTGTGCTACTCCTGAGATTAATATGGAACGCTTTGTACAAAATGTCTTTGTTTGTTTATATGGTTCAATGTAAAAAGCTTTTCAGCTGTAGAAATAAATAAAACTTCTTCCTTGCCCTGAAACCCTCAAATAACAAGAATGTTGAAAGCTCTGTTCTTCATCTACTAAGAACCTTCATTCTGGTCCATTAGAAGACATTCCTAATTGCAATCATCACAACCAAAATGAACAAAATAATGGACACTAAAACTCAACCACTTTCTTTCACTCTATGAAAACTATTTAAAAAAAAAAAAACAAGCAAAAAACAGATAAATCCATTTTATACTCAAGTGGTTTGTATTGTTTATTGCCTGTCAGTTTTCCAGTCTTGATTCTTTCTTAGAGTTCACAAAAATCTCCTGAGAAAATATTCAACATACTAACCCATTAGATAAGTGAGCCACTGGCTCGTCTATCAATATTTAACCATCAATAAAACATTGTTATCTAGCGATTTTGAACCAAATGGAGAGATGAACATAACAGTATAAATGCGTGATTAGCCCCAATCTGACCTGCAAGCTTCTCTTTTACTCTAGAGGTGAATAAATAGTATTTGTATGAATCCTTCAGCTCATAATATGTATCATAACTATCATTTTCTGTGTTGTTACTATTATTTATATTAGTTTCAATGGGAGAGTATATAGTACGCTTCAAAATAATAACAAAAATATACGTACACATGCCAGAACTGGATCGTTAATAAAAGTAAAACTGAAGGTGTATGAAAAATATAATAATTTTAAAAAGTAAACATGTCAACACCATTGTTATTTTGGCATAGCTTTCTAAAAAAAATATGAATTAAATATACTTTTGGTAAATTACATAATATATGCTTTAAAAATATATAAGATACCATGTTTGCATTCAATGAAGAATTCTGAGTTACATTTTGGAATAGAACCTGATTGTTTATGATTAAATGTTTTTTTTAATGTACATTATTGTAAATTGCTTTAAAATATTGAAAAAAGGAAAAGGATCTGGGCATTTTTAACACACAGAAAGGGAAAGTGGATATCCTGTCTCATATAGAAAATGAAGTCACTGTGCGTCCATTGTACAGCCATTGTCAAGTATGAGAACATTAGCTCAGATTGCCCAATTAAAGGGATATGTAAGTTTGCTGGATTATGAATGCATCTGATAGGAGAATTAGTAGTGTATGCAAACATTTGTTGCATTCAAAAAATCTCAAAATAAATATTTACATTGAAGTCAGCAAAATCTGGTGTAATTTCTGACAGCTGAACAACAACAGGTAAATAATGGGATAATATTGCTCCCCTGATGCTACATGCTGATTGTGGAGGGGGGGGGGCTTTAGATGCCTGTGCAGAAATGTATTCATCCATCCGATCCATTTCATACATAGTTACATTATTACTATTAAAATATAGTGCTCTTAGTTTTTTCACATTTTTCAAATTTCAGTTTGTCAATGGCCACAATATTACAGTTCCTGAAATGTTGTAAATTTGATTATTACCAAACTTATTTTTCACTAGCGACTTGCCTGTCAAAAATGAAGTTCTGGGAACGGATGATATTTGCTAAATAAAACATCTTCATTTGCGTCATACTTACAAGATTTTATTACCTTGACATGCAATATGTCATTTTAACTAAATAACCATCTTTATGGCCAGATTTTGTAAATCTTTACATGAAAGAGATTTTATGAACCCTACTGTGGCATTGATTACCATGGCCTATTAGGGATTAAAGATCTTGTGCCAAAATGGAGACACTTACACTTCTCAGCTGTTTTCAGTGTCATGAATTATTTTTAAATACAATTATATTTTTGTTGTTTCATGGCTTTATATTCTGGAATGTAATATACCCCTATTTTGTTCTATCTGACCTGGTCCAGTTGTGTTGGTGTTGTTAGACCTGATATACATTTAATGGCCAAATGGGCAGCTGTGGATTTGGTTTCCTGAATTCTTGTTTAGTTTTTTTCCTGCTAACGATGTAAAAAGCAAATGAGTGTTAAAGATGTCCCAATAAAATGAGTATGAATGGGAAATATGCTACAGGCCCAATTTTATTGACCAATTCGTACATTTATACACGCTTAAAATCGCTCTTAATATTACATATTTTATTAGCTACTCGCAATACGATTACAATCACTACCTGTCAAAGATGAAAAACCTTCCTTAGAACTCCATTGGTTTTAGCACAGCTCAAATATTATGATCTCTAAATAATTAAAAGTTTCACAAAATAGATATTATATTAGACCCATAGCGCCAGCTCGCAACTGGAAAATCACTTTTCTGTCAAAAATCTTATAAGTACCGTACTAAATAGGACTCGCATGGGCTTTTTCAAACACTTATTAAAGCTGTAGCAGCAATTAAACGCACAATACTTTACTTTAATGGCATGGAAAGACATTAGAATTATTTGCACAACCGTATCAAACCCACAAATATGCAATTAATAAATATTTGTAAATGTTATTTCTGTGTAATATCAATACCGGACTCAAGGGGTTAATAAATGAAAGCCCATGGACTAGAACAGATGATCTAATGCATTTTATTGAGTGCTAGAATGCTTGATTGTGAGCCCAATCTGCAAATATTACTTATTGGCACTAATTAATTTGTAGCCTCCGATTGCAGATCACGTGTAACTTCCATGTTTTACTGACGTCATGATGATGGACTCATTTACTGTTGGCTGTGAAGTAAAGAAGTAAATTACAGTCTTGCCTAAATGTTGTCAGTTCATATGACCACGCTCCCTGAAATCAGACTTAAAAAGGCAGGGTTTACGCTTAAGGAGATAAATTGGAGACTTGAGTCAATCGAATACATCTAAACATTTATGTAAAAAAAAAACACCTGCAGCCAAAATTATGGGTTTGAGTCATTTGTGAGCAGCTAATGGAGTAGGGCACTATGTTCCTAACTGTTTTGTGACCGGAAGTCCACTTTGAATTGCTTGAAGATCTCACCTTTATTTTGACTGTTTATATGAAGAGGCAGTACAGTATCCTGTTGTTAAATATTTTTGGAGAATCACATTTGTTTAGCTGAATCTACTTGCATCATTCTGAACTCCATCTTGGACGGCTAGTCAGATTGTCTGATTGGGGCTTATTCTTCTATTCAAAACTAAACTACTATCAAGGGGCTATGTAAAGTGGCAGTTTTCAACAGAAGTGAGTATGGATCTCATGGTTCCTCACATGTTTCTAATCGTCTTAGTATCAAAGATGCTTTTGATGCGTTTGCTAGACCCTGAAGGATTCCATGAAAGTAAGAGAGGGGCATTTACATTTCTAGAGAGCTGTGGTTGCATTTCCTGAAGCAAGGAGACTGTTTCTGGGCTAGTGCGGTGGAAGGATGTGGTGTAAATTTTAGTTTTATCCAATTACCTTAACAAAGGATCTCTGTTCCCTCCCCCCTCCCTTCACATCTCAGGATGGGATGTAACAAACACAAAATGAATTCCTATACTCATCACCAGAGCCTTCCAAAAGTTCTGCTTTTGCTCTAAGGTGTGTGTGTGTTTGCATTGTTCAGTCGTGTCCGATTTTGCATTACCTAATGTACCGGAACACACCTTACTAACCAATTCCGTATTCATGGCAGAGATACTGGAGTGGGTTACCAGTTCCTTCTCCAATGGGCCACAGCATACAGCTCCTGGTATTCCTAGGTGGTCTCCCATCCAAGTACTGACCAGGCACAATCCTGCTTGGCTTCATGGTGGTTGGTTCCCTGACTGCAATCAACCCCGAGTTGCACCGAATTCTAACCACTAGATCCCCAGGGAACCCACAGCTGTTAATGTTAGTAGCTTGTTACATCTTTTTCTTGAATTACAATGGTTCTTCAATATTTCAAGGCTGAATCAATTTATTATAAACATTGTAAGATCACTTTGCACATTATCAAGCCAAATTCTTCATAAGAACATACAATAAATAGGACACTTAGAGATCCTTTAAAGACAGATATCATCCAAAGGAACACGGATACGCATTTCAAAGAAGATGGTCTTTATGATACTGAAATGTTAATTTTCACTGAAGATATGTAAAAACTACTCAAAGTTTGTCTTGTAATCCTCTTAGAGCATAAATCAAAGAGGGGCTTAATATTTAATTACACTGCAGGTGTTTTAAGAAGTGGTCCACAAATCAAAGTGCGACTGGGAACCCATCCAGCTTGTGCAAAATGTGCTGTGTACAGGCAGTCCCATACCCAGCAGCCCCAGCCATTTCCAGCTCTCTAATAGTTCGTTAACAAAATTAAAAATTCAGATGTCCTCATTTTTCACTGGTTTAAGACTCCTTATTTTGCATTCACGGATCATCCAACTGTTGCCTGGGTGGGGGAAGCCGGCGTTGTTCTAATCCCCTCGGCACATTTATCAGGACTCTTCAGGTTCTGTAATTTTCTAGTTAACTGGTGCATGAAAAATGTGGGTCAAAATACTGACATTTTCTTCTTTAAAAAAAAAATGACATTTGTGTAAAATGAGATTGACTTTACATTGTGAATTGAAGATTATGAAACCGGAACTTTTATAGGCGCGTCACTGCTATTAAATCATACAAAATACACTTTATCAGCATTTTTTTCTCCCTTCAATATTGGTAATGTACGTTGTAGATCTCATTATGATTTATGCAACCAGTTTTATGCACTTAAAGGGAAACTGTAGTCGCATTTTTCAATCAGTATTTTAAATGGCTAAATGGTTTTATAAAGCAGAAACATGAATACATTAAATAAACACTACCTTTACATTTTACTGCAAGATTTACAGTTGATCCTGTTATTTTCTCTTGATGATTTATCCTTGTAAACTAATGAGCTTCTGTGTAGGTAGAAGGTTCCTGTGCAATTAGTGTCCTCCCACCTCAGGAAGGGCAGCCATTCAGAATCCATACAGCTTTTTTCTGTGCCAGTGAACGTGAGTTTAGCTGTACACAGTGAATATGCAGTGGATTTGTGCCACTGGAGAGCGTGGGATTTCCTGCTGAAGACTCTCTACACATACATTTAAGGCACTTTTTTCTAAAGTATGTAACAAACTAACAACATTTATTGTTGTTTAGTTGTTCAGTCATGTCCGACTCTCTGAGACCTTTTGGACCGCTGCACAACAGGAATATCTTTCTGCTACTGCCACTCAGAGCTCCATCAAGCTCATGTTTGTTGCTTCGATGACCCAATCTATCATCTCTGCTTCCCCCTTATTTGTGTGCCTTCAATCTTTATCAGCATCAGAGTCCTCTCTAGGGAATCCTGTCTTCTCATGAGCTGACCAAAATATTTAAGCTCCAGCCGCATGATCAAACCTTCCAGTGAACAGTATGGCTTGATTTGCTGTAGTATTATTGGATCTTCTTGCTGTTCAAGGGACTCTAGGTAGTTTTCTCCAACACCGCAATTAAAAAGTCTTCAATTCTCCAGCGCTCAGATTTCTTTATGGTCCAGCTCTCACATCCGTATATTACTACTGAGAGAATACCATAATTTTAACAATGAAGATCTTTGGTCCTCCTTCTCTATTTATCACATTATAAACCTGTATGTTGTTTTCATTCAAAAATATATCCAACCCCTTTTTAAACTTAAGTGTTTATATATCTCCTCTTAGATGCCTTTTTTCTAGAGAAAATAAGTTTAATTTGGTTACTCTTTCTTCATAACTTAGCTCCTCCATTCCCCTTATTAGTTTTGTAGCCCTTCTATGTACTTGTTCCAGCTCTAAAATGTCCTTTTTATGAAGTGGTGCCCAAAATTGTACTCTGTATCCCAGATGAGGGCGTTCTAGAGATTTGTATAGTGGCAGAATTATATTTGCTTCCCTTGCTTCTATACCCTTCTTAATACATGCTAATATTTTATTTGCCTTTGCAGCTGCTGCTTGGCATTGAGCACTGTTCACTAAGGGGGTTGTCCACAAGTACTCCCAAATCCCTTTCTATCTATAATTGGACGAAGGGTGTGGAGGAGGGAACAGGGAGAAGTCAGAGGGCTTTGTTAGATAACTGGATCATATTGGAATTAATACCAGGGCCCTTCCTCTCACAATAAGCTGGACATTGCCTCATTCAATGCAAGCTTGCTCTCTAGAAATATAAATGCCCCTCTTACACACACAACTTCCACCAATGTATCATGCATACCACAGAGGTCCCACAGGGCCATCAAAAATATTATTTTCTAATTAAAAACAGGCTTAATAACGTTTCCCCTCCTTAATGATATTCTTAGACTTAGTTTCTTGAAACATACAAACTTAAATAAAAAGATGATTCTTCAAAGGGCCACAAGGGCAGCAAAGATTAGTGGAAACACCTTTTTGGGATATCATGACAAAAAATATGAAATTTAGGGCAAACTTTTTATCGCAATAAATTGAAAAGTTGTGTCTACTGATCGTTACTACTTAAAAATAATTAAATTAAACAATACAGATCACTATAATACATTATTTCTAAATATTGTTCTTCAAAAAGGTATATTTTAAAGAGACTCCACACCAACAGGAAGTTGATTTTATTTTAAAGATAATTTAAACTGTCTAAACATTGTACTAAAGTTTTTCTCTACAGTAAATCAATTCTGAAAAATGTAGAATTGTTTTTTGCTGCTCCTTTATGCCAACGTACTTGGTAAGGATGGAAGAGGGTTCTAATTACCAGATAACATTGCATGTCTTTATTTTGACCCCTGCAGAGTCAGACAAGCAGATTGTAATACTAATTAGCATATCAAAACATCTAATTAATATGCATTTGCATATAAATGCAGCAATAGCAGGGAATTTCCCAAGATTGATTAACTAGAAAAAAATAGATAAGACAACTTATAGCCAGTTTTAAGAATAACCTTAAAGAAAACAACTTGTTTTGGGGTGACAGGGACCCTTTAAATAATTTTCTATAGTGGTCCGGTCCATTTTATCATATAGAAAACTTTTGCAATTACATTAATATCTGTGTTCAGTTCAAATACACATACGATTTAATTGCTTATAATGTCTTCTGCACAGAATAATATTGAGTGATTTAATTTATACATTACTTTGAAGTTGAAAAACATACAGGGCATTTATAATTTGAAATAAAACTTCAATGTAATTTTGAGTTGAGTCACACGACCTCTACATCTCACCAATGACCTTGCCTTTTATTTTCTATCATTAATACCTCGTCCTGTACGTTCTTAGAGCAGATGAATATCATGACTGCTCAGCTTCTCCTGCAGTCATTAAAGTGTGTTAGATAACAGTCATGAGCAGTAAAAGCATAATGAAGATATATTGATACAGATAATTGCACATATTTCCAGCACATCCTCTTTCTTATATTCCCACCATATACAAATGTTCTTCTCCGCACAACAACATTATCATTAAAATAAATAGCTGATACCCTGCCTTCACAAACAAGGTACATTGCACACATATTTATTTAAAGCATTCAAGGTATATGGAAGTTTTATGGTTTTTAACTTTTTCTAATCAAAAACATACTGGTGATATCAGAAACCCCATTATTCTATACAGAATGTATTTTATTTTATTTAAAAAATGGTTTCCACACCCACAGAGGCATTTACATAGGCACAGTGTACCTACCAATAGAAACACTGCATTCAGGTATGTTTTGTAACTCTATATTAACCTTCAAGCCAATAACAGCACAGAGCAGAGATCCAGAGCAGTATTGCCTGAGCTGCTTCCTTGTGATGGGAAAGAAGACTACACATCCCATGATGCTTTGTTGCAGAAAACGACCCCCATACATTGTAACAAAGTTGTAGCTGCCTCTGATTTGCCAAAACAAATTAAGAATTTTATGTTAGTTTAGCTTGGATTTTCAGGGGCATTCCTTCTCAAAATCAAGTGCCAAAAAACTGAAGAAATCTGTAAACTCTAAGGTAAATTCAGTCATTTCTTGGGGGGAGGTGTTTTTTTTTTTTGCAAACATTTTTTCATACACTACTGATTCTCCTCAAGTGCATGCATAAACCAGCAAACTTTGATATGCCTTTAAGTAAATTGTAAGATTACTTTTTGAATTTTTGAGATTTCTACTAAGAAAAGTGAGGTTCATGTGGAGTTAAAGGGACACTGTTTTTTTTTTTTTAAAGAGATTTCTGGATTTTTCTGTATACTATACGTTTGTATCATTTTACTTTTATGTACTTTATTTTATTAAAAAATGCTTATAAGCTCTGTTTTTGCTGTCTAAAATCAAACAAATATTACCTGCTTGGTCTACGAGCATACAGTGAGGGGGAAAAAGTATTTGATCCCCTGCTGATTTTGAACATTTGTCCACTGACAAAGAAATTATCAGTCTATAATATTTTTCGTCTTAGTACTTGGTGGCAAAACCCTTGTTGGCAATCACAGAGGTCAGACGTTTCTTGTAGTTGCCACCAGTTTTGCACACATCTCAGGAGGAATTTTGTCCCGCTCCTCTTTGCAGATCCTCTCCAAGACATTAAGGTTTTGAGGCTGATGTTTGGCAACTCGAACCTTCAGCTTCCTCCACAGATTTTCTATGGGATCAAGGTCTGGAGACTGGCTAGGGGCTCTCCAGGACCTTAATGTGCTTCTTCTTGAGCCACTCCTTTGTTTCCTTGGCTGTGTGGTTTGGGTCATTGTCATGCTGGAATACCCATCCACGACCCATTTTCAATGCCCTGGCTGAGGGAAGGAGGTTTTCACCCAAGATTTGATGGTGCATGGCCCCATCCATCGTCCCTTTGATGTGGTGCAGTTGTCCCGTCCCCTTAGCAGAAAAACACCCCCAAACATAATGTTTCCACCTCCATGTTTGATGGTGTTCTTGGGGTTATAGGCAGCATTCCTCCTCCTCCAATCACTGTTGACGCCAAAGAGTTACATTTTGGTCTCATCTGACCACAACACTTTCACCCAGTTCTCCTCTGATTCATTCAGATGTTCATTGGCAAACTTCAGGGAGTCCTGTACATGTGCTTTCGTGAGCAGGGGGACCTTGTGGGCGCTGCAGGATTTCAGTCCTTTACGGCGTCGTGTGTTACCAATTGTTTTTTTGGTGACTATGGTACCAGCTTCCTTGAGATCATTAACAAGATGCTCCCGTGTAGTTCTGGGCTGATTCCTCTCCGTTCTCAATGATCATTGAAACTCCACGAGGTGAGATCTTGCATGGAGCACCAGAACGAGGGAGACTGGCAGTTATTTTGTGTTTCTTTCATTTGCGAATAATCGCACCAACTGTTGTCACCTTCTCACCAAGCTGCTTGGCGATGGTCTTGTAGCTCATTAAAGCCTTGTGTAGATCTACAATCTTATCCCTGACATCCTTGGACAGCTCTTTGGTCTTGGCCATGGTGGAGAGTTTGGAATCTGATTGATTGATTGCTTCTGTGGACAGGTGTCTTTTATACAGGTAACAAGATGAGATTAGGAGCACTCCCTTTAAGAGTGTTCTCCTAATCTCAGCTTGTTACCTGTATAAAAGACACCTGGGAGCCAGAAATCTTGCTGATTGATAGGGGATCAAATACTTCTTTCCCTCACTGACCGGCAAATCACTTTATAACTTTTTTGACATGCGTTTTTATGGATTTTGTTTTTGTTATTCTGTCTCTCACCTGTTAATATACACCTACCATTAAAATTATAGACTGATCATTTCTTTGTCAGTCGACAAACGTTCAAAATCAGCAGGGATCAAATACTTATTTCCCCCACTGTAATTAATTGGAGAAAATTTTTAGTTAACAAAGTTTTGATGCCTCTGCTGGACCAACTCTGAAGGAGTGATATAAAAAAAACATAAAATGGATACCTATATTCATAAACAGTCTTTAAAAAATTCTAAAAATGTCCCGGGCTTACACAGCTGCTATTGATATTATTTTAAAAACAAGGAATTGCTTTTTTTAAGGTACTATAATTTTTTTACATTTTATATGTCATTTTCTATAGACTATATTGATTAAAATGAGCATAACTTCAAAAAATATATTTACGTTACCTTTTGATAACTGTCCAGAAGCCTATCTCCTGTATGCTGAAGTTTTACTTTCCCTTTGAAATGTGCTTCTCCTAAGAAACAGATAATGAATACTTGCAGTCTGATAATCCAATGCTTGCAATTTAGTTGCTTGCCAAGACAGTAATTCTAGAGACTTTGCTTTGTGAAGTAGGAGCTTGTCTTGGACCCGAAAGCCCTTGTTTCTGATAGCTGAACACACACACACACATAGATATATAATTTTTTTTGCATGTATTTTTTTTTTTCTGTAGAGTATTTGTACTGTTCCAAGAGGTAGCAATGTGGAGAAGTTCAGGGATCTGTATCAGGGAAGAGATGGGAGAGCAAAGGCTGAATGACATCCAAGGACACGGATGGGTTCTGTGGGGTGGGTGCTGTGTGGGGATGGATTCTGATGGAGGATGGCTGACTGAATGAATTGGAACTGGGGGGGGGGGCAGCACCAAAACATTTTTACAAACTCTCTCGGGAGGGGGCCCAGAATTTTTCTGCACTGGGGCCCGCCGTTCCCTAGCTTTGTATATGCATATATATATATATACAGTGGATATAAAAAGTCTACACACCCCTGTTAAAATGTCAGGTTTCTGTGCTGTAAAAAAATTAGACAAAGATAAATAATTTCAGAACTTTTTCCACCTTTAATGTGACCTATAAACTGTACAACTCAATTGAAAAACAAACTGAAATCTGAGAGATACAGTTATTGCACTGCATTCTGGTAACCTGGGCAGGGACATGAAAATGTGAATACAAAGGCTTCTCTCTTGTAATCCAGTGCCGTTTAAGCATATGCCTGCTGTATTACACAGCTTTGAGTAAATATGTGTATAACAAACTCATTTAGCTTATGGTGGGCAAGAAGTTCACTTTAATTAAAACTACAAAAATATAGCACAGTTATGTGTTGATTGTAATGTTTAATAATAAGTTAATAATCTTATTTCATGCTTAGAATCTCTAGACATACAGTGTTTGCACTGCACTCTGGGAAACTGAGTGGGGTCATGCAAATGGGCCCACAATGCATTTTTTAGTCTTTAATTCAATACCATTTTATACATGGCTCCTGAACAGCATATGTAGTTATAACACAACTTTTGAGCACAGGAAACCTACCCATAGACAGTACTGTTTCAGTCTTTTGATCTCATCAATATGCGTCTGCTTTTTTTTTCTAACTCATGTTATAGTGGGCCAAAAAGTGAGAAAAGACATCCACTGTTACAAGAAAAACAGTGCACTTGTGTGTGCATGTGCATGCCTAAAATTAATAAACTTATTTTCTGTTCATCAGAATTTTTTAGCACTCAGAGGTTCACTAAACCACAACATTTTAGAGACTTCCATTAAGGTACTCCACCACACCTATACTACACCTGAGAAAATAGCAAAATGGAAGAATACGGATAACCCTCATTGATTTAGATGGTGCCTAACTACTGGATCCTTTATACATATATATGGTAGCTATGCCCAATACCACAGAACATGTGGGCACAGATCCAAGCCTTAGCCTCTACCCTATTTTCCCAGAAAAATACAATTTACAGCAGAGATTTGCCTACTAGGGAGGACATTATTGGCCCGTTCAAAGTCACAAAATAAGTTATTACAATTCCTACTCCTCACAACCAAAAGCCACATAGGAAGGAATTGGAAATCAAGAACACTAGAATTTGCAGTTGTTAAATCCAAAATGAACACGTCACACTCTATAGCAGACACAATCCCTCGATTTCTAGATATATGGGGTACGTGGGTGGAATACACAGGCATATTACTTATCCATCATTAACTTATAATTGTAAGAGAGGTGTGGGGTGAGAGCCAATGACCGGGGGAAGATGACCCTGAGACGGGAAGACGGAGGTAGGAGAAGGTTAGTGTGCTAATATAAAATTGGTATTTAACTGATAAATCAATCCATTTATATATATTTTTGTTAAAATTGAAGGTTAAATACTCCAACTGTGTTATACAAAGAAGACCTCAAGTAAAATAGCTTAAATTCCTAGGTTGATAGGTTTAACTAGAAAATTAAGATAACGATACTAGAGTAACAATAAATGGATGTATAAGATAAAAGCTTTGAGGAAAAGTTTGGAAAATGGGGTAGACAGACAGATTAGATAAACTAGCAGGTTACTTTGTTTAAATTAAATATATCAGGGTTATTAGCTAGTAAAACAATTATTTATGGATTCTGTAACACACCGGTATATAATGTATGTATTTAAAGAACGATGTAACAAACTTCCAATGTATTCCTATGTACTATTCTGTCTGCCCTGAAAAAAAAAAAAAAATGTTGTTTGCACTGCACTCTGGGAAACCTGGGTGGGGACATTCAAATGAGTCTAGAATTAATTTGCTCTCTTTAATCCAATACCCTTTTAAACATGACAGATTGAAGTGTAAACACAGAGATTCTGTGCAGAAAATACATTTAGCAGATTATTTATCAAATCCCCTTACATTTGTTGCTCTTATCTATTGCAATTCTCAAAAGAGCACAAACCAGCCAGGTTGCTGCTAACTTTTACAATTGTTGTTGAGTCCTTCAGTCGTTTCCAACTCTTGGTGACCATGTGGATACATCACATTAAGCACTGTGTGTCTGGTTGGGCTTATCAATATGGTTTGCCTAGCAAAGATATAACCTGCCCATCTTGGCTTACCCTTGATGATATAGCTCACAGCTTCATTTAGTTACACAAGCCTCTTCACCACAACAAGGTAGTGGTCTAGAAGGGGATCCATCATGTACCATTATTTAAAACCTCTTCCATACTTGTAACTTTCTTCCCAACAGGACACTCTTAGGTGTTGAAAAGAAAGAAATCGTTTGTATAACTATTTGAACAGTACAAAGAATGAAGAAATGTGGTGGGTAGAGACTTGTCAAGTACTATTTTACTGACAGGGTCATTTATACAGCTTGCAGTGATAATATATCATTGATTCACCCAACAACTAGTAATTATGCACCATAGCAACTGTCATGTCACATCTTGTTTAAATGTAAACCCATTATATTACAAAACTGTGATAGGTTTCAAATGCCTAAGTAGGAAATTGCTTGAATTTATACTGGTAGTTTAAATGCAAAAGATGACCCTACTAAATTGCACCCTTAGGCGACTGCTCATCAGCTTGCAGTTTAATTGTTCTGTTTAAATGAAGCGTACACATATTGTGTTCCCATCACTCAACACTTTAGAAACTTACTAAATATACTTTTCTTATACAATGAACATGATAAACGTAACTGATCATTTAAAAGCTTGTGTAAGTCCTTATCTCGTCCAAAGAAAAAGTTGATGTAAAACTGGAATTGACAATATTATTGCGTAGAAGGCAGAAAAAATATTTAATGGCTAGGGAGAGTATATATATATATATATATATATATATATATATATATATATATATATATATATATATATATATATATATTGTTCAGTTGTGTCCAATTCTTTGCAACCCTATTGACTGCAGGAAGCCAGGGGCACATCTTGTGTCTCTTTGTGCTCATCCACAAGGTTTTCATAGCAAAGATACTGGAGTAGGTTGCCAGCTCCTTTTCTACTGGACCAAAATGACGGCAAACATTTTTAAGCCTGGCACTGTTGTTTGCCACACAATCTGAGCACCTTCAGCACTCATCGTGAGCCCCACGGTGAGCGCCTTTGGTGCTCATTGTGAGTCTTTGGCGCTCATTGCAGGCCTGCAATGAGCGCCTTTGGTGCTCATAGCAAACCCCCCCTCTACCTTACTGGCCTTGCGATGAGCCTCTCCCCCACTCTACTTCCTCCCCGTGTCTTCCCCCCCTCCCCGTGTCTTCCCCCTCCCCTGTGTCTCTCTTTCTGCCCCTCCCCTGTGTCTCTTTCCCCCCCTCCCCTGTGTCTCTTTCCCCCCTCCCTCCCATGTGTCTCTTTGCCCCCTCTCCCGCCCCTCTGCTTCTTCCACCCCTCTCTCGCCCCTGTGCTTCTTCTCCCCCTCTCCCACCCCTGTGCTTCTTCCCCCCTGTGTCTCTTCCCCCCTCTCCCTCCCCTGTGTCTATTCCGCCCTCTCCCTCCCCTGTGTCTCCTCCCCCCTCCTCCCATGTGTGTCTCCCCCTGCTCGGTCTATCTTCCCCCCTCTCTGTCTCTTCCCCCTTCTCTCCCTCCCCTGTGTCTCGCCCTCCCCTGTGTTTCTTCCTCCCATGTTTCTTCCCCCCCATGTCTCTCCCCCCTCCTCTCACTCCCCTGTGTCTCTTCCACCGCCTCACTCCCCTGTGTCTCTTCCACCGCCTCACTCCCCTGTGTCTCTTCCCCCGCCTCTCCCTCCCCTGTGTGTCTCCCCCTCCTCCCCAGTGTCTCTCCCCCCTGCCCTGTGTGTCTCCCCCTCCTCTCTGTCTCTTCCCCCTCCCCCCTTTGTTTCTTCCCCCCCGTGTCTCCCCCCCTCCTCTCACTCCCCTGTGTCTCTTCCCCCGCCTCTCACTCCCCTGTCTCTCTTCCCCCCGCCTTTCACTCCCCTGTGTCTCTCCTCCCCTCCTCTCACTCCTCTGTGTCTCCCCCCCATCTCCCCCCTCCTCTCACTCCCCTGGGTCTCTTCCCCCCTCCTTTCACTCCCCTGGGTCTCTTCCCCCCTCCTTTCACTCCGCTGGGTCTCTCCCCCTCCTGTCACTCCTCTGTGTCTCTCCCCTTCCTCTGTGTCTCTGCCTTCCTCTGTGTGTCTCCTCCCTCCTCTGTGTCTCCCCCCTTCCTCTGTGTGTCTCCCCCTCCTCTCCCTCCCCTGTTTCTCCCACTCCTCCCATGTGTGTATCCCCTCTCCTCCCCTGTGTCTCTCCCCCCTCCTTTCCTGTGTCTCTCCCCCCTCCTCTGTGTTTACCTCCCCCCTCTGTCTCTTTCCCCATCCTCTCACGCCCCTGTGTCTCTCCCCCTCTGTATTTTTTCCCTCCTCTCCCTCCCCTGTCTCTTCCCCCCCTCTGTGTCTCACCCATGTGTGTCTCTCCCCCCTCCTCCCCTGTATCTCTCCCCCTCCTCCCCTGTGTCTCTACCCCCTCCTCTCCTGTGTCTCTCCCTCCTCCTCTCCCGTGTCTCCCCCCCTCATCCCCTGTGTCTCCCCCCCTCATCCCCTGTGTCTCTCCCCCTCCTCCCCTTGTGTCTCCCCCCTCCTCTGTGTCTCTTCCCCTCCACTCCCGTGTCTCTCCCCCCTCCTCTCCTGTGTCTCTCCCTCCTCCTCTCCCGTGTCTCTCCCCCCTCCTCTCCCGTGTTTCTCCCTCCTCCTCTCCCGTGTCTCTCCCCCCTCCTCCCCTGTGTCTCTCCACCCTCCTCCCCTGTGTCTCTCCGCCCTCCTCCCATGTGTCTCTCCGCCCTCCTACCCTGTGTCTCTCCGCCCTCCTCCCCTGTGTGTCTCCCCCTCTCCTGTGTGTCTCCCCCTCCCCTCTGTGTCTCCCCCTCCCCTGTGTGTCTCCCCCCTCCCCTGTGTGTCTCCCCCCTCCCCTGTGTGTCTCCCCCCTCCCCCGTGTGTCTCCCCCCTCCCCCGTGTGTCTTCCCCCTTCCCCTGTGTGTCTCCCCCCCTCCCCTGTGTGTCTCCCCCCCTCCCCTGTGTGTCTCCCTCCTCTCCTGTGTGTCTCCCTCCTCTCCTGTGTGTCTCCCCCCTCCTCCCCTGTGTGTCTCCCCCCTCCTCCCCTGTGTGTCTCCCCCCCTCCTCCCCTGTGTGTCTCCCCCCTCCTCCCCTATGTGTCTCCCCCCTCCTCCCCTGTGTGTCTCCCCCCTCCTCCCCTGTGTGTCTCCCCCCTCCCTCCCCTTTGTGTCTCCCCCCTCCTCCCCTGTGTGTCTCTTCCCCCTCCTCCCCTGTGTGTCTCTTCCCCCTCCTCCCCTGTGTCTCTTCCCCTCCTCCCCTGTGTCTCTTCCCCCTCCTCCCCTGTGTGTCTCCCCCCTCCGCCCCTGTGTGTCTCCCCCCTCCGCCCCTGTGTGTCTCCCCCCTCCGCCCCTGTGTGTCTCCCCCCTCCGCCCCTGTGTGTCTCACCCCTCCGCCTCTGTGTGTCTCCCCCCTCCTCCGCTTTGTCTCTCCCCCTCCCATGTGTCTCTCCCCCCCTCCTCCCCTGTGTGTCTCTCCCCCTCCTCCCCTGTGTGTCTCTCCCCCTCCTCCCCTGTGTGTATCTTCCCCTCCTCCCCTGTGTGTATCTTCCCCTCCTCCCCTGTGTGTCTCTCCCCTCCTCCCCTGTGTGTGTCTCTCCTCCTCCCCTGTGTGCTTCTCCCCCTCCTCCCCTGTGTGTGTCTCCCCTTCCTACTCTGTGTGTCACATCCCCCTCCTCCTCTGTGTGTCACATCCCCCACTCCCCCTCCTGTGTGTCTCTCCCCCTCCTCCCCTGTGTGTGTCTCCCCCTCCTCCCCTGTGTGTCTCTCCCCCCTCCCCCTCTCTGTGTCTCTCCCCCCTCCTCCCCTGTGTGTCTCTCCCCCCTCCTCCCCTGTGTGTCTCTCCCCCCCTCCTCCCCTGTGTGTGTCTCCCCCCTCCTCCCCTGTGTGTGTCTCCCCCCTCCTCCTCTGTGAGTCACATCCCCCCTCCTCCCCTGTGTGTCTCACTTCTCTCCCTCCCGTGTGCGCACGTGACCAGCCGCTCGTGTGCATGAACGCTCATTCGGGGGCGCGCGTGCAACCGGCACTCGTGCGCATGTGCCCGTGCAATGCGCATGCACGGATCCTAGTTGTCAAACTGCGATTTGTTGCAAGCGTGACGACGAATCGCAGTTTGAGAACTATTATATGGGATATTCATAATTCTGCAGCGCCTCACATAGGACGAGCACAAGTAAAAAACAATATCAATACAGATCAAATGAATAGAGAGCCCTGTCTCTGAGCCTAGAATCTTGCATCTTGTACTTTTCCAAGCATCCTATAAAATAAAAACTTGCAACCTTACAATATAAGGGATTTGGTTGTGAAATAGGAGAGTAATACGTGTAGATACATTGGGCATATTAAGGATGAAGGTGATAAGCTTCATTAAATATATGTGTTTTAGTGAGGTGTTAAAGGTCTCACGACCTAAGGAAAGATTAGTGGGGCGGGATAAGAAGGTCCAAAGAAGTGAAGCAACAGGAACTGGTCTGGTGGGGGGACAAATTCACCCCAGATTTTTCTATGTTTGCATGTATGTATATATATATATATATATATATATATATATATATATATATATATATATAAGCTATTATACGGCCAATGTATACAATGAGCTGTATCCCCTCAGAATTATTCTGGCTCTAAATGAGTGGTTAGACTCCAGTCCCTAATGTTTGTTATATTCTAAGGGAATAAGAAGGTATACAAACAATATATAAATCAGAATTAATATAATTTTGATGAGGTACACACATATCCAATGAGTTTGCAATTGTTATTCTCAGAGACTTGTATTGATGGTTTGCATTTTGTTATCTTTTCTCAACATTTCATATCAAAGTGGCTTTTTGAGTGCAGTGTCTCTAGGGAATGAAGTCATGTCTTAATTAATAAATCTTTTTTCTTAATTCTTTCTAGTGGGCAAAAACAAAGGCTATGACTGTTATGCATCTAACTTTCAATTATACTGTTTATTAAGTAATTTAATATTTGATTTACAAGAACATCATCTTATTTAGTTCTCCAGCTTATACTGTGTGTTTCTTTAGACAATGTGTAATTTAAGATCTTAACTTTTGTTCTCCTAATTTCAAGGGGCTTTAGGAATAATTGTTTTTCATGTGGTATACACATCTAGGAGTATCTTAATGGGACATGGAACGGTTTTCAAAATCATGAACTAATTCATTTGATCTAAAGTCTTTGGTAAGTTGTAGAATTGTCCTGTACCCGAGGACTCCAGACAGATACCAGCGTTCAGAGATGTTCTCTATTGTGTGTTGTGACCTCCACTTGGTATTCATGACAGATATACGGGAGTGGGTTGCCAGTTCCTTCTCCAGTGGGCCACAGCATACAGCTCCTGCTATTTCTAGGTGGTCTCTTATCCAAGTACTGACCAGGCCCAACCCTGCATGGCTTCAGGGTGGTGTGACCTCTTGGTTCCCTGACTAGAGTCATGTGACATCATTCAAGACTTCCTGCCTCCGCAGATAGACGTGCCGGCAGGGTAGGTGCAGAAGACACACAGAGATTTACTCCTGCCGATCAGCCTAAGAGAAGGGGTCCTGGTGAGGGGCTCCAGGGGGCCTAGGGGACATGGGGTGGGTGGCTTCGGGACATGTGGCGGGTGAGTGCTTCCAATCAACAACAAAAAAAACACAAATAGCCGAGTTTTGACGCCCTAAAATAGTGCCGCCCATTTTGCCCATATGTAAATACGGCCCTGGGCACACATACTATTAAAATAGCAGAATTAGCTTAGACATTAATTAATCCACATATTACAAGGATCAGAGGAGATCTAAAAAGTTTAAACTTGATGGACTAAAGTCTTTTTTAATCTCAATTGTCATGTAACTATGTAACAATCACATATATAGTTGTGAGCGTACG
>CM050165.1:404408292-404415593 GCA_027410445.1 Discoglossus pictus | reverse complement strand
CCCCTCCCCCCTCCTCCCCTGTGTCTCTCCCCCTCCTCCCCTGTGTATGTCTCCACCCTCCTCCTCTGCGTGTCACATCCCCCCTCCTCCCCGTGTGTCTCACCTCCCCCTCCCCCACCGCCCCCCACCTCCCCCTCCTCTGTGTCTCCCCCCACCTCCCCCTCCTCTGTGTCTCCTCCGTCCTCCCCTGTGTGTCTCCCCCCTCCTCCCATGGGGCTCTTCCCCCCCTCCTCTCTCTCCCCTGGGTCTCTTCCCCCCTCCTCTCACTCCCCTGGGTCTCTTCCCCCCTCCTCTCACTCCCCTGGGTCTCTCCCCACTCCTTTGACTCTGCTGGGTCTCCCCCCCTCCTCTGTGTCTCCCCCCTTTCCTCTGTGTGTCTCCCCCCTTCCTCTGTGTGTCTCCCCCCTCCTCTGAGTCTCCCCCCTTCCTCTGTGTGTCTCCCCCTCCTCTCCCTCCCCTGTGTCTCTCCCTCCTCCTCCCATGTGTGTATCCACTCTCCTCCCCTGTGTCTCTCCCCCCCTCCTTTCCTGTGTCTCTCCCCCTCCTCTGTGTTTACCTCCCCCCCTCTGTCTCTTTTCCCATCCTCTCACTCCCCTGTGTCTCTCCCCCTCTGTATGTCTCCCCCCTCCTCTCCCTCCCCTGTCACTTCCCCCCTCCTCCCATGTGTCTCTCCCCCCACTCCCCTGTGTCTCTCCCTTCTCCTCCCCTCTGTCTCTCCCCTCCTCCCCTGGGTCTCTTCCCCCCTCCTCTCTCTCCCCTGGGTCTCTTCCCCCCTCCTCTCTCTCCCCTGGGTCTCTTCCCCCCTCCTCTCTCTCCCCTGGGTCTCTTCCCCCCTCCTCTCTCTCCCCTGGGTCTCTTCCCCCCTCCTCTCTCTCCCCTGTGTGTCTCCCCCCTTCCTTTGTGTGTCTCCCCCCTTCCTTTGTGTGTTTCCCCCTTCCTCTGTGTGTCTCCCCCCTCCTCTGAGTCTCCCCCCTTCCTCTGTGTGTCTCCCCCTCCTCTCCCTCCCCTGTGTCTCTCCCTCCTCCTCCCATGTGTGTATCCCCTCTCCTCCCCTGTGTCTCTCCCCCTCCTTTCCTGTGTCTCTCCCCCCTCCTCTGTGTTTACCTCCCCCCTCTGTCTCTTTTCCCAACCTCTCCCTCCCCTGTCTCTTCCCCCCTCTGTGTTTCCCCCATGTGTGTCTCTCCCCCCTCCTCCCCTGTGTCTCCCCCCTCCTCCCCGGTGTGTCTCCCCCCCCTCCTCCCCGGTGTGTCTCCCCCCCTCCTCCCCTGTGTGTCTCCCCCCCCTCCTCCCCTGTGTGTCTCCCCCCTCCTCCCCTGTGTGTCTCCCCCCCTCTTTCCCTGTGTGTCTCCCCCCCCTCCTCCCCTGTGTGTCTCCCCTTTCCTCCGCTGTGTCTCTCCCCCGTCCTCCCCTGTGTGTCTCCCCCTCCTGTGTGTCTCTCCCCCTCCTCCCCTGTGTGTCTCTCCCCCTCCTCCCCTGTGTGTCTCTCCCCCTCCTCCCCTGTGTATGTCTCTCCCCCTCCTCCCCTGTGTATGTCTCCCCCCTCCTCCTCTGCGTGTCACATCCCCCCTCTTCCCCGTGTGTCTCCCCTTTCCTCCGCTGTGTCTCTCCCCGTCCTCCCCTGTGTGTCTCCCCCCTCCTGTGTGTCTCTCCCCCCTCCTCCCCTGTGTGTCTCTCCCCCTCCTCCCCTGTGTATGTCTCCACCCTCCTCCTCTGCGTGTCACATCCCCCCTCCTCCCCGTGTGTCTCACCTCCCCCTCCCCCACCGCCCCCCACCTCCCCCTCCTCTGTGTCTCCCCCCACCTCCCCCTCCTCTGTGTCTCCTCCGTCCTCCCCTGTGTGTCTCCCCCTCCTCCCATGGGGCTCTTCCCCCCTCCTCTCTCTCCCCTGGGTCTCTTCCCCCCTCCTCTCACTCCCCTGGGTCTCTTCCCCCCTCCTCTCACTCCCCTGGGTCTCTTCCCCCCTCCTCTCACTCCCCTGGGTCTCTCCCCACTCCTTTGACTCTGCTAGGTCTCCCCCCCTCCTCTGTGTCTCCCCCCTTTCCTCTGTGTGTCTCCCCCCTTCCTCTGTGTGTCTCCCCCCTCCTCTGAGTCTCCCCCCTTCCTCTGTGTGTCTCCCCCTCCTCTCCCTCCCCTGTGTCTCTCCCTCCTCCTCCCATGTGTGTATCCACTCTCCTCCCCTGTGTCTCTCCCCCCTCCTTTCCTGTGTCTCTCCCCCCTCCTTTCCTGTGTCTCTCCCCCTCCTCTGTGTTTACCTCCCCCCTCTGTCTCTTTTCCCATCCTCTCACTCCCCTGTGTCTCTCCCCCTCTGTATGTCTCCCCCCTCCTCTCCCTCCCCTGTCACTTCCCCCCTCCTCCCATGTGTCTCTCCCCCCACTCCCCTGTGTCTCTCCCTTCTCCTCCCCTCTGTCTCTCCCCTCCTCCCCTGGGTCTCTTCCCCCCTCCTCTCTCTCCCCTGGGTCTCTTCCCCCCCTCCTCTCTCTCCCCTGGGTCTCTTCCCCCCTCCTCTCTCTCCCCTGGGTCTCTTCCCCCCTCCTCTCTCTCCCCTGGGTCTCTTCCCCCCCTCCTCTCTCTCCTCTGGGTCTCTTCCCCCCCTCCTCTCTCTCCCCTGTGTGTCTCTCCCTTCCTTTGTGTGTCTCCCCCCTTCCTTTGTGTGTCTCCCCCCTTCCTCTGTGTGTCTCCCCCCTCCTCTGAGTCTCCCCCCTTCCTCTGTGTGTCTCCCACTCCTCTCCCTCCCCTGTGTCTCTCCCTCCTCCTCCCATGTGTGTATCCCCTCTCCTCCCCTCTGTCTCTCCCCCCTCCTTTCCTGTGTCTCTCCCCGCTCCTCTGTGTTTACCTCCCCCCTCTGTCTGTTTTCCCATCCTCTCCCTCCCCTGTCTCTCCCCCCTCTGTGTTTCCCCATGTGTGTCTCTGCCCCCTCCTCCCCTGTGTCTCTCCCCCCTCCTCCCCTGTGTCTCTCCCCCCCTCCTCCCCTGTGTCTCTCCCCCCTCCTCCCCTGTTTCTCTCCCCCCTCCCCTGTGTCTCTCCCCCCTCCTCTGTATCTCTCCCCCCTCCCCTTTGTCTCTCCCCCCTCCTCTCCTGTGTCTCTCCCCCCTCCTCTCCTGTGTCTCTCCCTCCTCCTCTCCCGTGTCTCTCCCTCCTCCTCTCCCGTGTCTCTCCCCCCTCATCCCCTGTGTCTCTCCCCCTCATCCCCTGTGTCTCTCCCCCTCCTCCCCTTGTGTCTCCCCTCTCCTCTGTGTCTCTCCCCCCTCCTCTCCCGTGTCTCTCCCTCCTCCTCTCCAGTGTCTCTCCCTCCTCCTCTCCAGTGTCTCTCCCCCTCCTCCCCTGTGTCTCTCCCCCTCCTCCCCTGTGTCTCTCCCCCTCCTCCCCGTGTGTCTCACACCCCTCCTCCCCGTGTGTCTCACACCCCTCCTCCCCTGTGTGTCTCTCCCCCTCCTCCCCTGTGTGTCTCTCCCCCCTCCTCCCCTGTGTGTCTCTCCCCCTCCTCCCCTGTGTGTCTCTCCCCCTCCTCCCCTGTGTGTCTCTCCCCCTCCTCCCCTGTGTGTCTTGTATCTCCTGCCCCCCTGTATTTTTACCTCCCTCTCCCTCCCGTGTCTCTAAACCCCTCCCCTGTGTCTCTTTCCCCCTTCTCCCTCCCATGCATCTCTTCCCCCCCTGTGTCTCCCCCAACCCTCCCCTGTGTCTGTTCCCCCCTGGCCTGTGTCTCTTTCCCCCTCCCCCTGTGTCTGTTCCCGCCTTCCTCGTGTCTCCATTTCCCTCCCTTGTGTATCTCCCCCCTTCCTTTGTGTGTCTCCCCCCCTCCTCTGAGTCTCCCCCCCTTCCTCTGTGTGTCTCCCACTCCTCTCCCTCCCCTGTGTCTCTCCCTCCTCCTCCCATGTGTGTATCCCCTCTCCTCCCCTGTGTCTCTCCCCCCTCCTTTCCTGTGTCTCTCCCCGCTCCTCTGTGTTTACCTCCCCCCTCTGTCTGTTTTCCCATCCTCTCCCTCCCCTGTCTCTCCCCCCTCTGTGTTTCCCCATGTGTGTCTCTGCCCCCTCCTCCCCTGTGTCTCTCCCCCCCTCCTCCCCTGTGTCTCTCCCCCCTCCTCCCCTGTGTCTCTCCCCCCTCCTCCCCTGTTTCTCTCCCCCTCCCCTGTGTCTCTCCCCCCCTCCTCTGTATCTCTCCCCCCTCCCCTTTGTCTCTCCCCCCTCCTCTCCTGTGTCTCTCCCCCCTCCTCTCCTGTGTCTCTCCCTCCTCCTCTCCCGTGTCTCTCCCTCCTCCTCTCCCGTGTCTCTCCCCCCTCATCCCCTGTGTCTCTCCCCCTCCTCCCCTTGTGTCTCCCCTCTCCTCTGTGTCTCTCCCCCCCTCCTCTCCTGTGTCTCTCCCCCCTTCTCTCCCGTGTCTCTCCCTCCTCCTCTCCAGTGTCTCTCCCCCTCCTCCCCTGTGTCTCTCCCCCCTCCTCCCCGTGTGTCTCACACCCCTCCTCCCCGTGTGTCTCACACCCCTCCTCCCCTGTGTGTCTCTCCCCCTCCTCCCCTGTGTGTCTCTCCCCCTCCTCCCCTGTGTGTCTCTCCCCCTCCTCCCCTGTGTGTCTCTCCCCCTCCTCCCCTGTGTGTCTTGTATCTCCTGCCCCCCTGTATTTTTACCTCCCTCTCCCTCCCGTGTCTCTAAACCCCTCCCCTGTGTCTCTTTCCCCCTTCTCCCTCCCATGCATCTCTTCCCCCCCCTGTGTCTCCCCCAACCCTCCCCTGTGTCTGTTCCCCCCTGGCCTGTGTCTCTTTCCCCCTCCCCCTGTGTCTGTTCCCGCCTTCCTCGTGTCTCCATTTCCCTCCCTTGTGTATCTTCCCCCCTGCACTCTCTCCCCTGTGTCTATTCCCCCTCCTCTCACTCCCCTGTGTCTCTTCCCCCTCCTCTTTCTGTGCCTCTTCCTCCCTGTCTCTTCCACCTCACCCTCTGTGTCTCTCCCCACTCTGTGTCTTCCACCCCTCTTCCTCTGTGCCTCTTCCCCCGCCTCTCTGTGTGTCTCGCCACTGTGTCTCTTCACCCCTTCCTCTGTGTCTCCCCCCTCTGTGCCTCTTTCCCCCCCCTCTCTCTGTACCTCTTCCCCCCTTTCCTTCTGTGTCTCTTCCCCCCTCACCCTCTGTATCTCTCCCCCGTGTCTCTTCCCCCTCTCCCTCTTCCCCTTTTACCTCTGTGCCTCTTCCCCCGCCTCTCTGTGTCTCTCGCCACTGTGTCTCTTCACTCCTTTCTCTGTGTCTCCCCCCTCTGTGCCTCTTTCCCCCCTCTCTCTGTTCCTCTTCCCTCCTTTCCCTCTGTGTCTCTTCCCCCCTCACCCTCTGTATCTCTCCCCCCTGTGTCTCTTCCCCCTCTCCCTCTGTGCCTCTTCCCCCCTGTGCCTGTTCCCCCCTGGCCTGTGTCTTTCCCCCTTCCCCCTGTGTCTGTTCCCCTCTTCCCCTTCCCCCTGTGTCTGTTCCCCTCTTCCCCCCTTTCCCTCTGTGTCTCTTCCCCCCTCACCCTCTGTATCTCTCCCCCCTGTGTCTCTTCCCCCTCTCCCTCTGTGCCTCTTCCCACCTCTCCCTCTGTGCCTCTTCCCCCCGTGCCTCTTCCCCCCTCTCCCTCTGTGCCTGTTCCCCCCTGGCCTGTGTCTCTTTCCCCCTTCCCCCTTTGTCTGTTCCCCTCTTCCCCCCCATTTCCCTCCCATGTGTATCTTCCCCCTGTTCTCCCTCCCCTGTGTTTCTTCCCCCCTTCTCTCACTCCTGTGTGTCTTTTCCCCCTCCTCTACCTCCCCTGTGTCTCTTTCCCACCTATCCCTCTGTGTCTCTCCCCCCTCCCTCTGTGTCTCTTCCCCACTCTCCCCCCCATCTTCCCCACTCTCCCATCTGCTCAGGCTCGCGCCGCGCTGTGCGCATGCGTGGCTCGGGCCGCGCTGTGCGCATGCGCGACTCGCGCCGTGCTGCGCGCTTACGCGGCTCACGCAGCGCTCTGTGCAAGCGCAGCTACTGCTGCGCAATGCGCAGTTCATCATTGTCAAACTGCAAATCGTCGCAAGCGTGACGAAGAATCGCAGTTTGACAATATATATATTATGTGATTTATAATTCTGTAGCGTCTTACATAGGACGAGCACAAGTAAAAAACAATATCAATACAGATCAAATGAATAGAGAGCCCTGTCTCTGATCCTAGAATCTTGCATCTTGTACTTTTCCAAGCATCCTATAAAATAAATACTTGCAACCTTACAATATAAGGCATTTGGTTGTGAAATAGGAGAGTAGTACGTGTAGATACATTGGGCATATTAAGGATGAAGGTGATGAGCTTCTTTAAATATATGTGTTTTAGTGAGGTTTTAAAAGTCTCAAGACCTAAGGAAAGATTAGTGGAGCGAAGGTCCAAAGAAGTGAAGCAACAGGAACTGGGGTGGTGGGGGGACAAATTCCCCCCAGATTTTTCTATGTTTGCATGTATGTATATATATATATATATATATATATATATATATATAAGCTATTATACGGCCAATGTATACAATGAGCTGTATCCACCCCAGAATTATTCTGGCTCTAAATGAGTGGTTAGACTCCAGTCCTTAATGTTTGCTATATTCTAAGGGAATAAGAAGGTATACAAACAATATATAAATCAGAATTAATATAATTTTGATGAGGTACACACATATCCAATGAGTTTGCAATTGTTATTCTCAGAGACTTGTATTGATGGTTTGCATTTTGTTATCTTTTCTCAACATTTTCAAAGATATCAAAGTGGTTTTTTTGAGTGCAGTGTCTCTAGGGAATGAAGTCATGTCTTAATTAATAAATCTTTTTTCTTAAGTATTTCTAGTGGGCAAAAACAAAGGCTATGACTGTTATGCATCTAACTTTCAATTATACTGTTTATTAAGTAATTTAATATTTGATTTACAAGAACAGCATCTTATTTAGTTCTCCAGCTTATACTGTGTGTTTCTTTAGACAGTGTGTAATTTAAGATCTTAACTTTTGTTCTCCTAATTTCAAGGGGCTTTAGGAATAATTGTTTTTCATGTGGTATACACGTCTAGGAGTATCTTAATGGGACATGGAACGGTTTTCAAAATCATGAACTAATTCATTTGAACTAAAGTCTTTGGTAAGTTGTAGACTTGTCCTGTATCCGAGAACTCCAGACAGATACCAGCGTTCAGAGATGTTCTCTATTGAGTGTTGTGACCTCCACTTGGTATTCATGACAGATATACTGGAGTGGATTGCCAGTTGCTTCTCCAGTGGGCCACAGCATACAGCTCCTGCTATTTCTAGGTGGTCTCCCAACCAAGTACTG
>CM050165.1:404360792-404403292 GCA_027410445.1 Discoglossus pictus | reverse complement strand
ATCAGGTGATTGACTTGGCCATTGCATAACATTCCACTTCTTTCCCTTAAAAAAACTCTTTGGTTGCTTTTGCAGTATGCTTCGGGTCATTGTCCATCTGCACTGTGAAGCGCCGTCCAATGATTTCTGAAGCATTTGGCTGAATATGAGCAGATAATATTGCCTGAAACACTTCAGAATTCATCCTGCTGCTTTTGTCAGCAGTCACATCATCAATAAATACAAGAGAACCAGTTCCATTGGCATCCATACATGCCCACGCCATGACACTACCACCACCATGCTTCACTGATGAAGTGGTATGCTTTGGATCATGAGCAGTTCCTTTCCGTCTCCATACTCTTCTCTTCCCATCACTCTGGTACAAGTTGATCTTAGTCTCATCTGTCCATAGGATGTTGTTCCAGAACTGTGAAGGCTTTTTTAGGTGTTGTTTGGAAAACTCTAATCTGGCCTTCCTGTTTTTGAGGCTCACCAATGGTTTACATCTTGTGGTGAACCCTCTGTATTTACTCTGGTGAAGTCTTCTCTTGATTGCTGACTTTGACACACATACACCTACCTCCTGGAGAGTGTTCTTGATCTGGCCAACTGTTGTGAAGGGTGTTGTCTTCACCAGGGAAATAATTCTTCGGTCATCCACCACAGTTGTTTTCCGTGGTCTTCCGGGTCTGTTGGTGTTGCTGAGCTCACCGGTGCATTCTTTCTTTTTAAGTATGTTCCAAACGGTTGATTTGGCTACACCTAATGTTTTTGCTATCTCTCTGATGGGTTTGTTTTGTTTTTTCAGCCTAATGATGGCTTGCTTCACTGATAGTGACAGCTCTTTGGATCTCATATTGAGAGTTAACAGCAACAAATGCAAATAGCATACTTGAAATGAACACTGGAGCTTGTATCTGCTCTTTGTAAATGGGATAATGAGGGAATAACACACACCTGGCCATGGAACAGCTGAGCAGCCAATTGTCCCATTACTTTTGGTCCCTTAAAAAGTGGGAGGCACATATACAAACTGTTGTAATTCCTACACCGTTCACCTGATTTGGATGTAAATACCCTCAAATTAAAGCTGAAAGTCTACAGTTAAAGCACATCTTGTTAGTGTCCGAATATTTATGGACCTGACTGTATATAGTTGTGAGCAATACGGGTTGTTACGAACGTTACGGGCCCGAGTAGCGAGCCCGCTGCAACCTCGGCCCTCTTGAAGCAAGGGCCGCAGTTGCTGTCAAGGAACAACAAAGGTGCTCCTTGCGCTGGTGGAGATGAGAGCCAAAGGCGCTCATCCCTACAACCTTGTATGACTTAGGCAGGGAGCGCCAAAGGCTCTCACTGCGCTGGTGGAGATGAGCGCCATAGGCGTTCATCCCTACGACCTGCGGAACTACACATCAACAATGCGAGGCCCGTAGCAGTTTGAAAAACTTATGGCCCGTAACACTTGCAAAAAGGAAAGCGGCACTTAGCAAAAACATATAGGACCCGTGGCACTTAGAAAAAAAAGGGGGGGGGGGGCTCACAATCAGCGCCC
Organism: Discoglossus pictus; assembly: GCA_027410445.1. Classification (NCBI taxonomy): domain Eukaryota; kingdom Metazoa; phylum Chordata; class Amphibia; order Anura; family Alytidae; genus Discoglossus; species Discoglossus pictus. The sequence goes on along the minus strand of CM050165.1, from coordinate 404,401,758 downwards.
AGGGTGCTCAGAGAACCAAAAGTAGAGCAGAGGAGAGGATTGCAATGAGCGCCAAAGTTGTTTGGCGCGGTGCTGACAATGAGCGCCAAGGGTGCGCAGAGGAGCAAAAGTACACGAGGGGAGAGGCTCTGAATGAGCGCCAAAGGGGATCAGCGCGGCCCCTGCAATGAGCACCAAAGGTGCTCAGACCACCAAAATTACACGATCGAAGAGGCTCACAATGAGCCCGAGGGTGCTCAGAGGAGCAAAAATACACCAGGGGAGAGGTTCGCAATGAGTGCCGAAGGTGCTCAGCGCGGCACTTCCAATGAGCGCCAAAAACCTTACATTGTGTGGCAAACAGCATTCCCAGCCATTTTTTGGCGGGCAAGTCACTAGTATATATATATAGTTGTGCTTTCAAAAGTTTGCATTCCCTTAGTTGCTAATAATGTGTATTGCCCCCTTTAGCATCAATGACGCTTGCAGTCTGTTGCAATAGTTGTCTATGAAGCCCCCAATTCTTGCAGGTGTTAAAGCTCTCCATTCATCGTGACAAAATGCCTCCAGGTCGTCTTTGGTCGTCTAGCATGAACCGCACGTTTTAGATCTCCCCATAGTGGCTCAATATTAAGGTCAGGAGACGGCCACTCCACAACCATCACCTTTTTCTGCTATAACCACTGGAGGGTCATTGGCCTTGTGCTTAGGGTCATTATCATGCTGCAAAGTCCAAGTTTGTCTGCCAGTATTTTCTGATAACGTGCTGCATTCATCTTGCCATCAATTTTCAAGACAAAGACAAATGCACATGAAACATAGCAAAGCAAGGAGGGCAAGGAGGGCCCTGTCTTTGAGCCTCGAATCCAGTGTCCATGGTGCTTTCCCCAAAGCACATTGCATCATTGAAACTCGCAGACTTACAACCTATTGTGAGTGGTAAAGCAGGCAGAGAGAGGTGATGAGCGTGTTAGGGTGGAAGGTGATACGCTTCTTTAAATAGATACGTTTTTAGAGAGGTTTTGAATGTTTTGAGGGAGAAGGATAATATGGTGGAGCGAGGCAAGGCGTTCCAGAGAATAAGGGCAGCACAAGAAAAGTCCTGAAGGCGAGAGTTAGAGGAGGTGACAAGAGTTGTAGAAAGAAGAAGGTCATTAGTAGAATGAAGAGGGTGGTTGGGGGAATATTTGGAGTTGAGACCAGAGATGAATGGGGGTTCGCTATTGTTGAGGGCTTTGAAAGCTAGGGTCATGATTTTACATTTTATTCTGCAGGCTAAGGGAAGCCAGTGGAGTGATGGACAGAGAGGTGATGTCGACACTGAAGTTGTGTACGGAAGCGGAGTCTAGCAGAGGCATTCATAATAGATTGTGAAGTGGCAATAGTCGGGTGGTGGGTAGGCCAGCAAGAAGCGAGTTGCAGTAGTCGAGTCGAGAGATGATGAGAGAGTGAGTGTATTAGGATTTTAGTTGTGTCTTGCGTAAGATAGTGTCAAATTCTGGAGATGTTGTTTAGATGGAGAAGACAAGATTTAGTTAGTAACTGTATGTGAGCGATAAAAGACAGGGCGGGGTCCAGTAGAACCCCAAGGAAATGGGCATGGGAGGTGGGGGTGATGATGTCATTGTTGACAGTGAGAGAGATGCGAGGAAGAAAAGGAGTTCAGTCTTAGACATGTTGAGTTTGAGATGGTGGGTGAACATCCAAGAGGATATACTAGAGAGGCAGTTGGAGATGTGTGTTAGAAGAGAGGGGAATAGATCTGGTGCTGAGTGGTAGATTTGGGTGTCATCTGCATAGAGATGATACTGAAGCCCAAAAGAGTTTATTAGGATGTCAAGTAAGGATGTGTAGATGGAGAAGAGGAGGGGTCCTAGGACTGATCCTTGGGGTACGCCAACAGACAGGGAGGGGTGAGGAGAAGAAGAGGTGTCTGAGAAGATTAAACTGAATGATTGATTTTGTAGGTATGATGAGAACCACGAGAGAGCAGTGTCTCGAATACCTGGGGAGGAGAGCATATGGAGTAGAAGTGGATGGTCGACTTTAGAGCTCACACAACCCCAAAACATCAGTGAGCCACCACCATGTTTCTCAGTGGGGATGGTATTCTTTTCACTATAGGCCTTGTTGACCCCTCTCCAAACATAACACTTATGGCTGTGACCATAAAGCTCTATTTTGGTCTCATCACTCCAAATTACAGTATGCCAGAAGCTGTGAGGCATTTCAAGGTGTTGTCGGGCATATTGTAACCAGGTTTTTTGTGTGGCATTGGCGCAGTAAAGTTCAGCTTTGTTCAAGTATCGTCGTGTTGTGCTCCTTGAAACAACCACACCATATTTTTCCAGAGCAGCCTGTATTTCTTCTGAGGTTTCCTGTGGGTTTTTCTTTGTATTCCGGACAATTCTTCTGGCAGTTGTGGCTGAAATCTTTCTTGGTCTACCTGACCTTGGCTTGGTATCAAGAGATCCCCAAATTTTCCACTTCTTAATAAGTGATTAAACAGTACTGACTGGCATTTTCAAGGCTTTGGATATCTTTTTATATCCTTTTCCATCTTTATGAAGTTCCATTACCTTGTTACTCAGATCTTTTGACAGTTCTTTTCTGCTCCCCATGGCTCTGTATCTAGCCTGCTCAGTGCATCCACGTGAGAGCTAACAAACTCATTGCCTATTAATACACAGACACTAATTGCAATTTAAAAAGCCACAGGTGTGGGAAATTAACCTTTTAATTACAATTTTAACCTGTGTGTGTTAACTTGTGTGTCTGTAACAAGGCCAAACATTTAAGGTATGTAAACTTTGATCAGCGCCATTTGGGTAATTTCTGTTATCATTATGATTTAAAAAGGAGCCAAGCAACTATGTGATAATAAATGTCTTCATATGATCACTATCCTAGTCATATTTTCAAAATAAATGCCAACATTTCACAAGTTATGCAAACCTTTGTGCAAAACCGTGTATGTTTGTGTGTGTATATATATATATATATATATATATATATATATATATATATATATATATATATATATATATAAAAAGAAACTCCTCCACATCCAAATATTTATTGTAATTTCTTATGTTATGTTGGTTTTGCTCCTTTAATACCTTGGTACATTTATTGCTGATTATATTTCTGTTTTATGCAAAAAGTTATGCATAAAAAATGGAAATGTATTTGAAATAAAATCAGTGGATTAATTGAAAGTGTCTGGTCACATTCATTAAAACGTTTTAAAAACATATTTTTATTAAATTGCTAGCATGTTCAGCGTTTCTCTTTGGTGATTTTGAAAGTACTTTTTTTTTGCCAATTACTTTTGAAGAAGTCTGTTCAGTGACCTGCAGTATCAGAACCTGAAACTTACATCTTGTAGATTTCTATCTGCTGCTGACTTGCACTATACTGTATCTTGTTTCAGTACAGGATAAAATGTAGATATGTAATTCCAGAGGCAAGCTGTTATATGATGGAACCTGACACCTACATATAAATATAATACCATAAACCTGACAGTAGATATGAACCAAAAGGCCCATCGAGTTGGTCCATTCTATCAACCTTAAAACTTTAGCTTAATTATCACTAGTGCCTTATTCTTCTTCTTCCCCTCTGTTCCTTTCTGTAAAGTGTTATTTAAAGGGACATAAAGCACAGTTTTTTTATTTTTTTTCATGAATTTGAAAGAGCATGTTTTAAACATTGCCAAAGATGTTTTTTTTTGCATGAAACAATGCAAAGTAAAATCTGTTTATACTGAATTAATACTAAGAGGAAATGTAGAAGGTCTCTAGGTACAATTGGCAGACAAGTACAGGTCTTTCACGCTATGTTACACCTTACTGTCGGAAAGGGGCAAGCCCCCAGATCAGTTAAATATTTGAACACATTTTTTTTTCTGCTTTGAGAGCTTCAATTATATTTCCTATTTCAGATGCAACAAAGAAACAAATGCTTTCAATATCCCTTTAAGCATAATAAACCTAACTCTTCCACCCTTCAACTTCAGATCAACATAAGATATATAGAAGTTTCCTGAGTTATTATTGTATCTGATCTGAAAATCAGTAGTGTATGCAAACATTTTTGAATGAAATTCACAAAATAAGCATTAATAAACTTACCCAAGAGGTTACAAATTGATTCATTTTTCTGGCAGTTAAGTTTGAGAAGGAATGTCAATAAATATTCATAGATATACAATAGATTAGCATAACATTCATAATTTGTTTTGGCCAATCAAAGGCAGCTACAACTTTGTTGCAATGTCTGGGGATCAGTCTCTGCATCTAGGCATCATGGGATATTCACACCAAAGGAAGCAGCTTCAGGATTTAAGCTTTGTTGCTCTGGATCTGTGCACTGTGCTGCATTTTAAATGCATTTATTAATATAAATTAATTTCCATAGTAATTTTGTGGACTCAATTAGCCGACAGTTGAACACAAGCTTTGTACAGTCAAGTCACCAGCCTTTTTTGGTGATTCTCCCTTCACTGTCATGATACAATATTAGAATACTACATATTTCCCATTATAATGAACCCGCACATTAATTTAAAATAATAGCCTTATATACAGAACGGACTCCTTCACCATAACAAGCTGTTGATACATTATATTAACACTTTTTCTACATTGAATTCTGGAGAAATTAAACATTGTTTGTAAGACTGTATGTTAATGAGCAACTCCATATGTAATTTGTGGCACTGATAAGAACCGAACTGCATGATAACACTGGGTCACATTGTTTTTGCCACCACATAAACAAACAAGCATTATGTGTTACTAGTTAGCACATCAAATTTGCTAATTAGTACATAATACAGCACAAACAATGCTGAATAGCTCAGACATTATTTACTATAGACAAAAGGCAGCAGTACAACGTATAGCCCAGTGCTCATGCTTGAAGAATAACTCAAAAGTATTTAATTCCCTTTAAAATGCATAGACATTACAAGTCCAATGTTAGTTACTATAATGATAAATGTACATCTCACTGGGCTGGCCATCCCTGTGCAGTGTACAGTACTTTGTTACACTCAATACCTTCCTATATTCTATTTCCCATCCCGATCCCTTGCATTGTAAAGTAACTTTAGATAAAGACATTACAGTCTCTGCTATAAAATTCATGCTTCAGCTACCGATTGATGGTGGTAAATCCTATTATGTTGGTACAATGTGATTTTCTTGTCAGATGACTCAATGCTTAGTATTATTTCTCCTTTTTTTTCCCTCTAAAGCATTAGCATTTGTCATTGAAATTTTGTGGTCAATGATCAGTGCTGTGTTTAATGATTGCCTTTCATCATCTCTGAAAATCTGTGCAGAGGATTGACGTTTATGTTACAAAATAACCATACAGGAATTAATGGATTTTTTTTATTATTACAGTTAAAAAAAATGTAGATTAAATTCACTTTAGCATTTGTGGATTTGGAAATTTCATGTAACTTATTTATGATCTTCTGAAGAGAGACCACTGTAGTAAGGTAACAGAAGGAGCTGGTTATTTTAATTATGCCATGGTCAATAATAACATTCATACTGATTGATTTTCAATTGTAAAAATTAATGTTAAAATTAATTACAAAATGCACTTTGTGTGTTTTAAAGGTATTTAGAAGAATCATGGATTATTAATGTGTCTGATAGAGGAGAATTAGTAGTTTATGCAAACATTTTATTCATGAAAAAATCGCAAAATAAACATTAAAATGTACCCTAATGTTTACAAAATGTCTTTAGTTTTCTGGCTGTTGATTTTGAGAAGGAATGGCCCTGAAAACCCAAGCTAAATTAGCTTTACATTTATAATTTGTTGTAGCCAATCATAGACAGCTACAAGATTGAAGTAGTATAGGAATTAAGTCTGCTGCAAAGCATCATGGGATTTATAGATTTTTTTCCCCATCACACACGTCTCTCTCCTCCCTTGAATGATCCAAGTGTTCTGGATCTCTGCACCTTCCTGCTACTGGTTGGACGCTTAGCATAGACATACCCAAACGCAATGTTTCTATTGGCTAGTACTAGGTTCCTATGTAGGCACCTCTAGGGGTGTGGAAACCATTAAAAAAAATATTTGTGACCTAATGTAATGTGTGTCTCTGATATAAGCAGCATGTGTTAGATAGGAATACGTTAAAAATAGGGAAACTTCCATATACTGTTAAGAATAATCTATTAAGATAAAGGCCGACTTGAGTCAAGAGTCATTCATATGCTTCCCTTGAGCCAAGGTTTGGTGGTAAGGGAAACCACATTAACACAGCAAGTCTACAGCCATTGAAGAGTGTTGTGTTGATACAAGCTTTATTCTGACAACATAACACTGCCTGCCAAGTAGAGATAACTCCCTTCACTGACTTATAGTGGGTGGAGACTAAAAACCTGATATAAGTCCGTTGACTATTGAAATAATTGTATATTACCTTTATTTTTTATCAATTCCTATTTAAAATATATAATGCCTATTGTTAACTTCCTTTAAATTTACTGTAAATCCTGTGCCATGAAATACTGATTACTTGTACTAGGGGCCTTTGTAGATCAGCTGGCTATCACACTGTATACAGAGACAACAAACTGGTCTATAGTTAATTAATCACATTCAAGTGGTCCAAAAAACTGAAATAATAAATATATGTGAAAGAATTTGGGCAAAAGTGCCCAGATAATACACTTTGAGCTCTATGCTATTAGAAGCCCGTAAATTACTTCAAACCAAAAATTTGGCAACGAGTGTTTTTTCCCTAAAACATTTAGATGTATTCTATTATTTCTAACCCACAACTTAAGTCTCTCATCCTCCATATGTAAACCATGCCTTTGTAAGTAAGATTTCATGGGGCATGATTATATGAGCTCTCAATATTAAACCAAGCCCGCAATTTACTTCTTAGACACAGCCAATAGAAAATAAGAATGTCATCATGATGTCAGAAAATAACAGAAGTTAGACGTAACCTACGTTTGGAGACTAAGCATTAATGAGAGCCAATGAGTAATGTCTGTCCATCGGGCTAGCATGCTTGACAATGCATTAGAGCAAATTAGAACTGGTTTTAAAACCCTTTGCAGGTCCTATTTACTACATAGTTTGTGAGCTAAACCTAAAGTTCTAATAGAATATGGATTTTGTGTAACTTTGAGTATGTTGAACTCGTAAAGTGTGAGGTGTCAAAAAAGCAATGAAAAGACTAGCCCTGCGTTGTGTCTTTGGCTTGTCAGTAGTGATTGTGGCCGGGGAACTCGCAATCAGAATGTAAGTAGCTAATAGAATATGTGGCAACTCTACTGACAACTTTACGTATATATGTAATGGTTAGGATTTTGGCAAAATAATAGGGCCCTTTGTTTTTTAATGCACACAAACCCTGCACCTTTAAAGTACAATTTCTCACCTAGATATTTCCAGAGCTCCCAACACCCGCCTTGGTAGTGTAAACCTAAACTAGTACCTATAGTTCTTATTTTAATAGCAGAATTCCCACTAATGCAAATAAATGTTTGCAAATAAGGTATTTGGGCGAGAACGGCATCTACCACTTTCTCTTATACAGTTCAAAATAAATGTTTGTGTGTTCAATGTTTACTGAGAGTATGGTGTAAAGTATATAATAGACATATGTTGATAAACTCATGACCTGCATTTCCACTTCTTTACTAGTAGTCTATTCCAATCTGGATGGTCCTAACGCGTTTTGTCCTGCTTTGGAGTTGATCAGGAATATGGAGCCCAAGCAGGGCAAAACCCATAGGGTCATAGTATAGTTTATGTAATATGTATTTCAAAAGGAACCATGTTTGTCACAGCTCGCTCTTTCTAATATTCACTATAAAAGACGGTTCATTGGGAACATTTGCAAATAAGGTGAGGCTGGGTTGGTTCCTTATGACTGATGATTTGACCATTATCCATTATTCTTGACAGAAATGGTCTTTTTTAAATACAGCTATACCTCGTTTAACCCTGTAGATAGGTTCCAGGCAATAGGAGTGCTAAGCGAAACAATCTCTAAACTGGGCAGTTTAACATGGGGAAGATAGGGATAGGGGAACTCATCAAGAAAAACACAAAATTCCTATTGAAATGTAAAGTTGTTTGGTTTCATATGGACCTTAAAGAAACAGCAAACATAACACTAACACAAACTGAACATTAGTAGAAATATAAACTTTAAATTATTGATGTTGAAGCTTCTGGCTCATCCTTGATTCTGTTTTCTTATAGCGAATTAGAGTGTTCAAAGGCGCCCGGCAGGCAAAAACAGCGTTATAGTGGGGCAATGCTATAGAAAATCAAAGCGTTAAAGGGGATTTGGCAGGCAAAAACAGCGCTATAGCAGGGTTTAGCATTAAAAAGGGTCTTGCAGGAAAAACAGCTCTATAGCAGGGTTTAGCATTAAAATGGGTCTTGCAGGAAAAACAGCTCTATAGCGAATCAGCTCTAAACGTGGTAGCTTTAAGCGGGGTATACCTGTAAATGGTGTTTGCTCAATATACCCCACTAACAGCCCTATTAAATTCCCTCAAGGTGTAAAACCGTAGCCTGTAAGACTTGCAGCTATTAAATTGGCCGTCTAAAGCAACCCGCTAACGACTTGCGGGATAAGGGTGAAAAAACCTACGGGATGTCGAAAATTGCACTCCACGGCCGCAAATCCTTTGTTCTGTCACGCGATTGAATTGCAACGAAACCACGGGCGTTCCAGCCTGTAATACGCAAATAGCGCCAAAAAGCCAATGGGTACTAGAGAGGACCCGCTAGGGGATTAAAGTTCTATCCATAGCACTGTAAATGCAAATATAAACACACTACTGTACTTATAATTAAAGGGAAAGTGATGTTAGGTATTAAAATTAATAGCACAACATTCTCAAGCTTGCAAATTGGCCATATAAAATACTTTGTTTAATGTTTAATTTCCGTGTTATATCGATCCCGGCAATCAATGTGTTAATACACATAATGGAACTCGCATGGACTCGAATATCATATTTACTGATTTATTAATATTGCATTATTTCTGGAATGCGGGTCCAATCGAAACTTGTAATTGAAACCCATAAGACTTTGAAATCTAACCTCCATTTTTCAGTGACCTAATGATGACGATCTTGTTTACAATTGGCTCCGTGACTACGGGTTTGATTAATTGACCATGTTCACGGCCGCACATCCAACGTGTGAAAAATGGTTTACGGGCTTGCGTCTCTGAATTGGTTCAATTTCAAGCCCGCAGCCTTTGCGGGTTTGCCGATGCCACTCCGGGCTTCAAATTTAATGGGCCTGTGAGTATGTTTTGCTGTGGATTCTTTCATTTTGCTGTTTTTTTTTCACCATCACCTCAAGCACTCAATTTCTAGTAGTCTCCTTGGTATATAAATCTAGAGATCTCATGCTATACATACATTTTTATAAATCATTATAGAGAATTTTAATAGATACTGAATGGGCAGAGTTGGGGTAAACAAAGACGGGGGAGTATGTCATCAATGGATAATTCCGTATATTACCTTCTTTTCTCATTACAAAATAACAGGCTTATTCGTTTAAAAGGAACAAAGCGAATCTCATTTCATTGTTTTAGCTATATTACACTACCTAGTTATTATAAATAATTCAACCTAGAACACAGACACCTGCGCTCATGCTGCTGAATTTTAAACAAAAGAAACAGCATTAAGCAGCTGCTGGAACATACTTTGCAATCTTAAGTGGAGAAATGCGCTATGTAGTTTCTTAAGCCACAGTTTGTCAAAATACGCATTCCAAGTTTATTGTTCAATACTACCCTTTGTAAACCGTCCACAGTGCTGAACTTAGTAGTCACAGCAATACTAAGCGTCCTGAAAAACATGCATTAAAAGCTGCTGGATGAAAACAGAAGTTTTAATGGATTTTATATATTTGGTTAGGGAACCGTGTTCTTGTAAATGAACTAACTGCAGAATATTGATTGTTTTTGCAATGCGGTCTAGTACGCACCTTGTGCTCTCCTTTCTTTTCTTGGCTCGGTTGCCTTTCTATAACCTGCTTCCTCTGCAATCATCACTTTTTACTGCAGTGATACCCTTAGGAAAGTTCATATTTAGTCTGCCGCTGTGTTCCCTTTGTATCTGATAATAAAACATTTACTGCCCAACACAGATGTTAGTGCTAGGACAGATGAAACTTTATGAGCTATTTTTTGTCCCGGCCATGTATACCATTTTATTATTTTTTTTTACTCAAAGTAAGGAGCATTTGCTGAATAATCAAAGAGTTATTTGAGGAGCTAGAATTTCCCTGAGGGTTTGTTCTCAGGTAAAGTCCTGTATTTATCAAGTAACAGTCTGTGCTGCTGGCTAATGTGGTAACACTGCATACAACAAAGCAAAATACACTATAACTCAGGAATTAATACCGAGCCGTGTAGAATGCACTCAAATACTGCAACGTAATAACGAATCTGAATTATCACCCTCGGGACTTTCTGTTTGAGTTCACCATGAGATGGACATGCAACCGTCACTCTGTCTATTTCTCCTTCCCTCGTGTTCTTTTTATCTCTCTCTCTCTCTCTCCCTATCCCCTCTTTCTCTCCTACCCCCCTCTCTCCCTATCCCCTCTTTCTCTCCTACCCCCCTCTCTCTCCCCCTATCCCCTCACTCTCTCTCCCTATCCCCTATCTCTCTCTCTCTCTCTTTTCCTAGCCTATCTCTCTCTCTTTTCCTAGCCTCTCTCTCTCTCTCCCTAGCCTCTCTCTCTCTCCCTATCCCCTCTCTCCTTATCCCCTCTCTCTCTCTCCATATCCCCTCTCTCTCTCTCCCTATCCCCTCTCTCTCTCTCCCTATCCCCCCTCTCTCTCTCTCTCCCTATCCCCCCACCTCTCTCTCTATCCCTATCCCATCACTCTCTCTCTCTCCCTATCACTTCTCTCTCTCTCTCCTTATCACTTCTCTCTCTCTCCTTATCTCCTGTCTCCCCTACTTCCTCTCTCCCCTCACTTCCTCTCTCTCCCCTCACTTCCTCTCTGTTCTCTCACTTCCTCTCTCTCCCATCTCTTTCTCCCTCTATCCCCTCTCTTTCTCCCCCTCTTTCTCCCTATCTCGCCCTGTTTCTCCTTCTATCCCCCCTCTCTCCCCTCTCGCTCTTTCCCTCTCTCTCTCTCCCTCCTCTCTCATCCCTCTCCATCTCTCTCTCTTTCTTATTTATCATCTCTCTCTTTCTTTCTTTCCTCCCTCTCTCCTCTTTCTTTCCTCCCTCTCTCCTCTTTCTTTCCTCCCTCTCTCATCTCTCTCTTTCCTCCCTCTCTCATCTCTCTCTTTCCTCCATCTCTCCTCTCTCTCTTTCCTCCCTCTCACCTCTCTCTTTCCTTCTTCTCTCCTCTCTCTCTCTCTCTCTCTCTCTCTCTCTCTCTCTCTCTCTCTCTCTCTCTCTATATATATATATATATATATATATATATATATATATATATATATATATATATATATATATATATATAATCTCCTCATGATTTCATTCCTTCTCTCTCTTTCCTCTCTCTCTCTTCCTCTCTCTCCTTCCTTCCTTCCCTCCTTCCCTCCTCTCTAATTTTTGTCTCTACCCATTCAAATCTCTCCATCTCTCTCCCTGCCCTCCCACCCAAATAGATAAACATAAAACTTTACAATATACCATATTGGTTTTCTAAATAAATGAATTGAAATATATACCTTGGTATTTGCATAGTAGAGTGTCACTCACTGCTAATGTGTGGCTCCAGTTTATGGAAATGTGTGGCCCCCTATGCTAATTTGTGGTATAGTATGTTCACATTGTGCATATTGTGCTAATTTGTTTCTTTGGTAACCACAAATGATTTATCCCTATTTAATCATACTGATAGGTAAACTGTACCCTAAACTAATCAAGCACATCAAAATAAAAATTTGCATTGAGCTCATTTATAAGCAAATAGTTAGTCAAACATACTGATGGGTTAAGACTTAATCCTCATGTTAAGTAGACAAACTCTTATCTGCTGTCCATTTACGTCATTAGAGTTGCCTAAAACATTGATATATCATTATGCCAAAAAATCCAGAGTAAGTTTTAACCCATTTGTAGCCATCTGTAATAAGATCCCCACTCATTTTGTAGTCATAAAAAAGAACCATTATATTCAGACTGTAAATACTTATTTGGATAAGCAAGCCAGTGGTTTGTTAATGGCTTTGAGCTGTAATTGAATATGTTTTATATATTTATAAGCATATTTGTAAAATCATAAAACCATAGCTGGATGAAAGCCATCCGCATTTAATCTGTATCTCAGTGTTCATTTGAAAGCAATCTTTGTTTGACCTCGAGATCCTTGTAAATACGAGTGTTGCATATTCATATACAAAGGTTAAATGTGCCCGGCTCTATTGCAATGTCTCCTTGATCGTTTCTGAAACAAGAACTATCTTTTCATCTCGACTTTGTTTATAATGTGTAGCGACATTGGGACTTTTTGCAAGCGAGCTGAGAAAAATGATATGCTGGGACATCTGTGTGTAATTATTTAGGGCCAATAAAAATGATAAGCTACAGAGAATTCAAAGTCTATTATGTTTCAGAGCCGTACGTTAAATAATCTGCTGCTTTTATATTGTGAAGAGATAAATAGCTATACATTAATGTTTATCTGGGATTATGTATAGTACTAGTTATTTCTCAATGCCCCCTCTATACCACTTACACTTTGTATTCACCATGAGATCCCTCTTCCAGCAGTTATGGTTGTATATGTAGATTGTAAGCTCTTTGGAGTAGAGATCTCTCTTTAGCACCAAGGTGTCTGCAGGCCGCTTTATATTACACTGTACCTGTACTTATATTTCTACTTACCTTAGAATTTGTTTATTCACCTTTAATTGTACCAACTGTACGGAAATTGTTGGCGCTTTATAATAAAAAGAAATAATAATAATATACCTGCCCACCATCTTTTTGGGTTTGAGTTCCCAGTGTCACAGGGCAGGAAGTCCAAGGACCAAGTTGTATTTGGAAGGGAAGTATTCCCAAGCAAAGTGCAACCTTGTCCCGAGCATTGGAACTCTGTCTTAACAGGCAGATTTACCCTCTTAATCGTCTCCAGTGGTTCAATTTTATCCCTTCTGGATTCTTTTACTCTTCAGATGTTTGCATTCATAATGAATTTCACATACACCTTCAACAGCCCTGAGTTGAGTGATTAGTATAGCTAGCTAACAATGAAATGGACATAGAGCCTGAACCAAGAAAAGCTATATTTCCCAAGAGAACAATAAACAGTGAGTCTGTTGAGCCTTTGAGCCAGATTATAGCTGTGGATTCATGTTAGTGTCAGGTTTTTTCTGTTTTCTGTCTGATGAACATCACACCTTGAAGATAGAAACAATTTTGGAACATTAGAAGGCAAAATAGAGATAGGATAAATGCTTGAAACATTGACCAGAGCCCAAGTAACTACAGTGCCTTGCAAAAGTATTCACCCCCCTTGACGTTTTACCTATTTTGTTACATTACAGCCTTAAGTTCAATGTTTTTTTAATCTGAATTTTATGTGATGGATCAGAACACAATAGTCTAACCAAACACTGCCATGAAGACCAAGTAAGGGGCAATGTTGTTGAGAAGTACAATTTAGGGTGAGGTTATAAAAAAATATCCAAATCTTTGATGATCCCCAGGAGCACCATCACATCTATCATAACCGAATGGAAAGAACATGGCACAACAGCAAACCTGCCAAGAGACGGCCGCCCACCAAAATTCACGGACCAGGCAAGGAGGGCATTAATCAGAGAGGCAGCACAGAGACTTAAGGTAACCCTGGAGGAGCTGCAGAGTTCCACAGCAGAGACTGGAGGACGACAATGGAAGGTGCTCTGGTCTGATAAGGCTAAAATTGAACTTTTCGGCCATCAAAGAAAACGCTATGTCTGACGCAAACACAACACATCACATCACCCAAAGAACACCATCCCCACAGTGAAAAATAGCGGTGGCAGCATCATGCTGTGGAGATGTTTTTCAGCAGCCGGGACCGGGGAATGGGTCAGAGGGAAAGATGGATGGTGCTAAATACAGGGATATTCTTGAGCGAAACCTGTACCACTCTGTGTGTGATTTGAGGCTAGGACGGAGGTTCACCTTCCAGCAGGACAATGACCCCACACACTGATAAAGCAACACTTGAGTGGTTTAAGGGGAAACCTGTAAATATGTGCGAATGGCCTAGTCAAAGCCCAGACCTCAATCCAATAGAAAATCTGTGGCCAGACTTAAAGAATGCTGTTCACAAGCGCAGCCATCCAACTTGAAGGAGCTGGAGCAGCTTTGCAAGGAGGAATGGGCAAAAATCCCAGTGGTAAGATGTGGCAAGCTCATAGAGACTTTTCCAAAGCAACTTAGTGCTATGATTCCTGCAAAAGGTGGCTCTACAAAGTATTGACTTTAGGGGGGTGAATAGTTATGGACATTGACTTTTTCTGTTATTTTGTCCTATTTCTTCTTTGCTTCACAATAAAAAAACAAACAAAAACATCTTCAAATTTGTGGGCATGTTCTGTAAATTTAATGGATGCAAGTCCTCAAACAATCCAAGTTAATTCCAGGTTGTGAGTCAACAAAACATGAAAAATACCCAGGGGGTGAATACTTTTGCCAGGCACTGTATATTACACTAGAATCTAACATCAAAGTATTCCATTGTATGTATTTAGTTCCTCAGGCTACTTATTATATACCCTAACTACCCAGGACAATCTTACGGGCCTGCAAGGAAGTGGGCACATGTTTTCATACTTGATGGTCGTTTCATACATAAAATGTAGGACAGACAAGAACCCTTGACCCCCCCCTCCCGTGCTATATGGTCATATTTACAAATACAAACATAAGATCTTTTTATACTTATTCTATTTGGCATCACCAAACGTCAAATAGCTTAAAAATGAAAATCACAGTCCTGTCGTGGCACCAAATACTTTAATCAATTGAAGAAATTGAAGAAACAGCCTAGCTCGAATAGCTGGAGTACATACTAGAGAATCACTCACATCATTACCTTAAAAAGAGGGCACCTTGGTTAAACCAACAAAGTGTATAACATGACCCCGTTGTGAGTCTCACACCGACTGGAAACACCCCTCAACTACCCTTTGACCAGTTTTTCTTCCCCCTCTCCACTACTTCCCCATTTTTTGGACTTAATACTTTCTTTAAAAAAGGAAAAGATATATGGAAGTATAGTATAATACCATTTATATGACCAAACGGTCATACAATCATGTTGATTTTATATATACTCTCTGTGCAGCCGAATGTCTCTTCCTCTTTAATAAAGAGACATTTAAAGAGAAGGCACAAAATGCCATCTGCATTACTTAAACTTGTGTTTTGAATGTCTGTTCATCTAAATTGTAGAAAGTGTGTAATGCTATTAAATTACATATGTGATCATTGCATAGTTAAAATCTTTCATTCCTGTAATACATCAAAATAATTTTGCTCAAAGGAATGTTCTTTAGTCTGTAAAATGTATAGTGAACATGCAACAACATCAGGTCCATGGCTTCACCCAACTTCCATTTGATATGTTTTACAATAATTACTCAGTACCTGGAAAGTGGTATTAAAGGGATTGGTTTGCTTTAGAATGTTGCTAAATCATATTTATTCATCTAGAACTATTGTGTACGTACAATAAATAGGAGGCAACTCAAGTCCGGCTGCATTTACAGGAAGGGGAACGGGTGTCAAATAAATCTTTTAAGATGGCAGCAATTTTAAAATAAGTATTTTAACAGACCACTTCAGAAATTCTACCTTGCCTGTGTACTTCAATAAGGCTTTGAGCTATACCATGTAGCAGAGAGTTCAGACAAATTGCTGTCCATTGGAGAAGGAACTAGCAACCCACTCCAGTATATTTTCCAAGAAAATCATATGGATAGGGACAACCAGGGAAATAACGAAAGATGTGCCTGATGTGCTGCGGTACTTTTGGTCATGGAGAGTCGGACAAAACTGAACAACAACAATTCTAGCAGAACCTTTACAATTTTTTACATTCTGAAACCTAGATACAAATGCTGTCAGCATCCTATTGTAAAGGGTGGATGTCACAATCTTCTTCAAGTGGGCTTGATATGAACCTAGTTCAAACCTAACCCAGCAGAATTGTGTAGTTCCTGTTCTCTGTGGCACAGAAGATGGCTTCTGACGAGGGCAATGCCCAAAGATACAGGCAGAGAATACTGAATACAGGTTACTAGTGGCCCATGGCAAGACCACTCCCCAAGTCAGGATACAAAATACAGAAATAGTCTCACACTGTGGATATGTGAAAACTATATCTGAACCTTTATTGAATGATGGAATCAACATATTTATACTGTCCAATACCACACCCTTGTGTACATTTGTGTATGTGTGTGATGAAACACATCTGCCTTGTAGCATTGGTTAATATAAAAACTTTTGAGATCAAATTCACCAGATATCTGTAATTGACTAGTAAAACAACCTTGATGTTAATCTCAAGTGTTTGCTTAGGACTACTTGAAGTACATGCATATGTCTTCGCTGCTGTTTATCAAGGGTGAGGGTGCAATGATCTGCAGCTAACCTCTGTGCAGAGCATTTTTGTACCATTTCCACAAATGTTCTATAACAAAATTTCCCTCTTATAATATATAATAACTAGTATACATAATAACCATGTACAGGCAACATATATAACACACACACTAATACATAATCATAATACATGCTCCATTGGCCATATTCATGATTACTGGCAATATGAGTCCTTAAACAATTAAATCATGACACTTTCTCCCCCTTTCCTTTCTAGTATAGCATGGGAAATGTATCCTGTCGGATAACTTCCCATCTATACAGGTGGTTACCGGTCCTCTTGATGTGACAGTCCATCCATGTGGCAGCCTCAGTGGCTCTCTGGGTACCCTGCCTCCCCCTGTCCAGGGTGAATACTCACTCCTTCCCAGTGGCCTAGTGACCTTCCCAAGCCCCTGGGGAGACTTATATGACAACTGCACTGGAGGACCCTTCGAGGTAGTCCAGCGGAAACAGTACATCCCAGTTAGTAAGTCCAGCATAAACTTGGGAGGATCCTTACCCAGCAAATCCCTCTCCTTCCAGGCTAGGGAGACCTCCTGTCCTGCTGATTCTGGATCAGTACTCAGTCCCATGGGTAAAATTGAGGAGTACAAGTTTCCCTTTGTCAGGCCTGAGCTTTCGCTTGAATAAACTGGGATGCTGGAGTTGCAACATGGGCTAGTGACATTCTCTGGTGTCATCCATGCTGGATTAATGGGCAGTTCTGACACAAGCCGTTGTGGTTCAGTAGCCAACCCCTCTGCCAACAAGCCTGGCCAGTGGCTGCTTTCTTTACAGGGTTCCACATTTGTTCTCTTATAATGTATAATAACTATAGTATACATAATAACCATGTACAGGCAACATATAACACACACAATAATACATAATCACAATGTAACAATATCCTGCTCCCTTGGCCATATTCATAATTGCTGGCAATATGAGTCCTTAAACAATTAAATCATTACAGTGGATTTCAACACGTTCATGTTGATTTAGAACAGCTTTTTTTATTGAAATTATCTCATTCATCGTATCTTTATCTCATTCATCTCATTTTTATTAGAAAATATTATACCATCAATAATAATAAAATCTTTGCAGCGTTGTTTTCGGGACCACAAATATTGCAAATTATCCCAAGTACAACAACCTTGGTTTGAAGCCAATACAATGGTAATGTTAACAGTTCCTTAAACATTTATAATTGCTATTCAATTTCCCTATTATCATTTCCTAATTAGAAATCAGTAACAGCTTATTTATGTAGCGCTAATGTAACCAGCTACACACACAAGGTTAACCTGATGTCCTCTGGTAAGACGGGAAAATTGAATGCGTTATGTCAACTCCTGAGAATATATTGCTGATAAGCAGTCAAGCTACCTCTGAAATCCAACTCCGGTGATGGTTAAAGTCACCCGATTCAATGAGGTGCTTAGCGCTTTTTGCTGAGAGAAAACAAATGGAAATTTCTGGCAAAAAAACGATATTATATTTTAGTGGCTGTACAGAAAGGAATGAATCCGAGTGAGGAGTTTAAGCTGAACTTTTAACAAAGTCATTTTAAAGAAATAAAGATCAGATCTACATTTCAGTCCATCATATTCACATAACTAGTATAATAATGTCATCTCCGCAGGATATAATGGCGCACAGGAATATGTCTGTTCTCTGTTGATTCAGTGACCTATTGAAGGGATTAGGAACGGGAAGTCAAGCAATTCTAGAAAGTATGAAATATGTGTAGAAAAACGGAATTATAAAAAAACTCCTTATTGAATGGATTTCATGGCACTGCGTAGGATTTTCGGCACTTCTACAGCTGGAATCCGTTTTAAAATTATTACTCTTACAAGTATGTTTTGCTAGCTATTTTATGTAGTGTGCACTTGTTTATTTGCACTTATACTTGTCCTTTATGTTGTTGGAGGTTGTGGTTAACTCTGTAGCCACTTCCTTTTCCTATATATATATATCTAAGTGGGGTTGTGGGTTAGCTTGACAAAAGTGTTGGAGAACATGGGAAGCATGTAGCTACCAAGCAGATTAAAAGGATTTACTTATGATTATTCATATTATAGTCCGCAACAGTTATCATCATGAAACATTCATATATCTTAAAGGGTCATGGATGGTTTCTGGATTTCACCAGGAAATAATATACCTATCTGTCCATTTGGTTGTATGTACATTATTTAATTAAGAAGTCATTAAACGCTCTCTTTTTTTTTTTACCTAAATCATAGAATCTGTAGTTTGTATCTGCCTTCTGTACCCAGACTGTGTTTCAAGTTAGCCTGTCAGTGACCTCTCCCAATGAGCATGTTACAGTATGTTGTCACTGATTGGTTGCAAAGAGACTTTGTAATTCCTGTACTTTGACGTATGCTGTCTTCATGAGCTACAGATGGGAGATACCAATTAGGTACTGTTTGCAAGATTTTAGCCAGAAACTAATAGTTTTTAAGCACTTCTTAATAATAAAATAAAGTATACAAAAGTAAAGATATATATATATATATATATATATATATATATATATATATATATATTCTAATCTTTTTGGCTTTATACACCACCACAATGGATTTGAAATGAAACGAACAAGATGTGCTAGAACTGTGTCGATGTCCCAATATTTATGGACCTGACTGTATATTTATATATATATATATATATATATATATATATATATATATATATATAGCAATTATTTCATATATGGTGGGCTAAGAGTGATAGAAGCCCACCACCGTACAAAGTACAGTAGTACAAATAAGGAATAGAATACATATATATATATATATATATAAATAAATAAATATAAATATATATATATATATATATATATATATATATATATATATATATATATATAAAAGGAATAGTACATTAGTGATTCCACTTGATTGTCTAAAAATAAGTTGATAAAAACTATTTATTTTTTTTACTAAGTTTTTATCAACTTATTTTTAGACAATCAAGTGGAATCACTAATGTACTATTCCTTTTATATATATATATATATATATATATATATATATTTATATTTATTTATTTATATATATATATATATATATATATTAATATTTATATATATATATATATATTTATTTATATATATATATATATATATATTTATTTATTTATATATATATATATATATATATATATATTTATATTTATTTATATATATAATGAATCTCCTGAGGTTTAATTAAGCCAAATGTTTGTTTAGATAGAATTGGCTGACAAGATGGGACATTTTGGTTCTTATCTGCCATCCAACTAATATTTATATGTATGTAATGAAGTCAAGCTTAGATTAGATATTTGCATCAGAATGCGCCTCTGGAGTCCAGGATCACACACATATTAATATGTCTTGAAAAGGTGATTAGTTATATACATTATTATACTTATTAGGTGTCTATATATTTATGGACATACATACATTTAATAATGTTTTTTAAAATACAGGTATACCCCGCTTAAAGCTACCCCGTTTAGAGCTGATTCGATATAGCGCTTTTTTTTACTGCCAGACACCTTTTTATGCTCTGATTCGCTATAACACTTTTTTTCTCCAAAGAAAACAGACTCCAAGATGATCCAGAAGCTCCAACATCAATAATTTTAAGTTTATATTTCTGCTAATGTTCAGTTTTTGTTCGTGTTATGTTTGCTGAATCTTTAAAGTCAATATAAACCCCAAAAAGTTTACATTTCAATTGAAATTGTGTGTTTTTCTCCCTATCTTCCCCATGTTAATCTGCCCCGTTTAGAGCTATTTCGCTTAACGCTCCTATTGCCTGGAACCTATCTACAGCGTTAAACGAGGTATAGCTGTATGTAAAAGTTTACTTATTTTTAGTTAATGTAGTTTAAGACATTTCGCCATTGGTCTTGATAGAGTCTTAAAATACCTCTGATATTTTCTTCTGAGATAATTTTTCCTCAGCAAGAACCTGAATTTATCTGTTTCTGAGCTGTGTTTGTGTAATTCATATTGTTAATATGGGCTGTGAAAGGCTGCCTTGGAAATCACTGGGCCTTGTTATAGCTTATAGTCAAGAATCCTAAAGCTTGAAATGATGGTGCTGTAGTAATTATGCAAAGTATGAAAAGAAAAACGTCATCCAAGCATGAAGCTCGGCACTGATACTAAAGCTAGTGGCACACATTGATGTGAGGGGAGATTAATTACACTGAGATTGGGAGACTGAGCATCTGGAGCCTGGTCAGTGCAGGATGAAATACTGCGCTTTGTGAAGTTCATTTTCTCTTGTATGAATTAATGTGAATTCTGAGTTTTAACGCTATTGCAATGTTGCACATGGGCACTTTTCTGATTCTTTTTATTCTACATTTGTTTTCAAACCTCCAGTGTTTAATGCATGAATTTCATAAAATACAATATATGATTACAGAGGGAGTGTAAATATTCTTATTTTCGATGTCTGTTATTTGCATTATATTAAGTTCCTTAAAGGGATATCTAAGTTTCCTGGATTATGAATGCATCTGATAGAGAAGAATCAGAAGTGTACGAATAAAAATGTTTGCATGAAAAAAAAACAAAATTAAACATTTAAACACTTACCTTGACGTTAGCAAAATCTATTGTAATTTCTGAAAGTGTAAAATCAAGGTTAACACCCCCTCCAAATTGTTTTGGCCACTCCGGTTAGAGAAAGATTTCAGACATAGCACGGTTAGTTGCCATGGCAACACCACACAGCATAGCCAGGAAGCAGGGATGAGTTGTATACCAGCAGTGACAACACTGCTCTCCTATTGGCTGTGGTGCAAAGCAGCATTGGACTTGTTGGCAAAGGAGGTTGGGAAATGTAGTGTATCACTGACATGTGACAGGAAGCTGCAAGGAGGAAGCAACAGCAGGTAAATTGTTGGTTAATATTGCTCCCCAGGTGCTGCATGCTGATTGGGGGGCTCAAGGAAGTTGTGTAGACACCCACTGGGGGGTCAACATAATCATTAGAGGGATTTTTTAGATATTAATAAAAAATAAAATGTTTTATGAGATGTGCTGCATACACATAGGCTGCTTTTTGCCTCCAGAGTGCAGAAATGTATTAATCCCGCTCCCTTAGATTTCCCTTTAAGTTTATGAAAAAACACACATTTCAACATCTATTTATTATTATTATCTAATATTTATAGTCCACCAACTTATTGCGCAGGGCCACACATAAGACAAATACAAGGTAAAAACAGTGTTAATACAGATTAAACTAATAGAAAAGCCCTGTCTTTGAGCTCAGAGTCTTTCATATAGAGACTTTTTCAACCATCCTATATAATTAAATACTTGTAAATTTACAATCTAAGGGATTTGGAAGGTGATAGATATATTGGGCATATTAGGTATGAAGGTGATCAGCTTCAGTAAATTGATGTGTTTTAGTGAGGTTTTGAAGCACTTGAAACATGAGAAAGTCTAATGGAGCGAGGTAAAGAGGTCCAAAGAATTTGGACAGCGCAAGAAAAATCCGGAAAATCTATCAACATTAGTAGCTATATAAGCCATATAGAGAAAGTCTTGATTATATTTAGCAAACTCTGCTGGTGTCCAGGGGCTGGCATGCTTGTTTTCATTCATCTTCAGTACATGGTTTAGTGCGTAAAGTGCAAGGAAAGCATGATATTCACTTTAAAAGGGACATAAGAGGTTTCTGGATTTCACTAGCAACATAATATACCCAAGTATCTTTTATCGTTTGCGTAATATATTTTATAAAGTTCTTAAAAGCTCTGTTTTTTTCTGTAGCTCATGAAGACAGTATACTCCTAAATATAAGGGTTGAACTGTTTCATAGCAACCAATCAGTGGCAAAATTCTGCTACTTGCTACATGAGAGATGTCACAGACAGGCTCATTTTAAACACTGTAATTCACAGTTTAAATATTCATTAGCTGTGGACTGTGGAGGATCATGTTGAAATTCAGTTGTCCTGACATTCATACTAATTGTACAACAACTTCATGATGGTATGATGGCTCGTTTCATGAATAATGTTGAAATATCTGATGCCTTCAGAGTCTCCAATGGCATCAAGCTTTATTAGACAGAAACAAATAGTTTAAAGAATTCTTAATAAACTAACGTACATAAAAGTAAATCATTTATATTCCTAGTGAAAATCAGAAACTTTCCCTGTGCCTTTAATACACGACTGTCTGCTTCTGAGCATGTGTAAAGAGAGGGAGGTGTCAAATGTTGAAATCTGAACTAACTCCTCAGT
Source organism: Discoglossus pictus (assembly GCA_027410445.1). Classification (NCBI taxonomy): domain Eukaryota; kingdom Metazoa; phylum Chordata; class Amphibia; order Anura; family Alytidae; genus Discoglossus; species Discoglossus pictus. Next base: position 404,378,862 of record CM050165.1, on the reverse strand, counting down.
AGGACCACTACTTCCACTGCTGAATACAAAAATGTCAGAGCGCAGTTTCTCACACTCCATCACGCAGTCTTCTAGACGTCCAATATGAAAGTGCCTAGAAATCAACAATGTTGGATACAATTAGGATTTTTCTCTACAAAATGTGTGCTTACTTTGTTCCAGGGATTGTATTTGTTTCAATGGAAAAGGTTTTCAATGAAAAGTAACATTAAAACAAATATTGAATGTATTCAAGCAAGACGTGTGGTATCATCTCACTAAATCATTTTTCATTATTATTCATTATACTAGACTAAATTTGCGTAATGATACTATTTTCTTCAAAGTTCATTTCTAATTCTTTATGGTTGTCCATATATTTATCATTCATATAAATTCAATACATTATCATATAATTGTGTTTTCTGGTAAAGGTGTTGTGATTTTCAAACTATCCATTCCAGTTTTTGGTGTGCGAAAAAAGTTACAGCTCTTTGAATTTAGCTTTAAGGGAATATTTCAAAGTTTTTGCTGCTCTCCACATAATTTAGCTACTCAAACCGCATGAAATGACCTGACTATTGTAGGAAATATAATATAAATGGAAATCACTGAAAAATGTCTAGAAATAGAAATGACAGGTGAAATCTAGCAATATGTATGGAAAGAGTGAACAGTACTGGCCACAGTATGTCACCTGAAAATAGCAAGACAACGACACAGGCTGACAAAATGTTGACTTATCAATCTACTTTTCACCTGCTTTCATGATTTAATTTTATCTTTTGCAGGAAATAGATTTGACACTGGGTAAGAAAGCGAGCCCATTTTCCTAGATGGATTAAATCTTCAAAATTCTTAAATTCTTGACCTAGTTGCAGAATATAATATCTAAAATATAATGTCTGTCCGACAAAGGCTTGCATTTCATTACTGCTATCTCGTTTTAGGATTTTTGTTTTATTAAAATAAGCACTCCACCTCTTTTGATATTTGCATATTTTCATCTCTTTCTGTTCCTCTAAACCATAGGTTCCCTCACTTATGTCACCACTGCCCCTTTACAAGACAAAAAAATGTTAACGTCCCCCATTATAACAGTTTTCCTGTTCAAGCCATCTGATATTTGAGATATTTGATTAAATGTAGCACACATTTGTTGAGACTTTTCTGCGGACTAAAATATCCAACCCGCTGCCGCCCCCCTAGAAGGCTTCAGCGCCCACTAGTGGGCAGTACCGCCCCCTTTGGGAACTTATGATCTAAACTGTGTATATTAAAGGGCAAGTTCCACCTAAATGTAAACTTATCTTACATGGCAGCCCATAACTAGAGATGTTTGAAGGAATCCTGTTTCATTAAGAAGAAAAACATATAGATATATAGATATACATACATACATACATATACAGTGGTATCTTGGTTATTGCCCTTAATCCATTCCAGATGGCAGGATGAGTTCCAAATAGGCATTTCCCATAGGAATTAATATAAATTGAGCTAATCCGTTCCGGACTCCAGCATTTCACATTTTAGTTTGAACTGATGGTCTTGTTTTTGGATACAAAACCTTAAAACTAAACAGACATACCTAAAACAATAATTACATTAAATAACATAGAATTTCACTTCACTTTATCTGTCCCGAGAGGACTTGAGGGCCCAATGGGATGGTAGCAATGTAGAGGAGGAGACAGGTTATTGTTTGGAAGGGGAGTCCTCTTCCATTAGCACATCAGGCACTTGCACAAGGGATCTTTCTCTTTTCTGTCTCTTAACACCACTGAACCCTGGTGGAGACTCTGGTGTAGGGAGTTTCACTAGATACCTATCAAGACAAACTTTCTTCTGCCTTTATTTAAAAATGTTTCTGAAGTGAGACATTGTTAGATCATTAAACAAGTCCACATTGCGGCTTGTTAGAGCTTTGTCATTTTGTAATTCAGCCTATTTAGCACATATTTATTTAATCCGTGCAGCTGGTGCTAACTCCTTTCTGTCCTTTTCACCTGAAGAAATGTCATCAGTCTGTTGCTGCTACCTTTGATGTTCCTGCAGCTCCTTAGTGCTGAGCTCTTGCCTGTGCTCCTCTTCTATGTCTTCATTACTCATCTCCATGCCCATGGACTTGCTCAGAGACACAATATCCTTCACTATTTTCTCATGGAGACACGTCGAGCATCTGTGACCATTGAGCATCTGTGGGACCACCTCAACTCCCATGTTCTCAGTATGGATTCTCCGCCATACACTCTTCAGCAGTTGTCGGATTCACTGCGGTCTTCATCCAACCTTCCATGCCAACCTTCCAGCATCGTATTGACTCACTACCCCGCCATCTATTTGCTGTCCATGCTGAACACAGCAGTTATAATAATGCGATCGGACCCTGTATGTTTGTGTGTGTATATATATATATATATATATATATAGTACATTTGTGTTCTCATTTGAATGTCTAAAACAAGTTAAAAATCTTGCTTTCTGCTCAGAATTCTGAGAAATACAGTTATTACACTGCAAATGTGCCCACAAATGCTCGTTCAGCTATCCATAACCATTTTAACCATGGCTTCCTTTAAGCTTATGTCCTCTGCATTACACAGCTTTTATGCAAAGCCAAGGTTGGATTATACACAAGCTGGGAATCCTACCCACCTGCAACCATTTCAAGGTTACTGCCTATCATCAGTGTGGGGCGGGATCCAAGCTTGTGTAGTGGATATTTTCAGTAGGTAGTTCACCACAACAATCATTTAACATATGTTGGGCAAAATATATATATATATATATATATATATATATATATATATATATATATGTATTAGTGTAAGCAGTCTCCTCCACTGCTCTGAGAAGAGAGGTAGTCACTCTGGGGAGATCTGAAATGTGCGGTTCATGCAAGACGACCAAAGACTATGCATGACCTGGAGCCATTTTGCCAAGACGAATAGGCAGCTATATCACCTGCAAGAATTAGGGGCCTCATAGACAACTATTACAAAAGACTGCATGCTGTCATTGATGCTAAAGGGGGCAATACACAGTATTAAGAACTAAGGGTATGCAAACTTTTGATCAGGGCCATTTGGGTGATTTCTGTTATTATGATTTAAAAAGGAGCCAAACAACTATGTGATAATAAATGGCTTCATATGATCAATATCCTTCAATAAAAAAAAATCACTATTTCTGCCAGGGTATGCAAACTTTTAAGCACAACTGTATAAACAACCTAAAAAGATTCCCCTTTACTGCTACTAGACTTCTCTCATTGATCAATTACCTCTTATTGCAGGAACAGTATGTCCAGTTGATAAATCAGAATGACAGAAGCTTTAACACTTATAATACTGTGATTTTTCATAAAATAAATGAGGTAAAATAAAGTGGCTTTTCTGACATTTTGTCTCTTTCCATAGTAAATTCTCGTTTTGTTATATACTTAAAGGTTGGAACACTCAAATTTTCACTCATACATTTAAATTCGCTTATTTTATGAAATTGCACTTTGTGTGTTTCCTATCACAGATTTTCAGTGTTTTAGCAAATATTTTACAAATCTGTGCAAAACTAAAACAATTTTGTCCGTTTCACAGTGGATGGAGTGTACTGCAAAAAAATACTTTTTCTACATTTTAGGATTCTTATTTTAATACACAAAACCTTTTTGTATTGAATTCGGCACCTTTTTTAAGCCTTATTTTGATGGGAGGCAAAGCGTATAGAAAAACTCTGACTGGATATTATTAAGCACTGCCTAAGAATAATGTAAATATGACTAAACTATATCATTGTTATATTTTTTCCTTTTAGGTGGAAGTGTCTGACATTGAAAATGAAGAGAAAAGATACAGTCTATTCCTGGAGCTGCTAGACATTAGTCACAATCAAGCTGAGTTCCAGTATTTAGTTTTACTTTTGCAAGCTTGGCCTCCCATGAAAAGTGCAAAAATGTAAGTAATTGCTTTCTTCCTGAAATATTGCTCTACGCACTAAGCAATTGGCATGAAACTATTTAAATGGCATTCAGCCAAATGCTATAGAACGGTATTTTGCAGCATAGGCCTGGGGCCCACAATGCCGCCCTCCAGTGCTGTTTATGAGATCCTAGGGTCCCTAGATTAACATGCCGTATGTTTACACAATAATTGGTCAACAGCTCTAATTTGATCTAACTAACAATATGGGAAAATCTTTGGGTATCTTTGGTTTTCTTCTCTTTGCCCTTCTATTGTCGATCAATCGCTTTCTCCAGTTGGATAATAATGAAACGAAGAATAAAAATAATATAGAGAAATATCTTAGTGTATTATTATTAAAATAGGTTTATATATTGAAAATGCAATGCACATCTAACTCTCGTTTTATTGTACATCTAAATGCACATCTGAGCATGCAAATAAGGTACAATAGTCCTATGCTTGAAAAAGAAGTGCCGGCTCCTTCGCTCCCAACTGATGGTGGTTGAACTTTTGAAGGCTGATTATCTCCCTAGCTCAGCAAAGAGACCAATACCACCTCCTATGCATTTGTTCATTGGACACTAACTGATGCACCTTATAGACCTAAAGCCCTGAAGAAATCATAAAAGACTAAATGCGTAGTCAGTGGTATTGGAGTTGGAGAATAGGTATGTTTGCTGAATAGTCAAGTGGAATTATTGTTTCATCAGCCCACAAATGTTCAAGTAACAACTGTTGGCGACAAAGAAGCCGACATTTCTATTCCAAGCATAAGACTATTGGTCTTTATTTGCATACTCACAAAATGCGCAAATAATTTGCATAATAAAATGTGGTTTGGATGTGTCTTTCTTTTATTGATATATAAAACTACAGTGGTGGAAAAAAGTATTTGATCCCCTGCTGATTTTGAACGTTTGTCCACTGACAAAGAAATGATCAGTCTATAATTTTAATGCTAGGTGTTTTTTAACTTTGAGAGACAGAATAACAAAACAAAAAACATGTCAAATAAGTTATAAATTGATTTGCAGGTCAGTTAGGGAAATGAGTATTTGATCCCCTATCAATCAGCAAGATTTCTGGCTTCCAGGTGTCTTTTATACAGGTAACGAGCTGAGATTAGGAGCAGTCTCTTAAAGGGAGTGCTCCTAATCTCTGCTCGTTACTTGTATAAAAGACACCTGTCCACAAAAACAATCAATCAATCAGATTCCAAACTCCCCACTATGGCCAAGAACAAAGAGCTGTCCAAGGATGTCAGGGACAAGATTGTAGACCTACACAAGGCTGGAATGGGCTACAAGCCCATCGCCTAGCAGCTTGGGGAGAAGGTGACAACAGTTGGTGCTATTATTCGCAAATGGAAGAAACACAAAATAACTGCCAGTCTCCCTCGGTCTGATGCTCCATGCACGATCTCACCTCGTGGAGTTTCAATGATCATGAGAACGGTGAGGAATCAGCCCAGAACTATACAGGAGGATCTTGTTAATGAGCTCAAGGCAGCTGGGACCATCGTCACCAAGAAAACAATTGGCAATACACTACGCTGTGAAGGACTGAAATCCTGCAGCGCCCGCAAGGTCCCCCTGCCCCAAAAAGCACATGTACAGACCCGTCTGAAGTTTGCCAATGAACATCTGAATGATTCAGAGGAGAACTGGGTGAAAGTGTTGTGGTCAGATGAGACCAAAATCCAGCTCTTTGGCCTCAACTCACCGTGTTTGAAGGAGGAAGAATGCTGCCTATAACCCCAAGAACACCATCCCCACCATCAAACATGGAGGTGGAAACATTATGCTTTGGGGGTGTTTTTCTGCTAAGGGGACAGGACAACTGCACCACATCAAAGGGACGATGGACGGGGCCCGTCAAATCTTGGGTGAGAACCTCCTTCACTCAGCCAGGGCATTGAGAATGGGTCGTGGAAGGGTATTCCAGCATGACAATGACCCCAAAACACACAGCCAAGGCAACAAAGGAGTAGCTCAATAAGAAGCACATTAAGGTCCTGGAGTGGCCTAGCCAGTCTCCAGACCTTAATAATAAGAATATGCGTGGAGGGAGCTGAAGGTTCGAGTTGCCAAACATTAGCCTCGAAACCTTAATGACTTGGAGAGGATCTGCAAAGAGGAGTGGGACAAAATTCCTCCTGAGATGTGTGCAAAACTGATGGCCAACTACAAGAAACATCTGACTTTTGTGATTGCCAACAAGGGTTTTACCCCAAAGTACTAAGTCGAAGAGGTCAAATACTTATTTACCTCATTGACCTGCAAATCGACTTATAACTTTTTTGACATGCGTTTTTCTTGAGGTTTTTTTTTTTATTCTGTCTCTCACTGTTAAAATACACCTACCATTAGAAAAATTGACTGATCATTTCTTTGTCAGTGGACAAACGTCCAAAATCAACAGGGGATCAGATACCCCGTCCCCCACCCCCACCCGTCCCCCACCCCCCACCAGATTTATTTGAGTTTTTTTTATTCTTCATTATATTATTATCCAAATATAAAAAGAGATTGATCTACAATAGAAGGGCAAAGAGAAGAAACCCAAAGATCTAAGGGCTTTTTCACTTTTTTTCTCAGGAGATTTTTCAGGAGTTTGTTGTTACTTAGATCAAGATAGCGCTCTTGATCAATGATTGGGTACCCTATCTTCAGCTCCTCTTCTGCCCCCCCCCCATTTAGCCCCTCCCCACCCCTCAACTTTCTCTTCCATCCTTTGACATCCCATCACCAGCCAAGACTTACCCCTCTTTTCCCCCTCCTCTCCATCCCTCTACTTTTCCCTTCTCTCCTTCCTTCTCTTGACTTTCCCCTTCTTCCCTCGCTCGACTTGCCCCCTCTTTTTCTCTTTACCTCCCTTCCCTTTCCTTGCATCGCACTCTCTCCTTCCCTCATTTTCTTCCCTCCCTCATTTTGTCTTTTGCTCTTTCCCCATAACACATCTCCCATCAGTCTCCAGCACTTTTTTTTTTATAACCAATCAGTTTTGTGAGCTTTCTGTACAGTCCATCTACTTTGCCAGTCAGCCATCTTGTGTACTGTGGCTTTTGTTGAACATTGTAGATGATGCAGCATTTCCTGCTCAAGTCTGCAAATACATTGCTTTGTCACAAAGTAAATGGTATGATTGCTGGACTTCAGATCACTCATTAATGCAAAGGAGTTGTAATACTTAACAAATCATTTTCAAATACATAACAGATTACGCAGTAAAACATTTAAATATATATTTTTAAAGATAATTTAGTGATATCATAAAAGTACAAAGTTGTGACATTGCTAAGTTGTGCCAAATACATCCTCTCCCATTGAGGGAATGATATTTGTAGCTCCTTCAGCTCTTTCAGTGTATTAAAAGCAGATAGGCCATAAAGAGCCGGGCCAGGAGGCTGCTGCACAAATAAAGGCATTTATTGGGGCATTGAAGTGAAGTATTGCCTATTGAAGTTTAGAATAATTCTAGAAAAGTTCAGCAACCCATAAATCCAGGAGAAATGAGCTCTGATACATTTCAGCTGGCCAGAAGTGGAAATATTCATAAATAAATTATAATGTTGAGCTTTCAATGCTTCATGGAGTTTCTGTTGAAGTTTGCTGTCACAGGGCTCTCCATGATAAAACCTATGGGACTTCACAAGCTTTGCACATTATAATGTTATTGTCTCAAAGAATGTGATATTCTTGTTCTACAAAGGAACCACAAATACTGTTCAAACTGATCTTTGTATAAAATATATATTGTCACCTCAAAACAAATGTGCTTATACTGGACCATTAATCGCAAATGTAAAGGTCCACTGTGTTCAATTTATTATATATATGTTTTGCCTTTAACCTACAGGAGCACTATGGTCATATATTTAAAAAAAATATTAAATTTTCAAGAATTCCCTCTCAAAAATATGCTATATATTTTTCAGAAGAGAAAATAAAATACAGACGATTATCTTTTGTATGCAAACTGGGATCAACCATTTTTGTTTCTGCAGATCGACTTCCCGAGGTAGGAGGAGATTTTGAATACACAGGAAGTTTATAAATAGGAAAATGATATGAGAATAAAAATATTATGCAGGATTAAAATAATATAGATTATATAATAATAATCATCATGTATATCCAAACTCAATCAAGGAGTTAAATAGTAAGTCTCCATAGAGAAAATAGCTTAATAATAATAATAATAATTTATCAAAATTAGATACAAAGCTCAATGCTCCTTGCTCCCGCGTAGTGTGATCAAAAATAGTGTTTCTACTAGGTTGTAAAAAACATTTATCAAATAGTAACCGATTATGTAGCACACCCGGGAAGTTTATAGTATTCATATAGTAGTAATACAGCCAGAAAAAAAGCCATCTCTGTACATCAAGAAGAGAAAAGAGTGGATTCAATAACCTAATGTGTAGCAAAAGTAGATATCACTATTCATATAATTACCATAATATATGAGGGATGATTTGAGATTAAAGGGGTTTACATGCAAACTTAAATAGCCCTTCGTAATGCCCTGTAGCTTTGATCTCAGAGTGTGAGTTATTATGAAACATATGGAGTGGGAGCTCCTTCAGATAGCTGGGGCCTTCATCATATAGAGCTTTGTAAGACAGCAGGGCAAGCTTGAAGTATGTACGGATAGGGAGCCAGTGTTGGTGACGGAGGACCGGTGTTACATGGCAGGAGCGTCCTGTACCAACTTTAGGCCATCTAGTCATTATTTGACAATCCTAGATAAAGTCAGTTGCAGTAGTCCAGTCGTGGCGATATAAAGGAATAGATTAAATAGGGATGTCTTCTGGTGGTATCAAGTGCTTTATCCGGTCTATGCTCCACAGATGGAAAAATGAGGATTTGATCACAGTTAACACCTGATGTTTTAGTGTTAGATCACAATCTAGAACAGTGGTAGTCACCCTAGTCCCTACCACCCACTAGTGGGCAATTCAAGCTCTCATGGTGGGCGACGCAGTAATCGCTTGGTGTCACACACGGCGCAGTAATCGCTTGGTGTCACACACCAGAGACCGGCAGCACCACGCTTGGCTGGTTGAAGAGCTGGTGAGAGCAGTCAGGACGGGATCCCTATCTAGTAAGTACAGGGTGATACATAGCTAGGGACAGCAGGCCTGGACGGGTCACTATCTAGTAAGTACAGGGCGATACATAGCTAGGGACGGCAGTCAGGACCGGATCACTATCTAGTAAGTACAGGGCGATACATAGCTAGGGACAGCAGTCAGGACCGGATCATTATCTAGTAAGTACAGGGTGATACATAGCTAGGGACAGCAGGCCTGGACGGGTCACTATCTAGTAAGTACAGGGCGATACATAGCTAGGGACGGCAGTCAGGACCGGATCACTATCTAGTAAGTACAGGGCGACACATAGCTAGGGACAGCAGTCAGGACCGGATCACTATCTAGTAAGTACAGGGTGATACATAGCTAGGGACAGCAGGCCTGGACGGGTCACTATCTAGTAAGTACAGGGTGATACATAGCTAGGGACAGCAGTCAGGACCGGATCACTATCTAGTAAGTACAGGGTGATACATAGCTAGGGACAGCAGTCAGGACTGGGTCACTATCTAGTAAGTACAGGATAATACATAGCTAGGGACAGCAGTCAGGAACGGATCACTATCTAGTAAGTACAGAGCGACACATAGCTAGGGACAGCAGTCAGGACCGGGTCACTATCTAGTTAGTACAGGGCGATACATAGCTAGGGACAGCAGGCCTGGACGGGTCACTATCTAGTAAGTACAGGGTGATACATAGCTAGGGACAGCAGGTCTGGACGGGTCACTTTCTAGTAAGTACAGGGTGATACATAGCTAGGGTCATATGATTTATGTAACCAGAAATGAGAGCGGGTAAAGTGAGTTATTGAGGCACCAGTGGGCGATTAGGACATTTTGCTATCAATAGTGGGGGGTAGGTATTAAAAGGTTGACCTCTGGTCTAGATCAACCCCAAGGGTGTGCACTTGTTCAGATTTTAACTTCTGGGAGACCCCAAGCTTAAGGCCCACTCATTTGGCCCAAGCAAACTACTGTCATCTGGCCTGCACTTCCGGAAATACCTCTGTCATTTTGGGTTCAGCCTCAGTCACTTCCTACTCCTGAACCTTGGTGCTCTTCTAGACATCTATTAGGAGCCAGGGGCGGATGTTCTGCATTTGGGTTTAATGACAGATGAAGCCAGCAACACGTAAATGTGACATGGATTATAGAGCTTAAATCAAGCACACGGTTTATACAATATCAATCACATATATAGTTGTGAGCATGCAAGATGTTACTAACGCTTGCAGGCTTGCGCAGCCTCGCCAATAAGGAGAGCCAAAGGTGCTGCTTGCCAGCAACTGCAGCCCTTGCAAAAAAGTACGAGACACGTTACAACCAATTACGACCTCGCAAAAATCGCCCGCAACCCGCGGACATGAAAAAATGAAAAACACAATAAATACCCACAACACATACATAAAAAGCTTACCTACAGCAAGAGGGGGCATCAAGGACCTCAAAACACTGAAGTTACACCTCAATTTAACTTAAAATAAAAGAGATTAGACACTAAAAAATACTCTGAGAGAGAAAAAATGGCCGCCGAAACAAACGAAAACGAGGCTACAGCAGTCTAAAGATGCAAAACACCACCAAACACAACTACGGAATTGCCGAAAACCAAATACGAGATTCGAAAATAAGGACGCAACCCACGCAACCTCAAACACATTACAAACACAATAAATACACACAACAAACATATAAAAAGCTTACCCACAGCTCGGTGGTGCACCCAGGACCTCTGCAAGTAAAGTTACACCACGATTTAAGTCACACCCGAAAATCACCTAAGCGACAGAAAAAATGGCAGCCGAACAAAACGAAAACGAGGCTACAGGACTCTAAACACGCAAAACACCACAAAACAGCTACGGCTATTCCGCCACAGCCGCATACCACGCATTAGCCGCCATTTTAGAACAATAACTTATACAATGCTACGCTAACGGATTTGTCTCGCGCACGCACACTATTACACAGCACACATTCGTCGCGCTTACACAGCAGCTCCACACCACTAATGCTGCAGCAACATCAAAACAGATTGCCAGCTCTTCAACACAATGCTTCAAAATAGGTAAACTATATTCATTTATTAATGTATTATTTATTTGATTATTATACACCAAACAGCATTAGCTCACTTACAATTTCATTGCCGTCATTTTTTGACGCGCAATACTCCAGTAATATATAATGCTTATTGCTAAGAGAAATGTGACAAAATAATGATATGATGGCAAAACAACAGTATTCCCAATGAGGTATCATATAAAAAATGTCGACATTTATGGAATCTTTTTTGTAAAAATTGCAAATTTCTGTGTAATTTTAATGTAAGAGAATGCATTTAAAAAAATAAGGTACTGCTATAATTTTAAACTATACTATATTTGGATCCTCTGCTCTGCACTTTTAAGGCTACCGTGTCTGTTCTGTGTGTACGGTGAAGACGGTTATCGCCAAATATAATTAAGCAATAACAGTTGCATTTCTCTCGGACTCAAGGTAATAATGATAGCTGATGAAGAAACTCTCCGTGAAAAAAAGAGCTTTCCAGGGTGAAGGGGTTAATGATGTGAACAAACAGCAGAGAGGAGCATCTGCTAGAGGTTGTGTACTTTTACTGTTTACTTGAACATTGGGTGATTTAGCGCTCGCCTCTCTCTGCTCTTTATGCCATCAGCAATCATTCAACCTTTTATCTATGCTTCAAGGTGAGCGCTGGAATTAACTTTTTTTATGGGCTACTCAGCACGAAGTGTCATCCTTCACTTGTCAGCGCCGGGGTTGAAGCTAGTTACTACAGTAACTCCTTTTACTGAAACTTTCTCTGTGCCATTGATCTCAGCTCTGTTTGAACTAAGGAAATAGGCTCCCTGTAGGGATTATAAACGCTTAGTTGTTGTAGATGTTAAGGGGCAGTTTCTCTTAAAAACTAATTACTGTATGTTCTGCCCTTTTGAGAACTGGACCTGAACAGTCCGGTATCTCTCTGTACTCTCGCTATTGTCTCTCAGACTCAGTCTCGGGCTGTTTGATGTCAAATGAATGCAGCGCTGAGTTTTGTGTGAGCTGCTAGAGAATAATCTTTCGTTAGCAGCCATTTATGTTCTGAAGGACATGCTATAAGGAACCTGCTGTCAAGTGTATTATGTTACAGTATCAATAACCCCAGGAAGACTCATTATCATTGAATGACTAATTGTGTCTACACTTTTATATAATACATATGCAACATCTCAACACCTAATGAGCACACTTTTTATGTATCTGTGGTATGTACAGGCGCACCTCAACATTCGTGGGGGTTTCGTTCCCAGCGGGGGAAATGCAGCATTTAGGCCCTCCGCTAGGGGATTAAGCGTCCTTCGGGTGAGTGTGTGAGACTCAGCGCCCCTCAGCAGAGGCCTCTCACATGTAAGTGTGAGAGGAAAACCAATCCGCGAATGTGAGATCCTCGAGTGTGAAAGCCGCGGATGTGGAGGTAGTACTGTATATACTATCATGTGTGCATATATGTATATATATATATGTGTGTGTATATATATGTATATATATATATACAGCAATTGTTTCACATATGGTGTGCTAAGAGTGATAGAAGCCCTCCACCGTACAAAGTACAGTAGTTCAAATAAGGAATAGTACATTAGTGATTCTATTTGAATGTCTAAAAATAAGTTAATGAAAACTTATTTCCTGCTAAAATTTCTCACAAATACAGTATATGCACTGCAGTCTGGGAAAACTGGGCAGGACATGCAAATGAGGCCACATAATGCACCATCACTCTTTCAATCCAAACCATTTTAAACATGGCTCCTTTTATAAATATATATATGAGGAGTGATGTAGCCGTGAGTGTCCAGTAATCTAGATGAATAATCAGAGTATTGCCGTATCTAGTGATATGTTTTTTTTTTTGGACAAATCTACCCATAATATATCGACAAGTTTTGGAGAGATGATCCTCTCTTTATCAAGTCGAAATCAATACTGATATAAATATGAGACAAGGAAAAAAAGTGGACAGAATGAAAAAAGAGGAAAAACAATTATTGGGGAGCGATTGGTGTGAAACAGGCCATCCTAGTAAATAATGTCCTGATAGGTCAGTATGGGAGTCTGTAGATTAGGTTTTAGATAAGAGGACAGCACAATCATAATTAAGAGCAATAAATGTCACCACAGTTTGTGGATTAGAAAAACAGAAAATGAACAGGGGAGGTATGTGGAATGTGTATGAGTTATAAGACATTTAGATAGTGGAATAGAAAACCTAAATCAATATTAATACCAGTATCCTTTGTATTCAAAAAATGTAATCATTTATAATTTGAAAGTTTTCCACTGTTGGATAGTTCTGAAATTCCCTCTGAGTATTTTTATTTTGAGGTTCTGGGTGGAGTGATTCTCCTGGGTGAAATGGTGCCCAACAAATAAATAGTACGTTTGTGTTAACATTTGAACATCTAAAACAAGTTAAAAAAAAATTGGACATAAAAGTCAGAGAAATGCAGTTATTACACTGCATTCTGGAAACCTGGGCAGGTACATGCAAATGTGCCCACAAAGGTTTTGATCTTGCAATCCATAAATATGTATATAATAATTTTATAACATATATCACATGTTTTAATTGTCAAACTGCGAGACGTCGTCACACTTTGCGCTCTTGTGCACGATTTAGACGATGGGCGACAAGAGTGCTTATCGCCTGCGAGCCTCGCATAGTGTGGCGAGCAGTTGAGGCATTAAACTCGCAGCACTTAGGTGATGAGCGCCGAAAACACTGATAGCCGCTTACAACTTTTACCCAGGGACGTACGAGGTACAAAATACACTATTAGAAAGAATGGAAAATGCTTGCGAGCCGCGTAACACATACACAATACACGCCATTTTACAACAATAACTTGCAACTAATAACATTACCAATCTAAAATGCCACTTTACACAGCTAAACCAGCTGTTTGCCCTCGCAGCCTATTGCTACCTCACAATGGGCACATTGCTGACATTTTCTCCTCAGGGCAGCAACAGTCCAACTGTACATTCTATGCTGCAGGAAAATAAAAAGAGATTGAGCTTTTCAAAGCACTAAACTGGAAGGACACGAGGGGAGAGGCTCGCAATAAGCGCCGAAGGTGCTCAGAGGAGCAAAAATACATGAGAGGAAAGCCTTGCAATGAGTGCCGAAGGCCCTCCGAGTAGAAAAAGCTTTACATTTTGTGGCAAACAGCATTGCCATGGCTTTACATTTTATTGAGTCGTCATTATTGACGGGCAAGTCGCTAGTGTGTACATATATATATATATATATATATATATATATATATATATATATATATATATACATACACACACACACACACTTCTGGACCACTACTTTGTCATGGTGAAGGGGCTTGTTTACTTTAAATAAGCTGTGCGCTAAACCAAATAAGCTGTGCGCTAAACCATATAGGGTCACCCAAGATGGGCAAGTCATAGCAGAGAGGTCAGTCAAATTGTGGTCCACTGGAGAAGGAACTAGCAAACCACTTCAGTATCTTTGCCATAAAAACCATATGGAGCACAACCAGAAACACAAACCGATGTGCCTTGCATGCTGCGTCCAAACTAAGGAACCTTCCCCACGCTGATAAGAGGCAGTAACCTTGAAGCAGCTGTATGTAGGATTCCTTGCTGATGTATAATCCATCCTGAGCTTTGCAAAAAAGCTGTGTAATATAGTGGGCATATGCTTAAATGAAGCCATATTTAAAATGGTTATGGATTGCAAGAGCAAAGCCTTTGTGGGCACATTTACATGCCCCTGCCCAGGCTGCAGTGTAATAACTGTATTGCATCTGACTTCAAAAAGATAGCTCTTGAAAGATCATCATTCTAACTAACATGTGTGTCCAATAAAACACCCATTCAATTTTGATGGAGGAATACAATGCAAGAGACTGTAAATACTTTTCCAAGGAATACAGTTATCGCACTGCACTATGGGAAACTGGACAGGAATATGCAAATGGGTCAACAATGCATCTTCACTCTTAAATCCAATATAACTTTATACATGGCTCCTTTTAGCATCAACCTGCTGTATTACACAGCTTTTATGCATAGCATCAGATGGGTTATGCACAAGTTAAGAGACCTGCCCATAGACAGTCATTGTTTACTCAAAAATGGGTCTTATCTGTGTGGGGATGGTTCCTAACTCGATTTTGTGGGAGGCTATTAATCACAGTATTATTTAGCATATGGTAGGCAAAAGACATGCATGTAATGTACTTGTGTGTTTGTATATGGATGTATATAATTAATATATATATATGGGTATATATATATATATATATATATATATATATATATATATATATATATATATATATATATATATATATGGGTATATATATGGGTATATGTATATATATATATATATATATATATATATATATATATATATATATATACATATATATACACAGCTCAAAAAAAATAAAGGGAACACTTAAACAACACAATGTAACTCCAAGTCAATCACCCTTCTGTAAAATCAAACTGTCCACTTAGGAAGCAACACTGAGTGACAATCAATTTCACATGCTGTTGTGCAAATGGGATAGACAACAGGTGAAAATTATGGATAATTAGCAAGACACCCCCAATAAAGGAGTGATTCTGCAGGTGGTGACCACAGACCACTTCTCAATTCCTATGCTTTCTGGCTGATGTTTTGGTCACTTTTTAATGCTGGTGGTGCTTTCACTCTAGTGGTAGCATGAGACAGAGTCTACAACCCACACAAGAGGCTCAGGTAGTGCAGCTCATCCAGGATAGCACATCAATGCGAGCTGTGGCAAGAAGGTTTGCTGTGTCTGTCAGCGTAGTGTCCAGAGCATGGAGGCGCTACTAGGAGACAGGCCAGTACATCAGGAGATGTGGAGGAGGCTGTATGAGGGCAACAACCCAGCATCAGGACCGCTACCTCCGCCTTTGTGCAAGGAGGAACAGGAAGAGCACTGCCAGAGCCCTGCAAATGACCACCTGCAGGTCACAAATGTGCATGTGTCTGCTCAAACGGTCAGAAACAGACTCCGTGAGGGTGGTATGAGGGCCCGACATCCACCGGTGGGGGTTGTGCTTACAGCCCAACACCGTGCAGTATGTTTGGCATTTGCCAGAGAACACCAAGATTGGCAAATTTGCCACTGGCGCCCTGTGCTCTTCACAGATGAAAGCAGGTTCACACTGAGCACATGTGACAGACGTGACAGGGTCTGGAGACGCTGTGGAGAACGTTCTGCTGCCTGCAACATCATCCAGCATGACTGGTTTGGCAGTGGATCAGTAATGGTGTGGGGTGGCATTTCTTTGGGGGGCCACACAGCCCTCCATGTGCTTGCCAGAGGTAGCCTGACTGCCAATAGGTACTGAGATGAGATCCTTAGACCCCTTGTGAGACCATTTGCATTAGGAGGCACCCAGGGACAACCACACTTGCATGACAATGCTAGACCTCATGTGGCTGGAGTGTATCAGCAGTTCCTGCAAGACAAAGGCATTGATGCTATGGACTGGCCCGTCCATTCCCCAGACTTGAATCCAATTGAGCACATCTGGGACATCATGTCTCGCTCCATCCACCAACGTCACGTTGCACCACAGACTGTCCAGGAGTTGGCAGATGCTTTAGTCCAGGAGAACATCCGCCACCACATCAGGAGCATGCCCAGGCGTTGTAGGGAGGTCATACAGGCACGTGGAGGCCACACACATTACTGAGCCTCATGTTGACTTGTTTTTTATTACATCAAAGTTGGATCAGCCTGTAGTGTGTTTTTCTACTTTCATAATGGGGGTGACTCCAAATCGAGACCTCCATGGGTTGAAAAATGTGATTTCCATTTTTTTATTTTTGTGTTATGTGACCTATAAACTGGACAACTCAATTAAAAACTGAAATCTTTTAGGTAGAGGGAAGAAAAAATAGAAAAATAAAATAATATAAGTATGCACACCCTTAAACTAATACTTTGTTGAAGCACCTTTTGATTTTATTACAGCACTCAGTCTTTTTGGGTACGAGTCTATCAGCATGGCACATTTTGACTTGGCAAGATTTGCCCAGTCTTTTTTGCGAAAACACTCCAAATCTATCAGATTGCGAGGGCATCTTCTGTGCACAGCCCTGTTCAGATCACCCCACAGATTTTCAATCGGATTCAGGTCTGGGCTCTGACTGGGCCATTCCAAAACTGTAATCTTCTTCTGGTGAAGCCATTCCTTTGTTTATTTGGATGTATGCTTTGGGTCGTTGTCATGCTGAAAGATGAAGTTCCTCTTCATGTTCAGCTTTCTAGCAGAAGCCTGAAGGTTTTGTGCCAATATTGACTGGTATTTGGAACTGTTCATAATTCCCTCTATCTTAACTAAGGCCCCAATTCCAGCTGAAGAAAAACAGCCCCAAAGCATGATGCTGCAACCACCATGCTTCACATCTTGCCACTCTACCCCATAGCCCAGGCATATGAAGAATACGGGAGATTGTTGTCACATGTACCACACAGTCAGTACTTGCCAGATATTCCTGCAGCTCCTTTAATGTTGCTGTAAGCCTCTTGGTAGCCTCCCAGACCAGTTTTCTTCTCGTCTTTTCATCAATTTTGGAGGGAGCTCCAGTCGTGGTAACTTGATGATGACTGTTTTCACTGTATTCCATGGTATATCTAATGCCTTGGAAATTATTTTGTACCCTTCTCCTCACTGATACCTTTTAACAATGAGATCCATCTGATGCTTTGGAAGCTCTGTGTGGACCATGGCTTTTGCTGTGGGATGCGACTAAGAACATTTCAGGAAGGACCAACTAGAGCAGCTGAACTTTATTTGGGGTTATTCAGAGGCACTTTAAATGATGGCAGGTGTATGCTGACTCCTATTTAACACAATTTGGAATGTGATTGCTTAATTCTGATCACAGCTACATCCCCAGTTATAAGAGGGTGTGCAGACTTATGCAACCACATTATTTT
>CM050165.1:404090792-404355792 GCA_027410445.1 Discoglossus pictus | reverse complement strand
TGCTCTGGTCTGATGAGACTAAAATTTAACTTTTCGGCCACCAAAGAAAATGCTATGTCTGGTGCTAAATACAGGGATATTCTTGAGCAAAACCTGTACCACTCTGTGCGTGATTTGAGGCTGGGACGGAGGTTCACCTTCCAGCAGGACAATGACCCCAAACACACTGCTAAAGCAACACTTGAGTGGTTTAAGGGGAAACATGTAAATGTGTTGGAATGGCCTAGTCAAAGCCCAGACCTTAATCCAATAGAAAATCTGTGATCAGACTTAAAGATTGCTGTTCACAAGCACAAACCATCCAACTCGAAGGAGCTGAATGGGCACAAATCCCAGTGTTAAGATGTGGCAAGCTGATAGAGACTTATCCAAAGCGACTTGGAGCTGTGATTGCCGCAAAAGGTGGCTCTACAAAGCTCTACAATAAAAAAAAAAAAACATCTTCAAAGTTGTGGGCATGTTCTGTAAATTAAATAATGCAAATATTCAAACAATCCATGTTAATTCCAGGTTGTGAGGCAACAAAACACGAAAAATGCCAAGAGGGGTGAATACTTTTGCAGGTCACTGTACACTGTCTACATGTGAATTATTCACTGCGATTCATCTATGTATTACAATGTTATTTTACTGGAGTTAACAGATACTGCTTACAAGCTTACACAAGAAGTATCGGAACTTGCAGGAAAGGTTTGTCTCTCTTTATAGCTATATGAATGTATAGACGGACATCACAGAGTTAGATCCATTTACAATTATTTCCATAGTTGTTTATATTTTTCCTGTGTTAATATTAAATACTAGTTTATAGATGATCATAAGGTAATGCCTCATTTAGCATATCATTTTCATCTAATTATTGCTAATATTTGTTAATATTAATACTCTGCTTCATACTTGGTTTTAACCTTATATGCCATTAGTAATTAGAGTGAAAACAAGCTGAACATTAACATGGCCTTGGTTGAGGTTAGCATCACTTGCTAAGTGAGTGAAATTTAATTACTTTGTGCTTTTGAAAGGACTAGAATTTATATGTTTTATACAGTTACAGAAGTATAGTATATTTCATTATGTTTTGTACTTTAATAATCAGCCTGTATTGCTTGTAAAATCTAAGCTGAGGACAATATTTGAAAATATTAATTATTGATTAGTTGGTATTTTCTAATTATTGTTGTATGTTGCTAAAGATATTTTTATAGTTCTTGTTTGTTCTTTAATTATGACAAAATATATGGTAAATCAGTTAGTTTCTCATCATTTCAGTAAGTAACATACTATATATGTAAGAAATATTCTGAGTAGAACTACTATTTAAATTGTATCTAATTTGGTAAATCAAAAGATTTTTAGATCCCCATTTTGTGTGTTATATATTACTGGTCAAGAATTCTTCTGGCCTATGGTTGATTTTTAGTTATTCCACAACAGGGGTATACCTTAGGCCAGGGGTCACCAAACTTGGTCCTGGAGGGCCGACCCAGGCCTGGATTTGTGGATATCCTTGCTGCAAACAGGTGAGTCAATCAGGATGGCTGAAGAAACAAGATTCTCACCTGTTTGCAGCAAGGATATCCACAAATCCAGGCCTGGGTCGGCCCTCCAGGACCGAGTTTGGTGACCCCTGCCTTAGGCAGTCCTGGATCTGAATTAGGATGTCCGGCCTGTTTCTTCTGGACCACCATTGCATTAAAGTGACGTGAGCACAACAGTTTTTTCAAGCATTGACAAGAGCACGTTTTTAAAGACAATCAGAATTTTGTTAAAATTTTGCCTACATCTACTCTAAAATATATAATTTTAGTCTATATAATATATGTGTATTCCCAATTAAACATGTAAATGCTGGGAGGTGCAGAATACATTAGAATGAAGTAGGGGTTGGTAAAAATAAATAGGAGTATGACGTTCAACAGTGGACAAACCAATGTGAATATGGCAAATACAAGGAATCTCCTCAGCCTGTATCTGCTGTGATGAAGGGGTGGCTTAGAGGAGCTCAGCATGAAGCCATGGTACAAGTTGAGAGACAGCATCTTATCTCCCTAAAAACATTCTACCTGTTTGAATATAACTAGCATTAAATTAATCACAGCTAAATCCCAGGAAAGGAAAACCTATACATATATATATATATATATATATATATATATATATATATATATATATATATATATATATATATATATTTTGAAGAGTGAAGCAGCTGTTGAACATTCTTCAACACTAAAAACACAGGACTTAATATAGACTTGGGCTTTCTAACACATTATCAGAATTTCATGTGATTTTTTTTCTTCTTCTTATACTATAACAGACTTAGCACTCTTAGTGAGGTGTTTGTCCAACAGGAAAGATATCACTGTGGACTAAAGTGCTCTGCTTTTTCGTGTATATAATATGTGTATATGTGTTTCCTTTGCTATGTTGTGTTTATTCCCCATGTTGTGTTTATTCCCCATATATGTATTTACCTGAAGATGTCAGATGCTGTTTCCACTCTCTCTACGTCTGCTGTTATTATTCAAACTGCGGGTTCCATCTCATGTAGTATTGCTTGAGACTTGATAAAGAGAGGTTAAGCCTCTCGAAAGCTCGTCATTATGAATTAGACGTTTGTCCAATACAAAAGGTATCAAATTATATTGCAATACTAATTAGTAATCTATATATATATATATATATATAGATTAATAATTACTAAATTACTATATATATATATATATATATATATATATATATATATATATATATTTAATGTGAACACCAGAAGGTGCAGAGTTGGAGTCAGCTGCTTAGAGGAGAAAGGAAACTTCAGGAATACTAAATCTTAATGCTAATGCAAGAGTTGGATTTTAATGCCATTGTCATCATGGACATCGGTGATTAAATAAGGCAGCAAAAACTTCTATATTTATTACAGCACTGAGACAAGCAACTGTTTTCCTGAGATACAGGCTTATTCCTTTCAGTTACAAGGAGAACTGCAAAAACCATTTCATGATAAATACCCTTAATAATACCATACCATATTTTGAGTGCTGATCAGGGATGCTTTATCCGAGCTAATAGTATTAGTAATTGCCACTCAGTCTCGTCGGTGCAGATGGTGAGTCATGAAGAGAGATGAAACAGGTTGCAGAGCTTTCTATCCTATCATCCCTAAACCAGGAACAGCTTGCTGATTGAATTTTTCAATATGCATTTGTAACATCTCTTACTTGATTGCAGACATTAATTGTTGTGGTTGTTAATATGAACCATACGTACTCTCTATGTTTTTGGGAGATTTCATAGTGTAACGGCTGTAAATCTCGGAAAACACTGATGGCGCCAACAACTGTTTTTATTTCTCAATAATTCATCAAGTTCAAAGTGGCATGTCTTTAAAGACCACTGTATGTTTGCAGAACATTATTTAATCAATTTAGCAGAAGATAGCAACTGCTTGTTCTGCAGGGCATCTGTTGAAATTGGCTGAAACATTAAATACAGTAATTGTGCTTGGAGCAGTACATCTAAAGGTGTAACCATAGGCGGCACATCTTTCAGTATGTCTTTCACTTCAACGGTGGGGGTGGTACAGTAGGACAAAATGGAGAACCCCTATAGGAGATCAGTGCAAATGTAAACTTTAAGCAACAAATATTTACAGCCTTTTTTCAAACATTAAATGGTTTTATTTACTTGATATTGCAACTATTTTGATAAATCAATATATATTTATTAAAACACTACAGTAATTATTTAAGGACCTGATAAATAGTTTAAAAAGTCCAGCTTATTAACCTGTAATGTTTTTACATGAATAATCTAGAAATAATAAAAAATTGGGCCCTTGGGGTTTGAACCACCCTTTATTAATGACCCAAACACTGATCCAAATAGCTATGTAGGAGCGTTAGCAATAGCTTTTGTTATAATAGAGTTTTTCATTGTGAGATAATGTGCTGCATTATGTTGGTGCAGCAGAGTATAGTATAGTGCATTACCACTAATTGATAGAGACCATTTGAGAGGATCTGTCCTGTAGTGTTATCTGGCTATATCTGGTGAACTAAAATATTTCACTCTGAAAGTTTAGATCTGAAAGGTCTTTGAGTTGTTACTTATTGCCAATGAAACCAAAAATAGGAAGGAACATTATAACAACATTTAGTAGCTTCTAAAAATGGGGTACATTATAGGACCACTGTACAATATACATGTTTGATAATTTTTTGTCTAAGTAAGAACATAATTTAGCAGGAAGAAAGTAGTAGAGATAGTTTTTATTTAGAAAAAATAAACTTGAGGCCTTTGCTGGACCCTGAGTCCACCATGATAATTTGATGGAAGTTGTGTGTGTTATTGGATGGTGTCAATTTCAATATCATCCAATTACCTTACAAAGAGTAAGATTTTCCCTATTCCCTATCCCCCCCACCCCTCCCTCAACTGATAAAGTCTGATTTTTCTCTAAGAATTTTTTTTTATGTCCATCTGCTAATGTTGTGGTTTATTTTATACTTCACAAGTGCCCTTTTTCTTGAACTAACATTATAGTAAGATTTAATACTAATTTGCCAACTTTACCGAAATACAGTGGAGGTTCCAAATTTGGTGTCATTTAAAACTACAGGTAATAAGTACTTCATCAATTGAATATAATTGTTTTTGTATAGTGAGTTTACTTTGAATTTTTAACTGATACACGCATTTTTAACTCCTACATATAGTGGAAGAATGCCCTTGGAGTTCTTTGTCTTATCTATCTTGCTACTACCTGGCATCTTAGCATTGCCACATGACTTTACGGTGTTCTAATCTAATCTAATCTACTGTCAGATGTGTTAATAGTCATAATGCCCTAAATGCATGTATTACGGTATAGATATTGTCGGGGGGCCACTCCGGGGTACGATCTTTTGCTTCTTACCCAGATTGTTACTGACCTCATTGGATTTCTGCCGGACCCTGATCTTTGACTGTTTGACCATTCT
The DNA here is from genome assembly GCA_027410445.1 of Discoglossus pictus. Classification (NCBI taxonomy): domain Eukaryota; kingdom Metazoa; phylum Chordata; class Amphibia; order Anura; family Alytidae; genus Discoglossus; species Discoglossus pictus. The sequence goes on along the minus strand of CM050165.1, from coordinate 404,350,807 downwards.
TTGCCTGTGCGCTTGGACTTTTTCCTTTACCCAGAGAACCCGGACAGACATTTTGTGTTATTGACAGTTGCCTAAGTAAATGTATATTTTAAGTAGAATATATATTTAAAAAAATGATAACCTAATACCAGGTTTTTAAAAAATTATTTACTCATTTCCAGTACATGCCCTTTAACGATTTAATTTATAGTGTCTTTATTTAGATCTGAAAGCATTATATACTCTTTAAAGACTTTGCAATATTTTATTACCATTTATTGTGGTGACATTAAATTAACATCGTTGAGTCTAATTAATGGTTTTATGTATAATTAATAGACTGTTCAAAATTAGCAAGTAAAGGTAATTTATCATAGTTTTCAGTTTTTAAGAATGGGTGGTTGTACATCATAATTCATATAATATATTACTTTTAGTAATATTGTCTCCACATTTCACATTTTCTCACCAATCCAATGTTGTTTTTTTAATAATTCTCTGTTCCCTATTTAACCGTTGGCAATCCAGACTCCATCCTTTCAAGATTACAAAACTGTCACCAGAGAAATGTATGAGAATATACAGGCCATATTCCCAGGTCACTGACCCTTTCAAATTACACATTATGGCACCCATTGTATTAGAAAGGATCCTCGTTTCTTCTTTTGTTATAAAGGATTGTGCAAAAAGATGAGTTATTCAGGGTTCTGTGATATGTTTGTATTTAGTCTAACAATCCATTTCGAAAGACGGTTATTCACAAGTTCACCTCTCTTCTTCAGGTCAAGCAGTGAAATTGATTTCAGGTGTTCTTTTATTCCTATATTGCATTTGGAAGCATTGTGTGTTTCCTACATATTGCAACCGTCATTGTAGTCCAAAATAATACATAAAGAAAACGGATACATTTTTCTTGAATTTTAAGACATGAGCTTTGAGTGGTAGAGTATCTTTTTTTTATATATATATAATCTATTCCAAGTAATAAAATACATTGAAGTTAAATATAAAACAAGCAAATATGGTGCACAAAATTTATTATTACTCCAAAAAGTACTCTGAGCTATACAGAAAAACAGGTCTCACCTCTGCGGCAATCCAAGCAACTGGATGGTAGTTCACTTTTATAAGCGTCCTCCTCAAGATATTGTAAGTTATTAAAGAACAGACATCACATTGTCAACAAAGGTCTGTATAGTTAAAGCTATGGTCTTCCCATTGATAATATACAGCCATGAGACCTGGACCATAAGGAAGGCAAAGCTTTTGAATGGTGGTGTTGGAGCAGACTATGGGCTGCAAAAATATCAAGTCAGGCTGCTTAATGGGATTAATAGTAAAACTAAAACTTAAATACCTTGGCCACATGAAAAGACAGGAATCACTAGGGAAGACTGGGATGCTATGGAAAATGGACGTCAGAGGATAAGATGAAAAGATATTATTATGGAAGCAGCAAACGTGAACCTGGGAGAGCTACAGAAACAGTTGTTGACAGACAGAACTGGCAAACTAAAGTCTACAGGGTCACAAAGAGTCGACCCGACAAAACAACAACAACCACAAGATATTATTGCTGGTTCTTGAAAACGGATGTTGTTTACTCTAAGAGTTTGTGGTGGGATCTTGAGCAGTGTGTCAGAATTTTGGAAATATACTCTTAACATGTGCACATTGCTTGATATATGCATATATATTACAGAACATATAGTCTCTTTTTCAACTAAAACCATATAGAAAACATCTATAGAGAATATGTTGAAAGAAAACGTGACATGATTTTACTAAAATCTAGGGATTGATCCTCAAGTTTGAGATTGTCCCTTTTCTATAAAGGGCGTTTGTGTGGTTGGATGTAACAGAGGCATTTTCTTCCTTTCCAAAAGAGGGCTAATTGGGATGTACCCCCGCCATATAATATGGAGCAGAGGTAGTCATTTATTTGTAAAAATTAAATCAAGGTCTGGAGTCTATGTATTTTAACAGACACACTAAAAATGTATATAATTACACAAAGAAAGAAGTTGAGAAAGGACTCAGTCTAACTTCTAGTTTGTCTAAAGATTCTGAGGCTTTAGGATGGATACATTTTATAAGGATAAGTAGGGTTGAGGTCCTCAATTGGATCCAGGACCACCTGATGATGGTATACAATATGGTATAATATTGTACAGTGTTACCTGTAGAATTCAAGGAATGGTTTACAGGGATATTCTACATTTTAATGGCTAACCGGGTAGTTTTATATACACACAAAGACATTTCTCAAGCTAAAGTTAACAAATGAATTTTGAATGGTAACATATAATTATATGCAGTTTCAAGGAAATAAATGCTGAAAAACACAAGCCTGTGTTTAGCACTCCAGGGCCAATGTTCCCTACCCATTAGTATGACTATTGTAGAAGACCTTCCTTTAAAGGAGCTACACTTATAATTGTAGCTTATATGTTTCAAGATCCAGTCCACATTTATTTTTCACTTAGTCACAAGTATGAGATTTAGCTATCACAACCTGAATACTACAATCTACAATGAATGTTCTCTGTATAATTTTCACAGGAAGCATCTGCTAGTTTGCTATTACCTCCCTATTTCATATTTTCCTGTGGCTGCTGGAAAACATAACATTAATATGTATTGGTCTCTTAGTCCCATCTCAGGCTCCATTTCTGCCTCCCTTTTCTCACATTTATAATGATCCCTTACATCTCAGAGCCAACACAAACTCTCATTTATCCTTTCAATCTCAGTTCTCATATAAATAGCTTTTAACCCCGTCCAATGCGTCTTCAAATAAACCATCACATGGAAGCATTTCATTTATGTGATTTTTTTTCCTTTGATGTATTTGTATGATTTTGCATATTTTTTATTTGTCTGTCTATCCCTTAACTTTTTATATCTGAGACATGACTGAACTATATTCGTGGACCAATAAGGGGATATTCCCCACTTAAATAACCTGCATACTGAATATTAGGGCATACTGGACTGCCAAGAAATATTCAGAAGACCTCATAAAGTCATGTATCAAAGCCTAAGATGGCAACTGCCTAGGTTCACTTCTCCTATTAGGGAGCCAGTCTAGGATGGCAACCCATATATGGATTACGTGTGTTGCATTATATATAAGCAGAAATGTGTCTTATAAATAAGCAGTTTGATGAAATTTTCTTTATAAATGCTTTTATCGGTGTATTTTTAACCACCGATCAAGCGTTTGCGTTTTATCAAAGACTTTTATACTTATACTTTTCTGAAAGGTGATAAAACTGACCTAAAATAACTTTTTTCCTGATTACGGTACATTTCATTCTTTTCTGAGCACTGTTCTTTGGAACAACATTATCTTGTCCTTTCTGATAAAAGACGAGATAATGTTGATTTAAGGTGCTCTCGGTTTATAGGCCATGTATTTAGAAATACATCAGTATGAAGACTTCAGAGAAGTTGGAAGACAGAATTCAAGTATCAGAAGGATAAAGGAAGAGGCAGAAAAGACATACCAGGAATGGATTAGAGTGTTGATTCATGAAGAGTACAATTCAGCAGTAGGACGTGTAACAGGGCATTGTAGTTTGGTAAAGACAGTAGTTCCCAATAGTTTTTGCTTTAGAGGAAATATTACAGAATTAGAGAGCACCTTATATGGGGAGATGTAAGTGAAAGTTATATTCATGGCTATCACAGAATATACACTGAAATCCTAACGAGAGAGATTCATTATTGTGCCAGTTCAAATAATAATCATTGTTTGTTTTAAACCCATATATGTCAAACAAGCTGCCATATATACGTTAAAGAAAATAACATGAATGGTATATAGAAGTTTCATGGATTATGAATGCATTTGATAGAGGAGAATTAGTAGTGTATGGAAACATTTTTGCATAAAAAAAATCTCAAAATAAACACTAAGAAACGTACCTTAAAGTTTGTTGCTCTGGATCTTGTACTGTGCTGCTATTGGCTAGAAGGTTAGTAGAGGGTTGAAATATGTACTTGAATGCAGTTTTTCTAATGGTTAGTACAATGTGCCTGTGTAGGAACCTCTGGGGGTGTAGACGACATTTTGTTAATCTGATATATGCAGGATGTGCTAGATTATAAAAAATAAAAACAGGGAAACTTCCAAATATCTTTAGGTCAGATATGTATCATTAAAAGAAAACTGTAGATTGTATTACTTCCTTAAGTCATGAATGGGCATATGCAGAGCAAGCAGGGCTTGGAAGTTTACTTATGCTAAGCATGTGTGGCGTGGGGAAAAATACGGCATGCTAACAGGTTATCTTAAACAGCCAGTGAATCAACAAATCCCCTTCCTTCCACCTTCCCTCTCTTTCCACATCTTATTAAATAATAATAAAAAGAATTAAAAACAGTGTGGCAGACACAAGCATGAAATCGTCTAGCCACAGACAGCTAAAATAAAAATTCTTTAAACATGCTTTCATACTCATGGCTGCTGATATTTGTAGGTTGTAACATATTTAAAAAGCATACCGTTTTTATATATATATAGCATAAAGTGCAGTAGATGCTTGCTTTCAAACCAGGTTTTTTTTATATATTTTAAATATTAGAATTTATTAAAATATCTATTAACTAGTGCATGTAAGTTAATTATACTTTATTTCTCCCAATTATTTATAAATTCAGAAAAAATATGTCGTTTCTAGTACATATATTATAGGCTTGCAAATCTGTAGGCTGGGAAAATGAGCCTTAAATTAAATATCTTGCGTATGTAGTGCAATAAGGGAATTTATTAGATGTTAAGGTAAAAATACAATTTACATTAGAAAGTCTTTTACAATAAATCACTTAGAAGACATGCAAATGTTAAACCGTGCAGTAGCCGTACCGATGTGCCTCCAGTGATCCTCAAACGAAGAGGACATCGATCTTACTCATGAATTATGTTGTCAGTTTTTCCCATATGTAGATTAAAGCTTTCTACCCACTATAAGAACTGCAGCACGACTCTTAATTTCTTGTCTCCTAAATCCCAGTGTGCAGTCATAATGTTTGCAACGTCTCACACATGTTAATTTCTTATTAATTCCAGTACGTGTTCAGAAGATAACCCATGGGTGAAACTGGTAAAGGCAATGCTGTCCAGCACAGAAAAAGCACAGCAAGAGGAAACGTCTGCTGAAATAGTGAAAATGTGTCGCTCATTATACAACTCCAGACATATGCTCTCCAAGGAGGTGAGAGACTGTTTCCGCATTTTTTTAAAGCTCATCTTAGGTCATATATAATTCACATGTATAAATGATTGCTTTTTGTTAGGGACATGATCATCTATTACAGTGTATATACAGCTTATATTAAGCACTCTGAGAAGATTAACTATCTGTGTAAACGCTGCAAAACGTTTGTATTTTGCCAGTTGCATCTCCACTTCAGTCACTGGTACTTAGAATGCTTAGTTGATTTGGGATAAAGTTCTGCATCTGAGTCCTAAACTGGCCATTACATTGATATCCATGTGTCCTTCAGCAGCTCACACCACCTAACAAACACATATGTTGTACCAATGGAAGGCCAGTACTTTACTGTTTCATATACAAGCAACTTCTGGTTGGGTGAAACCTTCCCTTTGAGGTAAACTGACAGACCAGACTGAATGATAGAAACAAAGGTTTGATAAGTGCCAAAAAGTCCCACCTGGTCTGCCCATTCCATCTATCTAAAATTTGGCTTAATTTGGTGACCACTCACAATATAAGACTGGGGTCTCAAAAGAGGTTACTTGGGAGGTATAGATATCTCTGCAGGCTTCTATTTAGTATCTCACTCTAAGCTGTGGCAAGGAAGATCCACCACTCACGGAAATGGGGTGCTAAATAAACCTGCAATCTGGCTATTTTTAAAGTACACAGAACTCACCAGCTATGCTCTGACCATAACAAAAATGGTTGGAAGGTAGGTGGTAAAAGTGTTTTCCTTTTTGAAATGCTGCTGGATTGATGTTTATTTTCTGCTCTGAGCCACTGTATGTATTATGAGGTTATTGTAGTTATTTTTCTATTTTTAGAGCGCCAGCAGATTTTGTAACGTTAAGGTACCACAATGGATAGAGAGGAAATAAATGAGAACGCCGAATAGACAAGAAAATAGATTTGTACAAACATATTGTTACATGAGGATATGAGGGCCCTGTTCTCTGGATAACTTTAATGTTCTAGCGTGATGAGGGTGAAATATGTAAAACTAAAAGGATAACCTTATATGGAGTAATGGAATATGTAAGTAGGTGGTAAGCCTCTATGAATAGGTGGGTTTTCAGAGAACATTTGACTACTTGAAGACTATGGGAGCAACTTATAAAGCAAGGTAGAGAATTCCAAAGAATGAGAGCTGATCTTGAAAACTCCTGTAGGTTAGAATGGGAGGAAGTTAAGCTGGAGTATAAGAGGCACGTTTTTGGCAGAGTTCAGCTGTCTGGAGATGTTGTCTAGAGACAACAGTTGAGATGTAGGAAGGTGCAATGTTTTTGAGGATTCTGTAAGGGAATCTTAGGATTTTGAATATTATCCTTGAGAAAATGGGCAGTCAGTAATGAACAGTAGATAACGAGAGATGGCAGCAGAAAATGAGTGTTGGGTGAGGTGGATAAGTCTGGAAGAAGTGATTAGGATAGACTGTAGTGGGGATAAGCAGTTGAGTTGAACGCCGTTTAGCAAGGAGTTACAATGGTCAAAGCGTGACATCATGTGTTCACGGATTAGTGTATAAGCGGTGAGGAAGGGATGAATTTAGGAGATGTTCATAGATGGAGTCTGCAAGATATAGAATGTCGGGGTGAAGGAAAGGTCTGAATCAAGTGTGACACCAAGACATCTAATTTGTGGCATGAAGTGATTTTTGTATTGCCTATCGTGAGATAGATTTCAGGTGCAGAGGAGGAAGGTGAAATAGTGAATTGGCCTGTCTTGGAGATGCTGATGCGTAGATGCTGGCAGGTCACCCAGGAGGAGACATGAGTTACCAGGGTGGGCAGAAGAAATATAGATGTATTATCTGCATAAAAAGAATAGTGTAACCCATGAAAACTGAGAAGAGGTATAGAAATGGACCCAATACTGAGCCTTGGGACATGGTTTAGATAAGGAATTCAGGTCTAAATGTTACCTATTAAAGATCATATGTTGATGATGTTTGTACATGACCCCCTGTGATTGAAATTGATGTTTCTCTTATAGAGGTGGAAGCATTTTCACTTGACTTCCTGACATCTTAAAATAATGTTTGCCTGCTTTAGCACCATTATTCATCTGTTTGTTTAATGGCATGCTGATCCCCACTCAAGTGGTGCATATTTAGTTTTTTGTCTTAAGTGTTATGAAATAAATGAGCAATGGTAATAATTAGATAATGTCCAATACACAATACAATGTTTTTAGAAAGCAAAAAAAGAACATAACCATTATATTTTTATAAGCAATTAGTCTAATGTAGGCTTCCATTTTGTTTTGTTGTCTGTTGCTGTCTATTGCTTTCTATTTCTATGCTAATAAACATTTTCTTAGCTCTACTAGAAGGATTAGCCTTTCCAATAAAAAAAAAATACATTGTAGAGACACACTTCCTGTGCATTTAAAGTCTCCTCCCACCTCAGGAAGTTGATCTACTTATTCCAAAATGGTAGATTCCACAGCTTCATAATTGCACATAAAAAGTAATACATTATTTTTAGATTCTAAAACATGCTGCCTATTTTCAAGTATACTTCATGGAAAGAGTACATTTTAAAAGTATGTCCACAATTGTGCTATAAGCCTCTCATACAATCGAAATGTTTTTTATAGTGGTTTCTCCAGTAAAATATAGCTTTTGTCATTTTCAAAAATTATTTCTCATTGTTACAATTAGTTTTCTTTGACTAATAGAACAATTATTTGATTCAGAACATTTCTATTTGTATTATTCCTTTTTATAGCAGTTGTGCTTATTGAAGCTTTTGATCCCTACAGGTCTCTTTCTCTTACATGAATACATAGAGTGTATTAGGTTTACAGAGCTCTAGTCTCACTATTATTTCAATGAACAACATTAATTAATATTCATTTTTCTGTCTTTATTTCCTACCCGTTGTGTGCTTTTTAGGCCTTACCCTGACTCAGATATAAACTCTAGTCACAATTTCTGCTTTTATAAAAACTCTACCTGCTGCCTGATATTGCAGTAAAATAGATTTCATTGTGACAATCAAAAAAAGGTCCCATTTAGTGCGGTATTGTAAATTACAAGTCTGAATTTTTACATTAGAATTTATTTTTGTTGGCAAAACAAGGGACAGCAGAAAAAAAGGACATTGAATTTATCATGTGTGCTCAGCACTACCCGATAGGGGGTTGAAAAGTACTTTCTTTTTTTAAATTGCTGCTAAATTGATTTAGTTATGTGTTTGAAGATAGTGTTCTGATAGTGTTCCACAGACAAGTGTCAACAGAAACCAGAAGAGCTTATAATGTGATATAGAGGGGTGTAAATATAATACACATATGCAGATAGTATACACTATTACAAGCTGACAATGTCATATAAATCGGTAATAGAGAGTTCTCTATGTGTTAAAGGGATACTGTAAAGAAATTTAAAGAAAAAAGGAAAAAATATATAGAGGTTTTGATTTTACACAGTCATATAAATGGTACTATACAACATGATTGTATGTCAATGTATAACTGTTTGTTCAGTCAGACCATTCTTTCATGATAATACATTAACATTTAAAGGCATATCTAGCTGTATTATGAATGCATTTGATAGAGGATAATCAGTAGTGTATGCAAACATTTTTGTGAATGAAAAGAAAAAAAAAAACATTTAAACACTTGCATTGAAGTCAGCAAAATCGTTTGTAATGTCTGACAGTTGCAAATTAGGGTTAACAACCTCCAAACCCAGGCTAAATTAGCATCACATCTAAAATAATTTATTTTGGCCAGTCAGGTTAGCTGAAACATTTGGTTTAATTTCTGGGGTTCCTGTTTGTGCTGTAAAGCAGCCTTGGATATGTAGTGTATCACTGATATGTGCTATGTATTGCTGCTGACATAGAGACTGGAAGCTGCAAGGAGATTGGCTGAGCAAGCAACAGCAGGTAAATAATGGGTAAATATTGCTCCCCTGATGCTGCATGCTGATTGATTGGGGGGGGGGGGGGGGATCTGGGGCCTTTGTAGACACACCCTAATCATTATAGGGATTTTTAGATATTAATAGAAATAAAATGTTTTATGAGATGTGTTGCATACACATAGGCTGCTTTTTGCCTAAGGAGTGTAGAAATGTATTAATCAATGAAACTTGGATATATGCCTTTTAAAAAAGTATATGTTGCATCTATCATAATAAAGGCTATATTAGCATTATTATAAAAAGTTATATACTATAATTTTCTTTTGCTCACCTATGTGTGCTGCCATTTTGGCCTCTTTCACTCCTCCCATTTTAAAGAATGTTTTTGATCCTCTAACCCACACACCACTGTCAGCAGCTTCTTATTGGTCCACACAGTCATGTGTGCAGTTTCTAGTACAGGAACGGGTGCCATATATAGATAAACAGACCAACAGCCAATGACTATGCTTTGAACATTAATGCAATATAGAGTTTTTCTGCTTGCTACCTGCCTTCATTACACAGTGACACGCGCTCTAGGATAGAAGGAGTGGGAGGGCAAATTCGTAACCCCTAGAGGAAGCAAATGTCAATTAAAAATATAGTATTTCATACCTTTTTACGGGGTGTTATTTTACAAGATGCAACTTTTAGAGCACTTTTACTTTTACCACAACAGTGTCCAAATAAAACACTAGTGCTTTGAGTAGATCAGTGACATCATATTACACCAAAGCATAATCTCTGCATTAATGTGCATTTCCAAAATAAATCACCAATACAGCCAAATATACTTCTTCCCACCTTCCCATGGCATATACAGATGTTGCTCCAGTCTCTCAAATGATTGTTTTGCCTGGATGTGCTGCATCATCTCATATAAATATTTGTACATAGTCACATCAAGTAAAACTTCAAACTGTATAATTAAAAGGTTATGGAAGTTTCACAGTCCGTTTCACAGGCAAATAAACACTTAGGTAGTGTATCTAAACATCATTTTATTAACAAGTGCTTAAAAGCTCTGTTTTCATTCACTCATACCTTACAAACAGTCCCTGCAAATGTCCATTTCCGCAGCTCTTGCATACAATGGGACAGATTTAATTGCAAGCCTGCATCTCACAGGATCCAGGCCGAATGTCTGCGGGTGTGTTGCCTGCTCCCGTTCGTCTCCGATTACGATGCTATTCAATTGATCAAGCCTGCAAGTTACTGGCCCAAAGCCGACTCCGTAAGCCATGCACTGGTTCGTAGCAGTTCAGGATGGGAACATGATCAATTAAGCAAGCCCGTAACCTCCCATTTCGAATCAGCCACTAGAAAATTATACCATCATTATTACGGCAGTAAAACAGAGGTTACATGTCAATCACTTAGGTTCTGGGGTCCGATATGCAATCAGACTCGCAAACCCGCAAAATACAGAATTATGAAAATGAATGCCAATACTGTTCTAGTCCATGTGGGTGGCCTGATATGTATTAACTCATTGGTTCCCGAGATCGATATAACCCCGAAATGAAACATAAAAATAAAATGTATTAGCTGCTTATTAGCAAGCTTAAGACTTTTGTGCAATTAATTCTAATGTCTGTCATCGCTTTCCCCGTTATTTACAGTGCAGTATTGATTTTTTATTTGCATTTACAGTGCTACGAATAGATGTTTAGCCCGCTTGCTGGTCCTGTCTACCATGGTAGGATTTTCTGCTACATTTGCAGTTTACGAGTGTGAAAACATTTGCGGGTTTGGGGAATCGGAGCAATTGAATAGCGTTTCGCAATTTAAGCCATCCTAACTCTTGCAAAAATGAAAGATCAAAGGCTTCGGGAGGCTTTAAGTTACGGGTCTAACCATCGCAAAGTTTTCAAGGCCATAACTCGTAACCCATTTGGAGCCCGCAAAAAGACGCCAATTGAATAGCAAATTAACTTGTGGCCTCACTTACGGCTCCAGTAACTTACGATAACTCAATTGAATCGGGCTCAATGTTTCTAATTGTAAGTCATGTACTAGCCACTTACAGACTGTTTCTCAACAACATTTTTGGGAATGTTATTGAAAGACAATCTGTGATTGGTTAGTACATCTGCAGAGACACTGTTTGCACGAACTGTGGTGGCAGACCTTTGCAGGGACAGATTGGAAGGTTTGAGTCTAGATACAAACACTTAGTTTATTTTAATATTAAAACAAGGACACTTCCATATATTATATATATATATATATATATATATATATTTCTGACTTGCCCATAAAAAATGACAGCATAAACATTTGAATCTATATAATGTGAACCTCGCTATGCACGGCTTCTCTCTCCCTTCCTTCTTCTGTGTCCTCTCCCTCTTCGCTCTCCTATCTGCGGGCCTTGCAATAAGCACCTTCAGCACCCATTGCAGGCCTTGCAATGAGCGACCCTGCAGGCCCATTGCAGGCCTCCCCTCACAAATGACGGGATCATTTTAAAATTTTCTCTCCTCCCCGTGTCTCTTTCCCCCCTCCCTCCCCTTAAAGCCTTGCGGGCTTGAAAAAAAAAGTTACGGGTTTAACCACCTCCATTTTTTCATGTCTGTAAATCGGAAGCCGATGGGAGGCCGCCAAAAGACGCCAATTGAATAGTAAATTAGCTTTCAACTTCACTTACTGGCTCCCTTCCATTTTTTTTTCAAACCCGTAACTCGAAAGCTGTTCAGGGCCTCTCCCCCCCTCTTGTTGCGGGCCTCGCGATGATCGCCTTCGGCACTCATTGCGAACTTTGGGTCATTGTCATGCTGGAATACCCATCCACTACCCATTTTCAATGCCCTGGCTGAAAGAAGGAGGTTCTCTCCCAAGATTTGATGGTACATGGCCCCGTCCATCCTCTCATTGATGTGGTGCAGTTGTCCCCTTAGCAGAAAAACACCCCCAAAGCATAATGTTTCCACCTCCATGTTTCACAGTGCGGATAATGTTCTTAGGGTTATAGGCAGCATTCCTCCTCCTCCAAACACGGCGAGTTGAGTTGATGATAAAAAGTTTGATTTTGATCTCATCTGACCACATCACTTTCACCCAGTTCTCCTCTGAATCATTCAGATGTTCATTGGCAAAATTCAGACTGGCCTGTACATGTGCCTTCTTGAGAAGGGGGACCTTGCGGGCGCTGCAGGATCTCAGTTTGTCACAGCATAGTGTGTTACCAATTGTTTCCTTTGTGACAATGGTCCCAGCTGCCTTGAGATCATTAATAAGATCCTCCTGTGTAGTTCTGGGCTGATTCCTCACCGTTCTCTTGATCATTGAAACTCCACGAGGTGAGATCTTGCATGGAGCATCAGACCGAGGGAGACTGGCAGTTATTTTGTGTTTCTTCCATTTGCGAATAATCGCACCAACTGTTGTTACCTTCTTATCAAGCTGCTTGGCGATGGGCTTGTAGCCCATTCCAGCCGTGTGTAGGTCTACAATCTTGTCCCTGACATCCTTGGACAGCTCTTTGGTCTTGGCCTTGGTGGAGAGTTTTGAATCTGATTGATTGGTTGTTTCAAAGTGTCAATATTTTGTGTGGCCACCATTATTTTTCAGCACTGCCTTAATCCTCAAGGGCATGGAGCTCACCAGAGCTTCACAGGTTGCCGCTGGAGTCCTCTTCCACTCCTCCATGATGACATCATGGAGCTGGTGGATATTAGAGACCTTGCACTCCCCCACCTTTCATTTGAGGATGCCCCACAGATAGGGTTTAGGACTGGTGACATGTTTGTGAGCTACCGTATGTATATATATATATATATATATATATCACATATTATAATTGTCTAACTACGATTCGTCGTCACGCTGCGTTGCGTAGTGCGTACGTGTTAGCGACGCAGCGAGGCGAGCCGTTAATTCGTAGCACTTTGGCAATAAGACGCAGGCGCTCATTGCAGGCGAGCCTCGCACAGCTAGGCGAGCCATTAAATCGTAGCACTTTGGCAATGAGCGCCGCAGGTGCTCATTGCAGGCGAGCCATTATGTTAAATCGTAGCACTTTGGCAATGAGCGCCGCAGGCGAGCCTCGCGTAGCTAGGCGAGCCGTTATACCGTAGCACTTAGAAAAATAATACAAGGTGAAAAAAATTACGAGATAAGCGGCGGAACAAAAACAGTAAAAAAAACACTAAATACGCACTAAAAAACAAAACAAAGGTCACTTACAGCATGGGGAATCAGGCAGGACGTCTGGAAGTGAGTTGGAACTGCAATTTAGCCGAGTTACAAAGATCGAAAATCGGCTAAGCGAGAAAAAAATGGCAGCCGAAAAAAATGAAAACGCGGCTATACTCCTACGAACTGCGTAAAACACAGCCACAGACGTATGTGTTTGAAAAACAACGAGATAAAGGATGCGGATTAACCGCGCAATGAGTAAAAAGACAGTAGCGAGTACATTTTACGAAACACAATTACAGATTTACGCATTAACACAGATTTAACGACTTTGTCTCGCGCAACATCGGATTTCCCGCCTAAACCAATGCATTTGATGTGAAATATAAGTTGCAAGTTACAAAAAAATAAATAAAAAAATTGTATTTATTTTAAGAAAAAAAAAAAGGGACAAATGTAGCGTCATGTTGTGTGGCAAACAAATTTCACTACATTTAATTTTTATTGACCGTCATTTGACCGTTTGACCATATTTACTGTTAAACCGTAGTACTTGCTGCACGAACAAAACGAAAACCAGGCGACAGCACTATAACCACGGAAAACACGTACCGATAATCCGCTAAGACGCATACCACACATTATCCGCCATTTTAGGATAATGCGGAAGTACACAGCTACGTTAACGGTTTCAGGTTGCGCGCGCACACTATTACAGTGCACACATTCATCACGCTTACACAGCAGCTCCACACCACTAATGCTGCTGCAACATCAACACAGATTGCCAGCTTTTCAACACAAAATTAATTTATTAATTTGAATTCTATATTTCAGTAGCGCTACCTTACAATTCCATATGTATATTAATAACTAAACAACTTTTAAAACATACACATCTGATTGCCGTCATTTTTTGACGGGCAATACGCTAGTATATATATATATATATATATATATATATATATATATATATATATATATATATATATATGACTAATATTGTTATTGTCGGCCAAGTTTGAGTGTAACGCTCTCTATGCAAGGCTACTAATGTGCAGCAGAGCCGCGCTATGCAAGGCTCGCATTGCATGGCGACGGGTGAGGGAGGGAGAGAGAGAGAAGAGGGAGGAAGGTAGAGAAAAGCAGAGGGAGAAGGAGTGGGAGGTAGAGGGAGAGAGAAAAGGAGGGGGAGAGAGAAAAGGAGGGGGAGAAAGAGAAGGAGGGAGAGAGAGAGAAGGAGGGAGAGAGAGAGAAGGAGGGAGAGAGAGAGAAGGAGGGAGAGAGAGAGAGAAGGAGGGGGAGAGAGAGAGAAGGAGGGGGAGAGAGAGAAAGACTGTTGGGAGAGAGTGACTGTTGGGAGAGAGTGACTGTTGGGAGAGAGTGACTGTTGGGAGAGAGTGACTGTTGGGAGAGAGAGAGAGGAAGGGAGAGAGAGAGAGGAAGGGAGAGAGAGAGAGGAAGGAAGGGAGAGAGAGAGGAAGGAAGGGAGAGAGAGAGAGGAAGGAAGGGAGAGAGAGAGGAAGGAAGGGAGAGAGAGAGAGGAAGGGAGAGAGAGAGAGAGGAAGGGAGAGAGAGAGAGAGGAAGGGAGAGAGAGAGAGGAGAAGGGACAAGAGAGGAAGGGAGAGAGAGGAGAAGAGAGGAAGGGAGAGAGAGGAGAAGAGAGGAAGGGAGAGAGAGAGGAGAATAGAGGAAGGGAGAGAGAGAGGAAGGGAGAGAGAGAGGAGAATAGAGGAAGGGAGAGAGAGAGGAAGGGAGAGAGAGGGCGTACAAACAGACAGAAGACACAATTTTTAAGACAATATTACACCGTCATTTTTGACGGGCAAGTGACTAATAGATATTTACTAGCGAATTGCCCATCAAAAAATGACGGCAATGAAATTGTAAGTGAGCTAATGCTGTTTGGTGTATAATAATGAAATAAATAATACATTAATAAATTAATATATTTTTCCTATTTTCAAGTAATATATGCAGGAAGTGTTGTGTTGAAGAGCTGTCAATGTGTTTTAATGTTGCTGCAGCATTAGTGCTGTGGAGCTGCTGTGTAAGCGTGGTGAATGTGTAGTGTAGTGTAATAGGGGAGGCAAATACGTTAGGGTAGCTGTGTACTTCCGCATTGTATAAGTTATTGTTCTAAAATGGCACCTAATGTATGGTATGCGGCTGTGGCGGAATATCCGTAGCTGTTTTGTGGTGTTTTGCGAGTTTCTGGTGGTGTTTTGCGTGTTTAGAGTCCTGTAGCCTCATTTTCGTTTTGTTCGGCGGCCATTTTTCTTTTCGGTTAGGTGATTTTCGGGTGTTTAAACTCCGAAATTTGGACTTAAATCGAGGTGTAACTTTACTTGCAGAGGTCCTAGGTGCACCACCTTCCTGTGGGTAAGCTTTTTATATGTTTGTTGTGTGTATCTATTGTGTTTGTAATGTGTTTGGCGTCGCGCGGATTGCGTCCTTGTTTTCGAATCTCGTATGTGTTTTATCGGCAATTCCGTAGGTGTTTGGTGGTGTTTTGCGTCTTTAAACTGCTGTAGCTTCGTTTTTGTTTGTTTCGGCGGCCATTTTTTCTCTCGCTTAGAGAATTTTTTTGTGTCTAAACTCTTTTATTTTGAGTTAAATTGAGGTGTAACTTCAGTTTTTGAGATCCTGGATGCTCCCTCTTGCTGTAGGTAAGCTTTTTATGTATGTGTTGTGTGTATTTATTGTGTTTGTCATTTTTTCATGTCTGCGGGTTGCAGCCGATTTTTGCGAGGTCGTAATTGTTTGTAACGTGTCTCGTACTTTTTTGTGAGGTCCGCAGTTGCTGGCAAGGAGCGCCTTTGGCGCTCCTTGCCAGCAACTGCGGCCCTCGCTTAGCAAGGGCCGCAGGAGCCCGCAAGCATCAGCAACGGCTCGCTTGCTCACAACTATATATGTGATATATATAATACTTATAATCCATATCCTTGATCCTGTGTTGGGCACATGACAGTCCATGTTCCTATCAGTTCTTTTCCCCAGGTCAGATATAGCCCGTGTTGCTACATTAACGTTGCACTCAGAAAAGTAATCATCTACCTGTTTGAAAAGCCATTTCTCAGCCCCGGTGCTCCCTGTGACTTTAAAAAAGGAAATCTATCTATTATTTATGTTGTGACATGTACACCTACAAATCAAATCAACCTGGGCTGAGAGCGTTCTCTATCTGCATCTCCTGAAAGCCTTTTTACAGCTATTTGCTTCTTTTTATAGCACTGCTTCTTCATTTATGATTTTGATGGCTTTTCACACTCTGTACTGTATCAAATGTTACTTTAAAATTGCTCTTTCACTCCGCGCTGGTTTCCTGCAGCCTCCAAATTTATTGTTCCTCACATAACATTGTATCCATGGCAATGGATTGCATTTTTGTTTCTCGAAGCCGGGGATTTCATATAAAAGATAACTTTGCATGCATCCAACGTCCATTCATTTGGCTGCTCAAATATAATACATTGCGGATGAAAATCTCAGTACAGGATAGTGGATTTCTGCTGGTGTTAAATGTGACAGACAGGAGGAAATCCACTTAAAGCCTCCTTTTCCATCTCCTCCTAGTTATAGCATTGATATATGTCACTTAGAGGAGCAGAGCTGACAGCTATGGACTGTGCCACAGCTTAACTCGCTAAACAAGCCATGACTCCAGCCCGTGTCTTTATAGCGGAGAACTAAATCTCCATGTTCAGAACGGCCTTTTTTTCCCCCCGTTCCTCAGGAATAATAACGTTGTCACCGGAGGTAGTTACAAAGCAAATTGATTCCTTTGCTTTCCTGTGTTTAAGTTTTTCTTTTGACTTTCTTTGCAAATTATTTTTGTACTACATATTTTCGGGATGTTTTTTCATTTTTTCAATCTAAAGTGAGATAGTGGTGGTACCAAATGTGGTAGAATTTGACATTTTAAATATACAGGTAAAAACAAGTATGTTATCAATTGAATGTTATTAAAAAAATGTATTTTGCTACAGTAAACGGACTTGGAAGCTTGCCATTGTTAGCTGTCAGTCAGCTTTTCTGATCTACTCACAAAAATAAGTTCTAATCTTTTGTTAATAGAAAGAAATACTTGCGATTAATTACTGATTAGCTCCTGAGACACTATGGGCCTCATTCAATTGCGATTTTGCCAATTGAATAGAGCTCTAAATAAGCACATAACATATTTTTTAAAGAAGTTTTTAGTTAGTAAACATCTATACAAAAGCAAGGTTTTCACTAACTAAAAACTTCTTTAAAAAAAATATGTGATGTGCTTATTTAGAGCTCTATTCAATTGGCCAAATCGCAATTGAATGAGGCCCTATGTCCATTGACTTGAGTGCAGTCAGCTGGGTTCTTCATGCATCGTCTTTTTGTGCAAGGTTACTGCAGTCAGGGGCATTTCTGTAATTAAAGTCAATAATCTATCTCTATTGTGAACCATTGCTGTGTCACTATTTAGCGCTGTTTAAAGAAGTAGGTTCCCAGGTGGTCCAGTGGTTAGGATTAGGTGCTTTCAACTCTACGACCTGGATTCAATTAAAGTAAGGGAACCATGAGATCACACCACCCTGAAGCCATGCAGGGTTGGGTCTGGTCGGTACTTGAATGGGAGACCACCTAGGAATACCAGGAGCTGTATGCTGTTGTCCACTGGAGAACGAACTGGCAACCCACTAGAGTATCTCTGCCATGAATACCTAGTGGAACAACATGATGTGTTACGGTCCATAATGTCTCGGAGAGTCAGACATGACTGAAAACGCAAATACAAAGGAGCTTATCACGTTCAGCCTTAATATAGACATCACATCTATTATCCTTCTATACCTCTCCCATAGCTTTTAGACTGCAAGTTTGTGAGTTTTCAATTTTGCTAAGTGCTTTACTGAAAGCACTGTGGACGTTTAATTTTAAGCTCAGGGCCCTCCATTTTTTGTTTTTGCATTATTTTAATATTGTTATATCTTGTACTTACAGAATATTTTAGCGCCTTACAAATAAAGGAAATAAAATAAGAGCCAGTTTATAAGCTCTTTTTTTACTGCCTAAAATCAAATGGATATTACCTGCTGGGGTCTGCCCTCTTCAGCCACAGACCCTGCTGTACTTGCTGTGCTGTACCTCATACTAACCAATCAGTGACCATCTCTCAGCAACATGCTGCTGAGACATGGTCACTGATTGGCTAGGACACTGCGCTGCACATCCTGTACTACAGCGTATGTGTCTGTATACTTCTCAGTGAGCAAATCCATTCAGGGACTCTTTGTTTGATTTTAGGCAGTAAAAACAAAGCTTATAAGCACTTAATAATAAATTAAAGTATATAAAAGTAAACAGATTTACAGGTATGTTATATACCTAGTAAAATCCAGAAAATGTTCATAATCCTTTAAAATTATATCTGAATTTATTTACTGGGCATCTTAATGAAAATATTTACTTTAAAACACAGACTTGTGTTTAGAGCTTTCGGTCCTATCCTGTTATGGTCACGGCACAGGTCCGCCGCTGCAGTGCGGTGACCAACCACTAGATGGTGCTGCCGATATTACAGTGCTATATCATAGAGTCATGGTTCTTTTGAAGAATACCTCTTAATAATGGACTGCAGTTTTATAGTAAGTAAAGGAAAAAAAACACAACTTTTATTAAGTACTCACTAGTGAAGCCACTGTGTTGAGACGGTATTGTTGTAGTGTTAGGTTAGGAGTATTAGTGTCTTGTCATCTGTAACAATCTATCAACAGCATATCCTTACCCTAATGGTCTTTACTTTGAATTAATAGCAGCTACAAGATCTGGTTATTATGCCTAATAATTATGCTAATAAACTTCTAAATGGGGTTCTGGCTGCCAGCAGGTATCTGAAAACCAAAATAAGAGAAGGACATGTAAAAAAAATGGCAATTTAAGACCACTTGATTATTATGGTTTTTGTATTGTGTATAACGGAAAATATGGGAGTTGTTAAGTCAAAATTGTATTATATGGGAAAGATTTAATTATTTTTAAATTAATTCACTTTGAATGAAACATTTTAATGAGCGTAATCATTTTTAGTATAAGACTAATTCAGTCTAAGTCGACCAATATACTACAACATTTTGGTTTGGTTGTCATTAACCTTTTTTGTTGAAATACCAATGAAGAGTGACTCATAGGATAATCCTCATCTTTTTTTTTTTTTTTTTGACATTTACCTAAAGATTTTTTTTTTTTTTCTTTTGTTATTTTTTTTTGGCACCATTTACATTCCAAGTATTTATGAGATTAATTTGTCCAGTGTTGTAATGTGAATATACAGTGGATATAAAAAGTCTACACACCCCTGTTAAAATGTCAGGTTTTTGTGCTGTAAAAAAATGAGACAAAGATAAATCATTTCAGAACTTTTTCGACCTTTAATGTGACCCATACACTGTACAACTCAATTGAAAAACAAACTGAAATCTTTTAGGTAGAGGGAAGAAAAAATATAAAAATAAAATAATATGGTTGCATAAGTATGCACACCCTTAAACTAATACTTTGTTGAAGCACCTTTTAATTTTATTACAGCACTCAGTCTTTTTGGGTATGAGTCTATCAGCATGGCACATTTTGACTTGGCAAGATTTGCCCTCTCGTCTTTGCAAAAACACTCCAAATCTGTCAGATTGCGAGGGCATCTCCTGTGCACAGCCCTCTTCAGATCACCCCACAGATTTCCAATCAGATTCAGGTCTGGGCTCTGGCTGGGCCATTCCAAAACTTTTATCTTCTTCTGGTGAAGCCATTCCTTTGTTGATTTGGATGTATGCTTTGGGTTGTTGTCATGCTGAAAGATGAAGCTCCTCTTCATGTTCAGCTTTCTAGCAGAAGTCTGAAGGTTTTGTGCCAATATTGACTGGTATTTGGAACTGTTCATAATTCCCTCTATCTTAACTAAGGCCCCAGTTCCAGCTGAAAAAAACAGCCCCAAAGCATGATGCTGCCACCACCATGCTTCACTGTGGGTATGGTGATCTTTTGGTGATGTGCAGTGTTGTTTTTGCGCCAAACATATCTTTTGGAATTATGCCCCAAAAGTTCAACCTTGGTTTTATCAGACCATAAGACCTTTTCCCACATGCTTTTGAGAGACTTCAGATGTGTTTTTGCAAAATGTAGACTGGCTTGGATGTTTTTCTTCGTAAGAAAAGGCTTTTGTCTTGCCACTCTACCCCATAGCCCAGACATATGAAGAATACGGGAGATTGTTGTCACATGTACCACACAGCCAATACTTGCCAGATATTATAATGTTGCTGTAGTCCTCTTGGTAGCCTCCCAGACCAGTTTTCTTCTTGCCTTTTCATTAATTTTGGAGGGAGCTCCAGGTCTTGGTAATGTCACTGTTGTGCCATATTTTCTCCACTTGATGATGACTTCACTGTCTTCCATGGTATAGCTAATGCCTTGGAAATTCTTTTGTACCCTTCTCCTGACTGATACCTTTTAACAATGAGATCCCTCTGATGCTTTGGAAGCTCTCTGTGGACCATGGCTTTTGCTTTGGGATGCGACTAAGATAATTTCAGGAAAGACCAACTAGAGCAGCTGAACTTTATTTGGATTTAATCAGAGGCACTTTAAATGATGGCAGGTGTATGCTGGCTCCTATTTAACACGATTTGGAATGTGATTGCTTAATTGTGAACACAGCTACATCCCCAGTTATAAGAGGGTGTGCAGACTTAGGCAACCACATTTTTTTTCTTTTTGTTTTCTTCCCTCCACCTAAAAGATTTCAGTTGTTTTTCAATTGAGTTGTACAGTTTGTAGGTCACATTAAAGGTGGAAAAAGTTCTGAAATGATTTATCTTTGTCTCATTTTTTTTACAGCACAGAAACCTGACATTTTAACAGGAATGTGTAGACTTTTTATATCCATTGTACCTTCTGACAAAAGTACCAAATACCTTTTCTTTTCTATAATATTTTTCTTAATGAACCTAACTGATGGCACTGCCCCTTTCACAGTACAAAACCCACCTTTCTATGTTATTTTCCAAAATAGTTTCACATTCTGCCATATTTTTGTAGTCTGTAACATTTGAGCATTTCTGATTGTTAAATCCCTTAAAGCACAAATTCCATCTAAACTTAGGCTTATTTTGTATTAAATAGCACACCTACACAAAATTAACTATATAAAAATTATGGAATGTGCCTATTTGCCACCATTGAAAGCAACAATTGTTGTTCATTTATGTTACTGTCACTTAGAATTCTGAGTTTTGGGATCAGGTCTGGTCAAAAGATCAATAACAAATTCAAAAGCCAATCAAGCCACAACTACTGATGTATTAATTTGTATGTGTTCTTCAACAGCTCATATCTAATAACATACACCTTTTAGCCATATAAGGCAAGAAGCCAACACAAGTGGGGGAACTTCCTGTTTAATAAATGTGTATCTTTCTACCAAATCACCCCAGTTTCCTTATCTCCATCAAGTTATACATATTTTGTTTAGCCGCTCAGTCGCGGCCGACTGTATTCTTTTAGCCTCCTAAAATCTTACAAAATTGGTTTCTGCCCTCTACAGCTCATGAAGACAGTGTAATTCTAGTACAGGCTGTGCAGTCTATTATAGTAACCAATCAATGGCAATATTATTCAACATGCTACTTGAGAGAGGTCCCTGATTGGCTAATTAGAAACACCACTTGATTTAGAGCAGAGCTTTTTAGCAATTCTTAATCAAATAATGTACATAAAAGTAAATAGATACATAGGTACATTATATTCCCTGTGAAATCCAGAAACCATGTGGCTTTAAATATCAAAATATCTATATAATTTGATGTCATTAGTCATTGAGGATAATTAAACAAAGATATAGAAACATAGATTTTACGACAGATAAGAATCAAAAAGGCCCATCTTCTTTACTCATTCTGTCTGCGTAAAATTGACACTAACTTCGAACAAGAAAAAAAAATAATATATATATATATATATGCATATTTATATAGACAAGGAGAAACACTTTCCACAGCCTAAATATCGCCAATGACATGATCCTTAAAAGAATACCTCCTAACTGGAAGGCTATAAAAGCTTACTGAAATCCCTAAAAATAATAGTCTTCAAACAACTTAGATATTGAGTTTTCTGAACATTAGGGAACTGCTCAGAAACCAATGGGTTGCTCAGACAATAGTCATATACTAAGATGATAATAAGTTGCTCAGATTGTAGTCAGTTACTCAGACAGTAGTGAGTTACTTGGATACTAATGAGTTATTCTGACAGTAGAGTCTTACTTAGATATTAATGAATAGCCAGGACAATAATGAGCCACTTAGATACAAATGCATTCCACAGATAGTAATGAGCTATTTCGTTACTAACAAGTTGCTTAATTTACAGTGAGCTATGCAGGTGCTAATCACCCATGTAATAAGCAGTGTGTGAAGGAGAAGTGACTAAGAAGCAATCATAGGAAGGTCTAGGAAGAAGTTAGTTAAAGTGACAAAGACCAAGATCCAACTATGGTATAATTAAAACTATATGTCAGTGGTGGGCAACTCCGTCCTAGAATGGCCGCCAGCAGTCCACAGTTTCATTATCTCTCCTTTGTGCATTTAGGATTATCATTATTATTTATTTGTAACACGTTAACATATTCCATAGGCGCTAATCTCTCTGGCTGATCCTAGCTGAGTTACTCAGTCTTATTCATTGTTTTATCCATCTGGGTTCAAACAAAGAGAGATGGACACCTTGGACTGTTGTTGGCCCTTGTAGGACCGGGTTGCCACCACTGCTAGCAAACAAATTGCATTTTCTTACACTAAACTAACTCAGAAGTTTACCATTTTGAGCTGTTAATCAGCCTGGATATGGATATAAATAAAATGTCATCAAATTAAATAAAATATCTGACTTTCTTATTGCATCTAACGTGCAAGGGCAATACTCAGTAGTTTTTACTTAGTAATTACATCTGGGAAGAATCCTTCTTGTCCATTCTGAGAGCCCATAAATAAGAGGTGCAGGAGCATGCTATGCTGTTGAGGGAAGCCAGTTTGTGGGCTATTATAGGGCTTTCAGGACCTGGATGAGGAGGAGAGCTTGATGTGAGGGAGACATTGAGAGGCAGAGCTAGTATAATGAACAGATACCTCCTGCAGATGATTGTACATGGAGGAGAAGGCTAGTGCAGACACAATGAGCTTGCACGCCTATGCCCTTTTTTAGTGCAGCATATTGCAAGCTTGCCACTTCATACTTCTCCTCCCTCACATTTAAACAAAGAGCATACTCTCTGTGTCATGCTAGAGAATGCAGATGCTATGTGTTAAAAGTAAATAAATACATCTATATGGATTGTTTTCAAATGCTGCTCCCCTAGGCGGATGTCTAATTTTCCTAGTGTGAAATCTGGCAATGTAAGCATGCTCCGACCCACTGAAGGGAGAGTCTCGGATGCTAATCAGAAGTTAGGGCCAGTGATATAAAATGAACAAAAAAATATTAATCTCTAAGCCGATATGAAAGACTTACTGTGAGCTCAATGTTAACTTCAATGTTAATTTATTATAGGAATATGCAGTCACATATAATCATTCTCATAATTGCGAGTTTGTCGGTAACGCTATCGTAAAAGTTGCAGGCATGCGCAATGAGCGCCAAAGACACTCATCGACAGGCCCGAAAGTTTTGGGTTTGATGGGGGCTGCAATGAGTGCCTTTGGCGCTCATTGCGAGGCCCGTACGTGATTGGCTTGACGGGGCTGCAATGCGCACCAAAGGCGATCATCGCAAGGCCGTAGTGCACTGGCTTGCGCAATGCCCATATGTGACTGGCTTGTGGGAGGTGAGGCTCCAAACAGCTTACGAGTTACAGGCTTCAAAAAATTACGGGTTTAACGGCCACCATTTTTTTCAAGCCGGTAACTCGGAAGCCGTTGGGAGGCCGCCAAAAGACGCCAATTAATTAGAAAATGAACTTACAATTAACTCTTAGCCTGTAAGTGAGGTTGCAAGCTAATTTGCTTTTTCATTGGCCTTTTTGGGAGGTCTCAGAACCGTAATTATTTTTCAGGCTTAGGGAAAATTATCAATTTCCCAAGCCCGCAAATTGTTTCACACCGGTAAGTTCAAACAGAAGCACAGAGGGGGAGAAAGACACAAGGGAAGGACGGGGGGGGGGGGGGGGGGGAGGTTGGAAAGAGACACAGAGGAGGGAGGGGGGGGGGATGAGACACAGGGGAGAGAGAGAGGGCAAACAGACATGGGAAGAAGAGAGGGGGAAACAGACACAGGCGAAGAGAGGGGGGAAAGAGACACAGGGGTGAGAGAGTGGGGAGAGGCTCGCAATTAGTGCAGAAGGCCAAAGGCGTTAATTGCGAGGCCCAAAAGTTGCGGGTTGCCCGATACCTGCAATGAGTGGCAAAGCCGCTCATTGCAGGGCTCGTGATGAGCACCAAAGGCGCTCTTTGTGAGGCTTGTAAAGTAAAGGGGGGAGAGCCTCGCATTGTGTGGCAAACAGCATTGCCAGGCTTCAAATTTTATTGCTGGAATTTTGGAGGGGCAAGTCGCTAGTTCTTAAATAGCATTCAATTGATAAAGTAATTGTTAAATATCTGTAGTTTAAAATTATACCATATTTGGAACCCCCTCTATGTGACTTTAAGATAAAACCCAATGCTTCTTTTCTACTATGAAAGCACAGAGTTGAGTTTATAAAATTCATATAAAGGGTTCCCCATGTACTGTCTGCTGGTGTTTGTGTGTTGTAATTTCCACTGTTTTAGTATTTACCAGCAAGTCACAGAGTCCTAGGGAATTAACTTCCTTAGATTTGATTCTAATTTCCTATTTCTCTATATTAACAGCTAGCACAAGTAAAATAGTATATTTCAAGAGTCTCAAACTGGGCACAATTGGAGAGTGCCCAAGTATAGATATAAGTAGGGAACAGAAGGTTTTATTGTAAAATGAAATACAGCCAGTCTCTTACTTTTCTGTCTTAAAATTCAGTCTCCTATAACCTCATATTGCTGAGACACATTTACTTTAAGATTCTGCTAGATTTTTTTTTCAGCATCCAAATGAAAGAAATGCATTATTTTTATTTGGCTTTTGGCCAGCAGCTCTATTTCCCAGTGCTTTTTTGTACAAAGCATGCCACATTTTCAATATCACTGAATTTCTATTTTTGAAGGCTCCTCTATAATTAAATAACTGCAGTATTTCATTTTCCTCTTCACATCTCACTTGGTAATATAATTTATTGCAGCTGTTATAAACAGTCTAACTATAGCCATTTTTTGCACATAAAATGGCTTGTTGAACAGCAGTATTAAATAACTTGTGTGAAGTGTACCCCTCTGCGGTATTGGTCATTTATGTGTTACCCTAAAACCTGTGTGTATAGTGTGACTTCAATATAATGAAACAATAAAAGGCTAAACTAAAGTGTGTTAACTCCAAGCCAGAACAATATGTAGTACAATAATACATTGAGAAGGAAGAAATTTAGTTGCAGACCAAATAAATGCTGTGAAATATATGATTAAGCTTTTTAAGCATTAATTGCTTGAGGAGATCCTTGTTATTTTGTTGTTCAGTTGTGTCTGACTCTCCATGACCTCATGGACCATAACACACCAAGCAAATGTTTATGTCCATTGTCATGCTGATCCACTTGGTTTCCATGGCAGAGATACTGCAGTAGGTTGCCTGTTACTCCTCCAGTTAGCCACAGTATACAGCTCCTGTTATTCAAAGGTGGTCTCCCATCTAAGTACTGGCCCAACACTGCATGACTTCAGAGATCCTTCTTCTCTCCTAATTCATTTATTTCACATGAATAATCATCCCTTACAGTGAAGAGCATGCCCAGTTGAATAAATAATAATTTCCACAGATATCTTTTGAGTGTTTTTGTATTGTCATTAGCTATTTAACACCAGGCATGCTTTTCAAACGTATTACTTTGAGACATAGTTAATAACATATGTTAAAGTCAATAGGTCTCTCCATCAGGAAGAAAGGTCTCTCCATCAGGAATCAGCACTTCCAGGAGTTTCAGTAACCTTCCTCAGGTAGTGACCAGGACAAGTTACTTGCAGGGTGGAGATAGGATCAGTATTGCAGCCACCAGGAGCAAACAAGAGAATATACCATTTATATATGTCTCGGCAGGGAACTGGTTTATTTTTGGAAAGTCAAGCAATATTTATAGGGGAGGAGGGTGTATACAACACAACAATGACGGGGAGTGGCAGACAAACATAGGAGCTTCACTCCACACAGGGTCTAATAGTTTGGCATTCTTTCTGACACCTGTGAAAAATAGGCCAATCTCCAAATACACATAATGATGTCTAGTGGTCCAGACCTCAAATAGTGTACATTCATTTTATCTGGCAAACAATGGGAGAAAACAGATTGCAATACAATGGAGGTGTTTAATTCATAGTCCAGTCGCTGGAGCCAAGCAGTCTGTACTTTATGGTGGCTCAATGGGCCAAGATCCAGGAACTGGAAAAGGGGTCTTTGACATTACTAACTCAATTATTTAACACTTCCTCTACAAATATCTAATAAAAACAATACAATTATATTGAGTCATTCCTTTGTCGCTTGTATATGTAAGTGGTCAGCTACACGCAGGTAAATACATATAAAGAAGATTGATATTCCATATATACATAGTTATGCAAATAAGATGCCACTCTCTGAGAGGCACCCCTAGGTGGCTGCCTTGTTTGCCTAGTGAGAAATTCAGCCATCTAGGCATACTCAGACTCACTCAAGACAGTGCCTCAGGTTAGTGGCATTGATCTATAATGAACAAAATAAATTGAATCTCTTTCGGTGGATCAGACTCATCTGATAATTAAAGGGTCAAATTACATCAAACTTCAGTATAAAAGATTAACAAAGACTTATTACATGAGAGACTGCTTGCATAATTGAACATATATACACCTAATAGTATTCATAATCCCCATGTTAACCAATAGCACAGCCTACACTTTGATCCCTCAGAGCAGCTTACAAAAGCCTGCAAGATAGTAATACTACTGTGTAGACATTACAGTGAAAGAAGTTCAAATATATGAAGCAAATTGGCATTCATTTGATTTCACACAAGTATTTTCATTGACCCCCTGGGGGAAACTACTCATTATTAATTTTCCATGCTGCATTGCTGACTAAATACAACACTACTTGTAAGAGTCAAAAGGCCTAAATAACATGCTTAATAATACGTTTTTTTGTTGGATCAATAAAAAATGGTGTAATTCACTGTGAAAGAGAGAATTGATGTTAATGGTGTGTTTTTTTTACTTGGAAAAGCTGGTAATAAGCTGGTTGTGATAAGGAAAATGGATTGTGTGCAGAGGAAGAGTGTCATGATTTCCCACTCCAAAGAATGGGACATATTTTATGGGTAGTTTCACGGTTGCTCACTAGTGCTCCACAGCCATAGGTTGAAACCATTACCACCACTATGAATAGTCAATACAAGCAATTATCAGAGATTAATCCTAAAATTGTCAAATAGTATGCTTAATGTTGTATCTGTTGCACTTGCACATCCTTATTATCAAAGTCCAGTTAGTAACTGTTAGAACGGTATCAATAAGAAACTGATTCATTGCAGAATAAAGTTAGTGACAGGTTGCAGAGCTGTTTGTGTAGGTATAACAGCAGTGGCGGAGCTAGAGAATGGAGGGTCTTGGTGCCAAAATTTGTACAACTTTTTTTTCTATTAACCCCCTGGTACCAATTCACTCATTGCCCTCTCGTAAAAGACCCCTTCCGTAACAGCTCCACTCCCTAAGACCCCTTCTTATAACAACACCCCTCCCCAAGACCCTTTCCCATAGCTGCTCACCCCCAAGACCCTTTTCCATCAATACTCCTCTTCCCATAGCTGCTCCCCTTCCCTTACCACCTGCCTGAGTGAAGCAACCTCTGCCTGCAGCACAGCTTCAGGACGCACACGGTCCACTTTCCAGGAGTGTCCGGTGGGGCGGAGCATGTCAGTTTGGGCTGGGGGGGGGAGCCCAGAGTGACCCCTACACTACAGCAAAAATAATTAAATGCTTTGCCTCTGTATAACAGAGTATTGCAGCACTTTAGCAATTTTAGGTGATCTTGACTAGTATACTATAGGGGTCCATAAATGTGTGTAGAAAATCAAAGTAAAAGCAGATGATTAAATAATTTAAATTGGAACACTTGACATAGAATGATTTATAAGTCAACATAAACTATGTGTGTAACAAGTATATAGAAGCATTCTTATCTAGATATATTTTAGTGTATCGAAAATGTTATTTTTTAGCCTTTCCAACTACAGCTTTGGTCCCGTGGTGGTCTAGTAGTTAGGATTCAATACTTTAACCACTGCGACCTGGGTTTGAACCAAGAGGCCACACCACCCTGAAGCTATGCAGGGTTGGGCCTGGTCAGTACTTCAAAGGAAGACCAACTAGGATTACCAGGAGCTGTACAGTTGTGCTCAAAAGTTTACACACCGTTGTCAAATTGGTAATATATTTACCATTTTTAAAGAAAACATGAGTGAGCAGGCAAAACAAATTTCTTTTATTTCTTATGGGATTCATATTCAACTGTAGGTTATAACAGAATAGCACAATCATGAAACAAAACATGGCAACAAAGAAAAAAAAATTACCCTGTTCAAAAGTTTGCATATTTTTCGTTCTTAATACTGTTTCTTGCCCCCTTTAGCATCAATGACAGCGTGCAGTCTTTTGTAATAGTTGTCTATGAGGCCCCTATTTCTTGCAGGTGGTATAGCTGCCCATTTGTCTTGGCAAAATGCCTCCAGGTCATGCAAAGTCTTTGGTCGTCTTGCATGAACCTCACGTTTGAGATCTCTCCAGCGTGGCTCGATGATATTAAGGTCAGGAGACTGTGATGGCCACTCCAGAACCTTCACCTTTTTCTGCTGCAACCACTGGAGGGTCAACTTGGCCTTGTGCTTAGGGTCATTGTCATGCGGGAAAGTCTAAGAGCGTCCTATTCGCAGCCTTCATGCAGAAGAATGCCAATTGTCTGCCAGTATTATCTGATAACATGCTTGCCATCTTGCCATTCATTTTCACAAGATTCTTTGTGCCTTTAGAGCTCACCCCCCCCACAAAAAAACATCAGTGAGCCACCACCATGCTTCACAGTGGGTATGATATTCTTTTCACTATAGGCCTTGTTGACCCCTCTCCAAACATAACGCTTGTTTGGTCTCATTACTCCAAATTACAGTGTGCCAGAAGCTGTGAGGTGTGTCAAGGTGTTGTCGGGCATATTGTAAGCAGGCTTTTTTGTGGCATTAGCGCAGTAAAGGCTTCTTTCTAGCAACTCGATTATGCTCACTTTTGTTCAATTATCATTGTATTGTGCTCATTGAAACAACCACACCGTCTTTTTCCAGAGTAGCCTGTATTTCTCCTGAGGTTACCTGTGGGTTTTTCTTTGTATTCCGAACAATTAGTCTAGCAGTTGTGGCTGAAATCTTTCTTGGTCTACCTGACCTTGGCTTGGTATCAAGAGATCCCCGAATTTTCAGTACTGACTGGCATTTTCAAGGCTTTGAATATCTTTTTATGTCCTTTTCCATCTTTATGATGTTCCCTTACCTTGTTACGCAGGTCTTTTGACAGTTCTTTTCTGCTCCCCATGGCTCAGTATCTAGCCTGCTCAGTAAATCAAAGTGAGAGCTAACAAACTCACTAATTGCAATTTAAAAAGCCACAGGTATGGGAAATCAACCTTTAATTGCCTTTTTAACTTGTGTATGTCACCTTGTGTGTCTAAAACAAGGCTTAACATTCAAGCAAACTTTTGATCAGGGCCATTTGGGTGATTTCTGTTATCATTATGATTTAAAAAGGAGCCAAACAACTATGTGATAATAAATGGCTTCATATGATCACTATCCTTCAATAATAGATTTTTTTTTTTTTTGCATGATCCGTCATATTTTCAAAATAAATTACAACGTCTCTGCCAGGGTATGCAAACTTTTGAGCACAACTGTATTCTGTGGCCCACTGGAGAAGGAACTGGAAATCCCCTCCACTATCTGAGCATGGTGTATTACGGTCCATAAGGTCACCGAGAGTCAGACACGATTGAACTCTCTACAACTTGATATTTTTGTACATGTTATTTTATAAATAAAAACCTTCTTATGAATAAATACCATAAAAATAGCATTCAATTTCATTTGTTTGGTGCTCTTTTCAGTGTAATTTTGGGATTTGGTGTAAAGCTTGTTACATACCTATATAAGCTATTTATCCACATGAAATGTAACCTGAATGATCTACAGTGTAGTACTTTGTACAGTACAAGTAACGCTCTCCTTTTCCTTTTTTTTGCTGCAGCTTATTATTTTAATATAGTTCTCCAGTTATATGGTTCTCAGTAATTTATATTCACACCTGGAACTTTTTACCTAGGTAACAGTGCTCAGGATTTTCTGTATTTATCATTGTATCTTGCTGGCCTTGTAAGTGCCCTTCATTAATAACCCATTTAAATGCAGGCTGTGCACGCAGAAAAAGCAAATGGAATTAATTAGGTCCTTCAATGTGGAACTATTTTCAGGTTTAAACTGGCACAAGAGCCGGTGAAGTTGCATGAGTTTTTTTCCTGTTCAGTCTAATACATTTTCTACTTTCCTTCCGACAAATTAAAACTTAAAATAATTATTAGCAATTGGATTGAGATGTGACAATTTTTTTAATATAACTTTGTGCTATTTTATGAACCCATTCTGGAGCGCTACCTTGTCGTGGTGAAAGGGCTTGTGAAGCTGAGAGCTATACCATGTAGGGTCACCCAAAATGGGCAGGTCATTGCATAGAGATCAGGCAAATCGTGGCCCACTGGAGAAGGAACTGGCAACCCACTCCAGTATCTTTGTCAAGAACACCTTATGGATAAGCACAACCAAACACGAGATGAGCCTGGAGTGCTGTGGTCCATAGAGTCATGCAGAGTTGAACACGACTGAATGACTAGAAAACAAAGCCCTCTTTTAGGAATCGCTTTATGACCAGTCTGATAAATACCTGCAAGCATAATAATAAGCTGTTCATTTTTAAATATTTTCTGCAAAATATTGCATTCCTTTTTTGACATTTTTCATTACTGCCATATTTTAGTAATGTGAAGAATAAAGAGGGAGTGGTGGTAACTGCTGCTCATAATTCATTGCACACAACCAAGAAAAAAGTAAGTAAAGTGATACTTAGTTAAATATGCAATTAAAGGCATGCATATAATATTATAAAAGTTTATGTTGTAAAAAAGAAGACATTTCCTGTTATCTGCCTGCCACTTGCTGGCACGCCCACCTGACTGCCACTGCACATGCCACTCTTTTACTATGTTATCTACCACTACTCTAAACCTTAAGAACAACCGGATACAGTTTATAATGTATTAGGCGACACACCTACATGGCACTATTAATATTATATAGGTTGGGTTTGTCTTGCCTGAGAAAAATAAACACTGAAAGAAAATAACTTTTCCTAAATTCCTTTACACAGCAGGATCTATTTTAATACATGATTAATCTTATAGTGAAAGGTACTTCCATGTCCTTACATAGCCTCAATTCCTATGAGAGGACACCTGGTATCATAAAGAAAATCATATAATGCACTTATTATAAATACCAATAAGAGGGCATATGGTACAGTCTTATCCTCCTCTGGTTAATAGCAATTCCTAACTTGTATGGGTAGTTACTTTTGAACTGATGCACAATAATCTTTATGTAGTTTGTGCAGTCATCCTTATACATTTTCTGTAGACATCACTAAAATACTACTGTAGTTTAGGGAAAACATGTTATGTTTGTGAAGTCGGGATCCCCTTACGTTTGTGAAGTCAGGATCCCCTTACGTTTGTGAAGTCAGGATCCCCTTACATTTGTGAAGTCAGGATCCCCTTACATTTGTGAAGTCAGGATCCCCTTACGTTTGTGAAGTCAGGATCCCCTTACTTTTGTGAAGTCCGGATCCCCTTACTTTTGTGAAGTCAGGATCCCCTTACGTTTGTGAAGTCAGGATCCCCTTACGTTTGTGAAGTCAGGATCCCCTTACATTTGTGAAGTCAGGATCCCCTTACGTTTGTCAAGTCAGGATCCCCTTACGTTTGTCAAGTCAGGATCCCCTTATTTTTTGCCTCATAGAGAGAAGTACTGAGCTTTACACTCTGCATTTGAATTTCATATAATTGAGGTATTTTTTGATCATTGAAAAAGCCAAAAGTATTTTTCCTATCTATTTTTTTTTAATAATATTAGAGTCACTGTTTAATTTGCCATTTTTATTCTTTTTTTTCGCTATTGAATATATTTTATTATATTTTTTTTTTTTTACAAACATTGAATAAATGTTTTATTTATATCAAAACCATGTTTTATATAGTATTTTGATTAAAGACACCTATTACTCCTAAGGGGATATATTAAACCTGGCCACAATATTTATATTCGGGTACCACTATTTTTTGATAGTGTTGTAATATTCCCCATGCTCTGAAAAGTACACAACTACATTACCCTAATACCTACACTCTTATTGGAATAATATGAGATAAGATGTTCACGGAGGAAAGAAGTACCAACCTACAAGCCAACAAGTGTTGGGAAGACTATACCTCATAGAATGAGGTTAGAAAAGGTGGGAGCTTTACCTACTGATCTCTGTGAACAACGGTGTGGGATTATAATATGTCAGTTATTTTGCACTAGGAATGGTGCGCTATGTCTCCCCACCCCTCTTCTCAGGATCCCCTTATGTTTGTGAAGTCAGGATCCCCTTATGTTTGTGAAGTCAGGATCCCCTTATGTTTGTGAAGTCAGGATCCCCTTATGTTTGTGACGTCATAATTATAAAACAGGTTTACAGAATCTTTTAATTTTTTGTAGACTGTGTATAGAAAATTCCATCTTGCCTGCATTAAGTGATTCCTGATCAATTGGTGCCTGAGGGCACATAGTTATCTGCCAAACAGGGGAGGTGAATTTGTTGTCATTGGAGCTTATAGTATTTTAGATACTGATCTCCTTCTCCCGCACATGCTCAGAAACAGACCGCTTGCAAGATTAACTAGAAGCCATTTTCATTCAAAAATGTAAATGCCCCTCTCACACCTGCAATCTTCACCTACATGGGACTAGCGTAAGTAACTATAAACCAAAACCAGGATAATACTGAATATAAACCTTTGCGACTTTGTTCTAAGAGAAATCTTCTCCCTGGATAATGAATATTGAATTGAAAATATAAATATAGATTTTGCAATTTTATCAGATGTTTTGGGGACTTTCTTGCTTATTTTACCTGTATGTAATGGTCCATAATTATGTTCCTGGCCACTTGTCACCATAAAATATATTATATTGAACAACTACTCCATTTAATACTACAAAATAGCTTCAGTTTAAATATTTGTAATGAAAGGACCAATGAGGTTAGTGTTTGTTCTGTATAGTATTTGGATTACCAAAAGTTGGTAATGGACAAAATCTTTTTAGTTCGTAAAAGAAGTCTTTTATTTTTTATAATAATTTTATTGCAGGCTTCCATTTTACTCCGCCTGCGTCTTATAGCTTCTGTATCAACATGGTGTGTCCTTGTAAACTAATGAGCATTCAGTTAGACCTAATGAATACACTGGCAGATGTATATGCCAAATCCCCTATGTGGAGATATACATTTTCTCCTACCACCAGAAGTAAATCACCATAAGCTGCGCAGGATAGATATTTCAAGATGGCAGCTCCCGCTCTCCGCAAACTTGGAGGAGTGTTTGGCAAACTATACATGTTTAGCTTTTATATAGGTAGTTAATGTTCTCTAAGATTGTTCTTTAATATAAAAGAAACCTATTTTGAAGTAGAACTTGCTCTACTTTAACTCTTTTCTAGTAATTGTGACATACATCAGCCACAGTGACAAATGCATGTAATATTGCACTGTTAGAAAATCCTAATTGCCACAATCCTGTGATGGATCTAACGGGACACTTCATAAAATGCTACAATTTTCTTTAATTTCTTATAAACAATAGATATTTGCCAATTACACTTTACCTGAATAGACTGGTTTGGTTATATATACAAAACAATTATGTTATCTCTATGATGTTATCACAGGGATTGAAGAAAAATAGAACAATAACAGCTTTGCCTTGTAAAGCATTAAATAGCTGTACATTCATACCTGCTGTAGTTTTGTCAAAAGTGTCTTGTTTTCTTTGTACAGCATTATCAAGCTTTGTACTTTTTTATTGCAGTGCATAAAGGAGATATGTAGTCTGATGCTAAACCACTCAATGCTGCTGTCATCGCTGAAGCTGCTCTTAGAAAACCAAGATAGAGATCTTCATTCAAAGGCACTGGAGCTTTTAACGGCAGTTACTAAGGTATGGATTGCAAATTGGACATTTTAATACACTGGCCAGGCCCCCAAGTCATGATTGTCGTGGTATTTCAAATGGAAAACTCTACTGCAAAATCACTGCAGCACTTTCCTCTAATTAGCTCGACTTCTCTCAGTAGTTCATAAAGAAGCCATGTACTCTGCTATTTATTGTCAAGCCAGGTATTAGATTTACATTGTAAATATTTCTGTAGTCCCATAATATTACTGTAATACCTGCTCATTTTATGGCAAACTGTGTCACACGCATGCATTGCTCCCTCGCACGCGCACACAGAGCAATCACATGCGCAGGGCTGCCTTACACATGCATGCAAGGATCATACGCATGCACGGCTTACAAACACATGCACGGCTCCCTCACACACAAAATGATACATATCCCAATTATTCCTTCAACTGCCTGATTATCTGCAGGAAGAAGTCTGCAGGTTCTTCATGGAGTAAAAATCACAAGCACTCTGCAACTGGCAAAAAAAACTCTTCTTGCGGCAATCGGAGAATATCCGCTTATTCCTTTGGGTTCTTTAGACATTCTAATCTCACCTAGAGAATATAAGAAATCTTGTTATTTATTCTTAAAAATAATTTCCAAGCTCAATTATCTAACACTTCCTCTCCAAATGTTAAATAATGTATTTGTGTAAATGAGAATTTTTCATTTCTGCAATTAGTTAATAGTTAACATATGTATAATCTTTCTTAAAAATACATTTTCAGTCTATTGCAGAATCATTTAAGAACCACTGCATGCTCATAGATTTATTTAATAACTGGCTAGCAATAAAAGCAGTATTTTCACAAAAACTTTAATGTATCTTTTGAAACTTAAGGGTACTCTGAGCTTCCCCAAACCTCTCATCGTTGCATTTAAACAACCACCAAACCTGAAACAAAAACTTGTCAGGAGAAAATTAGCAAATTAACAACTGGATATAAAAAATGGAACTTAACCTTGTGGCAAACGTGCCTGTAAATTATGTCAACACATTTGTAATGATGACACAGCCACACATAACAACAAGACCTATAATGATTGTATACATGCACATTGTCCAATGTGGTTTATATAATACAATGTGGTTTATATAATACAATGACACAGGCTGTTACATTCGAGAAACCAGCCAAAAAATGCATTTAAGGATGAATTTACACACACATGAATACAGCTATTGTACCTCAGTTGAACACCATTTTAGCCAGAATGATCACTTAAAATTTAAAAAAAATCCAAGAGAGAAAAGCATTTGAAATAAAGATGATCACATTCTTCTTCACTAAAAATACAGGACTTAATATGGACTTGGGTTTTCTAACACATTATAACCGTTTCTTGTTTTATCTTATTCTACAATAACAGGCTTGGCACTCTTAGTTTTTTCATGTATATATTGATGTATATGTGTATATAGTATGCATATATATGTTTCCTATACTATGTTGTGTTTAATCCCCATATATGTATTTACCTGATGTCAGATGCTGTCTCCACTCTCTCTGCATCTGCTGTTTTTATTCATGTCAGTATTGCTTCAGACTTGATAAAGAGAGTTCAGACCTCTTGAAAGCTCATCATTATAAATAAGACGTTTATCCAATACAAAAGGTATCATAATAGACTGTAATACTCATTATTAATTTATATACAGTATACAGTAAAACCCCCGTTATGCGGCACCCAGGGGGAATCCCTATTGCCGTATAAGTGTAGTTGTCGGTTAATCGGGCGGCCTCGAATGTAAGGGTCTAAACGACCCTTAAACCCCCAAAAACCCACAAAATGCCTTTAAAAAGGCATTAGCGCCTAAACTGGGCCATTTAGGCCCAGAAAAAAACTATTAGAAAAAAAGTTGTTTTTTGTTGTTGTTTTTTTGTTGTTTTTTTGCAGTCTCGAACTGCTGAATAGTGCCGGTTATGCTGGTTTAGCAGGAGTTTTTTTAAAATGGGGAATTGATGACGGTGCAGGTTGGTTGAGAGTCCCGGTTAGTTGGGTGCCGTATAACCGGGATTCTACTGTATCAAGATTAATAATTACTAAATTATTATAGAGGATGTATCCAGTGGAACATACGCATCATGGAGCTTTGCTGCAGGCATCTGTGCTTTGTGTAGGCATGATATAAGGAAAGGAGCTATGGAAATGGGTCTAGGGGTCTTGGGGTGGATAAATGTGTCAGTACAGGGGTACCCAGGATAAAAATTGCCTGCCTTTGGGGGAGGGGGGGGTGCAAATTTATTTTATTTTTTTGCACCAGGGCCCTCCACTCTCTAGCTGCGCTACTGTTTAGTACCGATAGAAATAGAATATGCATGAGCTGTGGGGGCAGACCTTGGCAGGGACTGCTTGGAAGATTCCAGCAAGTGAAAACATAGCTTTAAAGCACTTGTTAATAATATTAAGTTTAGTTATGCAAATAGTTTATTTTAATATTAAAAACAGGGAATCTTACATATCCCTTTACATCATGCGCCCTGTTAGTCAAGTCCTTGAGATGAATTTCTCCCTTTAAAAAGTTTTATATTCATTTTTGTTACTATATCTTTGACTATAACTATAATACTACTCATATACCTTCCAACATGCCTCTTTTCTAAAGTAAACAAGCCACATCCTTTTGGAAGTTCTATTTAATAGAGATAGAGTTGTCCATAATGCATGCCCTAATGTTCTAAGTCGTTGTGTAGAGACACAAACAGCATGTTCTTGGTCTTGTCTTTGTCATGAAGCCCTGATCTTCATGCTTTCTGTGAAAAAACAAAACCAGCAAAGTGAGCTTTGATTTTCTGCACTTTTATTCATTTTAATATAATTACCTGTCTTCCTCATCCAGTTTTCTTAATTTACCTCCAGTCCATTTTCCTTTAAAGGGCCTCTGCAGTCCAAATAGTTTTAGCATTTAAAATATCACATATTAAATATTACAATTTATTTTTTGGAATAATTGATCTATAGCAGGGGTGGGCAATTTCGGTCCTGGAGAGCCCTTCTTCGGTCATCCTGACTCACCTATGCACAGTAAGGAAATCCTCAAATACAGGCCTGTATGGGCTCTCCAGGAACGGGCTTGCCCAACCCTGATCTATAGTATAGTAAAACTACATTAAATATAGACAGTGCAATTGTTTTCACCTCCTCTGTCCTGAAATTTTACTGGAATCAGAGAAGCAGTGAGCATTATGGATGTTTGAACTGCAGCATCATGTGCTTTTGTTCCCTTTGGTTTTAATGCAAATCAGATAAGAGATCACAATTTACAGGTTTTCCGTGAGTTTTTGCTTACATTTTACATTTTAACTGACTGGTAAGATAACGGTGGATCAAACACATCATTTTTTTATACTGTTGTTTTTTTTCAGTTTCTGAAGCATTCAGGGGAGATTTGTGGGTTGAGTTTATGCAGTTTGTCTGGGGTAAAATATGCTCTATGTAGGACTTTAGTTGCTGTTTCTAAATAGCTAAAGAAAACTGATCCTTTAGTTAAGTTTGAACGCATCTTTTCCCACTTTTGATGTGACTCATGTGACTCCTAGATCTAAATCCCATTGTCTAATAAATTTTGTTTTTTGGTTAGTCGGAGGACGATTTAGAATTGAATAAAGGATCCCCAAGATTCCTTTGGTTAGTGGGGCTTTATTGCAAATACGAGATAGCCAGGAGGATTGAGGTATTCCCCAAGGCCGGATCATAGAGGTGATATGATGTCTGATTTTGTTAAAGTTGAAGAATTCTTTTGGGCGCAATTTAAATTTGGTTTTAAATTGGTCTATTGAGAGTAGTTGTTCATGTAGGAGACAAGCATCTAGTCTATCTAGTTTATTAATACGCCACCATGCTTTGGATTCTTCTCCCATACTTTTAAGTATTTGTGGTGAAGTGAGAGTGGGGGTCAGAGGTGAAATTTTGTGTTTTAGTTGAGTTCTCGAGTTGGCCCAAGCCCAGTTTTTTAAGGATAACTTAATCATGGGGTTGGTAAGTCTAGAGCCTATGGTAGGAATTGTGGGGGTCCATATTAATGAATCCCAATGAAATGGTGTCATTTGGAGAATTGCAATAAAAAAACATAATGGTTGATGCTCTTTTGAATGTGCCTGGAAGGAAATTTGTGCGGCTCTAAAATATAAGTTAAAGTTGGGACAGGATAACCCTCCTAATGTTTTATGTCTATGCATAAGAGCTTTGTTTATGTTTGGACTGTTATTTTTCCAGATGAATCTAAAGGCTTGTTTTTGAAGTGTCTGAGTGTGTGGAAAACATTTGTAATGTTAAATTCATTCTTTTAAATGTATGACAGAACATTTTGGCCTACAGAGGCCCTTTAATATCAAAAGCATGTAATAAATCCATGTTGCTAGTCATTAAATGGCCACTACACTCACTGTTTCTATATGGTTGTTTGAATAACTGACTAGAAATAAAATGAGTCTTTAAAAATCAAAAAATTAAACACAGTCTTTGTATTTTTCACCTTAATCTGTAATTAGTCTTATCTACATGCTTCCATTTTCCATGTTATTGTCATGCTTCTTGCAGCTTCTGTCTTGGGAGGGTTTGCCTTTGTAAATTAACAAGCTTTCTATTAGACTTACTGATAGTACT
The DNA here is from genome assembly GCA_027410445.1 of Discoglossus pictus. NCBI lineage: Eukaryota > Metazoa > Chordata > Amphibia > Anura > Alytidae > Discoglossus > Discoglossus pictus. Next base: position 404,311,461 of record CM050165.1, on the reverse strand, counting down.
GACAGATTTAGCTGCCCTATTTCCATTGTTCAGATCGAAGCTTCTGCAGTAGAGTTTATAATTTAACAATGCAAATAAGCTCCATGGGGCTTCTTCTTCTACTTTAAAGGAGTAGTGTACAATGAAGACACTTGCATATGTTTGAAATTTTTGAGCCTGACTAGGAACACAACCAAGTGGCGGGGAGAGAGTGTCATAAAGCTGCTAGTTTTAGTTGGAGGCATACATGATACTTTTTTGTAAGTTGTGGGTGTGTGAGGGAGTCTTTCTGGAGAGCAGTGCTTGCATCTAATGATGCAATGAGTCTTCTTATGTGCCTATTAAGAAAATGTGTGGGTGGCAATTTCAGTATATCCAGTTATGTAACGAAGCACAATGACTCTCTCTGTTCCATTTATTGATAGATAAGAACACACCCTCATTGTCCATTTCTTAGGTCATGGCTTACTCCGCCACTAATATTATTTGATTGTTATATATCTCACAAGTGCCTTTTTCCTTGAACTACAGCTGTAATGGCCATTTTAGTGGCTTGTGTCTTTATCACAAAAACACTGTGTAAGAAAACATTTACTGTTACAACAAATAATAAAATGCCATGACATTTCCTGAATCCCATCAGTTATTTCTGTGCATTATTGCTTAGAATTATCTCTATTTACCCTGCATTGCATAAATGAAGATTTTTTCAGATATGAACTATATAACCCACCTATTACAGTCAGTGTCATGTCGACAGACTGCATTTAACATTACAAAGTACCATATAACCCTTTCAGGTCTGAAATAAATCACTGGTTACAATATTTATAAAACTGCAGTGTTTTTGTTAAATCACATTGGTACAACTACCCAGGAGATATAGATATTTCATACCATGGTAAACTGAGTCCATAACTTTATTTACATTGATTTACTTGCCAGTTGACATCAACAATGTACAAATCATTTTCAGAAAAACTTAAAAGGCCAATGTGATAAATTTTAGTTTGGTATTTTGAGTAACTAAACATGCAACTGGGCAAAATGTTTTAGAAAGTACAAAATATACACAGCTTTAACAATTATTCCTTACCACACCATTTCATTTTCTTTACTTTCTTTTCTTTCTCTGCACAATGAGAATTTGGAATATACAACTACCATTGCATGTATTAGGTCTAATGGACAGTTTCTTAGTTTTGGCACCTTCTGTCTCACAAGTGTGTGTCCTTGTATAATAACGAGCATTCTATTAAACCTAATAAATGCAATGACAGTTGTATATGCCAAAATTCTTATTGTGGAGCTACAAACTTCCTGTGTATTCAAGGCTTCCTCTCACCTTAGAAAGTATATGACTGGAAACTAAAATAGTACATTGCACAGCAGCATAATTGCACATTAAAGTAATAAATTAGAGTTATTGTTATTTTTAGTGTTCTAAAAACATGTTGCATATTCTTAAAGTGTAGTCCTTCAAAATAGGCTATTTTTTGTCCTTTTGTTATGGATGAAAGTTCTCTAGAACTGGCAATGACATTTGCCAATTATGTCAAGACCGGGAGTGGAAGAAAAAGGTTTATTTAAAACTGAGCAGTTTAAGGCATAGAGGAATCGCATCCAATTTCTGAGCAATCCCTTGTTACAAAGCAGTGGGATTTGTATAGAAACTGTAAAATGCTGATACATTTGTTAACCCTTGCAATAAGGCGTCTATTTGACCATCTGGGTGTTGACATTTAAATCTGCCTTATTCTCATAGTAATAATGCTTAGCAAACACCCATACTATCATTTTCGGCTGCTTGCCATTATGTATGTCAAAATATAAAGTTACACAACATAATATAATTACCACCTAATGCTTTTGGTAGAAGTTATAAGTGGTGGGCAAACCGGGCAGTGCCACAGAGAGAATGCCACCAAAGGGTGTTATCCAGTATCGCAGTAAGCCACAGGTTAACTCCACATATAGTTGTGTTAGTGGCACATGTGTCGATGTGGCACTGGGCATCGGCATACCACCTAGTATGTCAATATGAAGATGCTAGAAGCATAAGCACTGTTTTTTTTCAGCCGTCTTCTAAAGCCATCTCAAAGTAAATCCTAGGTAGTATTTTCTTAAGCAGCTTCATGCAGAAAAAATAAAACTGTATGTACGTTTTTTCCACTGAGTCAAATTAGAAGCAGCCAAAACTTGTTTATATTAAGCAGAAAAACAGGACAAATAACATCTGGCAGAAGGAATTCATAAGCTATTGATTCAGTGACAATGTGCTAGCATAGCTATGTGGAAAATACAGTGCCATTTGCTGATACCATGTATTATTTAGCCATTTGTTTGGAGTCAGTGACAGCTTTATGGATGTTTATAGTTAAAAAGGATGGTGTGGGATTGCTGATACTGAAAACTGTGCCTCCTTTTTCATTCCAACAAAAATGGGCTCCTTGGTTATTTCAGACATTAATGGTTGGAAGAGCTGAAATGCAGCTTCTGTGTACAGGGATTGTGTGAATAGGTTGCCGCACACTCCAAATTCCTTTTGTTTTCCCCCAGCTCTCCCGTTGCTGTAGATCTTTCGTCGTCGTATAGTCATTTACCAATCTCTAACAGTTGTTGCAATGTGAGCATAAAACTCTCTACAGCTGCCTTGAGATGATAACTGTCTGAGTAGTTTTGCTGGGTTTATGGTGATGAATTTAAAACTGTTAAGAACTGAGTATGCTTTGAAATATTCATAAGTACACAAGGCCCCATGTTTCCTTTTTTCTTTCTGCTCTTCTACACCAAGTTTCCTCTTTTTTATAGGTGTGAATATCCATTGTCATTAACACATGCTGGGTTTGCTGTAAATAGCAGTATCAACTCGGCCAAACCAACTGATGTAAGCAGAGAGAGACTTGTTTTTTTTTGGTCTCTAATGTAATGACCCCCTACAGAAAGGTCTCTCTCTCTCCCTCCCTCCTTTCAGTCCCTCCAGTCTCTCTCTCCTTTTCAGTCCCTCCAGTCTCTCCCTCCTCCTGTCCCTTCCTCCCTCCACCTATCCCTTCCTCCCTCCACCTCTCCCTTCCTCCCTCCACCTCTCCCTTCCTCCCTCCACCTCTCCCTTCCTCCCTCCACCTCTCCCTTCCTCCCTCCACCTCTCCCTTCCTCCCTCCTCCTCTCCCTTCCTCCCTCCTTCTCTCCCTACCTCCCTCCTCCTCTCCCTACCTCCCTCCTCCTCTCCCTTCCTCCCTCCTCCTCTCCCTTCCTCCCTCCTCCTCTCCCTTTCTCCTCTCCCTTTCTCCCTCCTCTTTTCCCTTCCTCCCTCCTCTTCTCCCTTCCTCCCTCCTCTTCTCCCTTCCTCCCTCCTCCTCTCCCTTCCTCCCTCCTCCTCTCCCTTCCTCCCTCCTCCTCTCCCTTTCTCCTCTCCCTTCCTCCCTCCTCTTCTCCCTTTCTCCTCTCCCTTCCTCCCTCTTCTTCTCCCTTCCTCCCTCCTCCTCTCCCTTTCTTCCGCCTCTCCCTTTCTCCCTCCTCCTCTGCCTTTCTCCCGCCTCCTCTCCCTTTCTCCCTCCTCCTCTCCCTTTCTCCCTCCTCCTCTCACTTCCTCCCTCCTCCTCTCACTTCCTCCCTCCTTTTCTCCCTTCCGTCTCCTCCCCCTTCCTCCTCCTTCTTCCCTTGACCCTCTCTCTTGACCCTCTCTCTCTCTCCCACTCTCTCTCTCCACTTCTCTCTCCCCCTCTCTCTCCCCCTCTCTCTCCCCCTCTCTCTTTCCTCTCTCTCCCCCTCTCTCTCCCCCTCTCTCTCCCCCCTCTCTCCCTCTCTCTCTACCCCTCTCTCTCGCTCTCTCTCCCTCCTCTCTCTCCCTCCTCTCTCTCCCCCTCTCTTTCCCCCTCTCTCTCCCCCTCCTCTCTCTCGCTCCTCTCTGTCTGTCTCTCTCTCTCTTTCTCTCACATTCCCTCTCTCCCTCTCTCCTCCTCTTTTTCTGCCTCTCCCTCTCTCCTCCTCTCTCCCTCCTCTTCCTCTTTCTGCCTCTCCCTTGCTCCCTCCCTCTCTCTCCCTCCCTCGCTCCCTCCCTTGCTCCCTCTCTCTCTCTCCCCCTTGCTCCCTCTCTCTCCCTCCCTCTCCCATCTCCTCTCTCATCCATCTCTTTCTCTTTCTTATCTCTCATATCTCTCCCTATCTCCTCTGTCTCTCTTTTTCTCTCTTTCTTTCTCTCTTTCTCTCTCTCTTTCTCCCTCTCTCTTCCTCTCTCCCTCTCTCTCTCTCCCTCCATCTCCCTCTCTCCTCTATCTCGCTCCCTTTCTCTCTCTTCCCCTCTCTCTCTACCCCTCTCTCTCCACCTCTCTCTTACTCACTGCCCTTCTCTCTCCCTCCCTCCCTCCATCTCTCTTTCTCTTGCTCTCTCTCCATCTCTCTCTTTCTGGCTCTCTCCGTCCCTCTCTATCCTCCTCTCCTCCTCTCTCTCTCCCTCTCTCCTCCTCTCTCCCTCTCTCCTCCTCTATCTCTCCCTCTCTCCTCCCCTCCCTCTCTCCTTCCCTTTCTCTCTTCCCTCGCTCCTTCTCTCTTTCCCCTCTCTCCCTCTCCCCTCGCTCCTTCCCTCTCTCCTCGCTCCTTCTCTCTCTCTCCCCTCGCTCCTTCTCTCTCTCCCCTCTCTCCCTCTCCCTCACCCCTCGCTCCTTCTCTCTCTCCTCGCTCCTTCTCTTTCTCCCCCTCTCTCATCCATCTCTTTCTCTTTCTTATGACCCTCTCCCTCCCTCTTTGTCCCTCTCTCTCCCCCTCTCCCTCTTTCCCCCTTCCCCTTTCTCCAACAAGGACAAGTAAATATTAATATAAAACAAAATGCATCAGACTTTAGTAAATATAATATCCTAAATAAATGTACTGACTTGCCCATGCTACTACATTGCTGGTTGGTTTAGCAGTATTTTAATTTTATTGAATATCTTTAATATTGCAATAAGGTTCTGCACCCTGTAACTCCTGGAGTTCAGATTATAAAGTATCAAAGGGTAAACTTTGAGCTCAAGACCCGTTCAGTCTTCTCTTCTATCTGCTCAGTCCATCATTAGCTGCTCCCTGCCTTAGTATCACCAACAAACTGTGAACCCTGTCAAACGGACAACAGCCATTGATTGACCTGATGTTCTGCGCTTGTGTAAAACTTCATAAATGAATCAATCGATCAGTAAATGGAAGAATCGCTAAACTCAAGTTTTCAAATGTTCTTGTTCAAAGGTTTTAAGCATTCCTAATTATTAAAACTGTAGCATTCAATAACCCCTATGCACTATATCTTCTATTGTTGTGTTTACATCAAGTGAGAGCAGAAAGACATTTTTCTTTCCTTTAAATAATTTTATGTTATATATCGACTTCAATTATTTTATTTTATTTAACTATGGTACTAACAAGTAGTATAGAGGGTTTTTCTGTTATTTTGACCGTTCTATTTTCTGCAGTTCTTTCCTCATGTGAAATTAAAATCAGTAAATCACAACATTTTGTCCAATACTTCCATAAGAGACCACTATTATTATTCTTTATTTGTCTTTTTGAGAACTACACTTGAAAATATTTAAATGTTTAAACAATATATATCTTTTAACTCAATACCTTTTATATGCAGTTATGCTGCAACAGAATCTGCTTGGTTTCTGCGGATCTTTTGGGGGCTTTTGGGCTTTATTGAGGTGTAGCCGAACTCCAGAAGGTACAATGAGCAAGGAGTCCCCGTCTGTAGCTGTCTAAGACCTTTACGGAGACCAGATGTCTTCTCCTTCCTCACTGTGATGTAGATCAGCTACCCCTCGCTGATCAAGCCCCAACAGGCCAAAACATACATCTGAGGTTTGCTATTTCTGCTGTTAGGAGTCATAGCTGAGTGATATATTGGTATCTCCTTTGAACGGTACAAGTCAGCTAAAAGGGTTCTGCTACCTGAGTAGGTTAATTTGCCAATATGGAAAAAAACATTGTTTTTTTCTTACATTCAGCGCGTCTGACCTTATATCTACATTTATAAATACGTGACGCAAACTCGGTCCTCATCTAGGTTTGTAGACCAGGGGCCTTAAAAGTAAAATCCCTGTTTCACATTGGGTTAGGTCATTGAACAAGGCCATGCACCATATGAGGCTTTAGCTTTTAAAACCAATAAATTGTACAGAATAGATCGCCAAGTGGTTAAAATCTGCCATCAAGGCCTGTTCCTGTGAGATAGCATTCACTGCCGATAGTGGCTACTACGCCATGCCTGTGTATCACAAAAGAGCAGTCTGTGCTCAACTGAATTGCTGAATCTGTTCCTTGTAAAGACTCTGCAGCGTGACAGCCCCATGCAGCAGTGTAACATAGGATGCACATGTTACCAGCTTCTATTGAATTCCAAAATCTGTCTTGTTCGTTTTTAGGTACATTTATACAGATCAGCTAACACAGGCATGAAAGCATGTCAGCAGGCCAGCACACAGGCAGTGGTTTTGCTTTGTATTAAATGCCGTCCTGGGATTCTAAGAGGATAATGAAGGTTGCATATATAGCACTCTCATTAACTTATATTGCTTGGAAGTGACCTATATCTGTATTTGTTCACCTTATAGTTAATATTTTTCCACTGCTTTGTAAGATTTCATAAGCATTTATTCACTTAGCTCTCATTTCTTTGTTAGAACATATATATATATATATATATATATATATATATATATATATATATATATATATATATAGTAAATAAATAGTACATGTAAATGTTCACATTTAAACATCTAAAATAAGATTTAAAAAAAACGTGTTTCCTGCTCAGAATTCCAAGAGATACAGCTACTGCACTGCATTCTGGGAACTTGGGCAGGGACATTCAAATGTGCCCACAAAGGCTTCACTCTTTAATCCAATACCATTTCAACCATGGCTCCTTTTAGGCATATGCCTGCTGTATTGCACAGATTTAAGCAAAGTCCAGGATGGAATTACTTACACGCCAAGAAACCTACCCACAAATAGCTGTTTCGAGGTTTCTGCCTCTTATCAGCATGGATACATATAAGTTGGCGAGTGTTTCTGTTTAGCTGAATGCTCTGTGTGCGTGCGTATGTGTTGAACTGGCTTTTGTCGGTAAATGATCAAGAAGTGGAAAGTTAGAGGGATCCTTAGAATCATATTCACATTTCAATCTATTCTCTTTCTTTTTACTTTTTCTACCCATTTGGCCTTTTATCTTTCTCTTAGTTACATAGTAATTGAGGTTGAAAAAATACTTTAGTCCATAAAGTTCAACCTTTTAAGATCTCCTCTAATCTGCAATACGCAGATTTATTGTTAATTGATCCAGAGGAAGGCAAACAGAAAGAAAAAAAAACAGTGAAACTTTGCTAATTGTCTCAACAGGGAAAAAATATAAAATTCCTTCCTGACCCCAGGTACTGGCGATCAGATTCATCCCTGGATCAATACTCCCTCTCCATTTATCCAGGATAGACCTTATTGCCCTTTTTATTTATAAATATATCAAATCCCTTTTTAAAGTTATCTATCGAATCCACTGTCACCACCTCCACAGATTAACCACCCTTACTGTGAAGAACCCTTTTCTTTCTTTAAGGTGAAATCTTTTTACTTCTAATCTCCAAGGATGTCCCATTGTCAGCTGGAAACCTCTTGGCACAGAAAGTTCCCTTGACAAAGCCTTGTATTGACCCTGGATATATTTATATAAGGTAATCATATCCCCTCTTAGATGCCTTTTTTCTAGAGTAAATAAGTTTAATTTGGTTAGTCTTTCTTCGTAACTTAGCCCGCCATTCCCTTTATTAGCTTTGTTGGCCTTCTCTGTACTTTTTCCAACTCTAAAAAGTCCTTTTTATGTAGTGGTGCCCAAAATTGTATTCCATATTCCAAATGAGGGCGTTCTAGGGTTTGTATAGTGGGAGAATTATATTTGCTTCCTTTGCTTCTATACCCTTCTTAATACATGATAATATTTTACTTGCCTTTGCAGATGCTGCTTGGCATTGAGCACTGTTACCTAGGCAGTTGTCCACAAGTACTCCCAAATCCCTTTCAATATCTGATACCCCTTGATTTGCTCCATTAAGATTATAAATTGCATGGCTATTTTTCCTTCCCAGATACATAACTTTAAATTTTTTCGTATTAAATCTAATCTGCCATTTAGATGCCCATTGGAGGGAAAGTACATCATTTTCTGATTTAATTACCTTGCACAACTTTGTGTCATCAGCAAAAATGGAGACACCACACTCCAATCCCACTTCCAAGTCATTAATAAATATATTAAAAACGAGGGGACCTAATACTGAGCCCTGAGGAACCCCACTTACCACATTAGTCCAATCGCAGTATGTTCCATTTACAACAACCCTTTGCTTCCTATCTTTTAGCCAGCTCTCAATACATAAGCAAATATTTATGGCAATTCCGGTATCCCTTAGTTTGCTCAATAGTCTCCTATGTGGCACTGTATCAAAAGCCTTTGCAAAATCCAAATAGACTACATCCACTGAGTTGCCTTGATCCAAGTTCCTACTAACATCCTCATAGAAACTAGTGAGGTTTGTTGGACATGACCTAGCCTTCATAAATTCATGTTGGCTCCTACCTGTTTGAATAGACATATTCCTGTATATTATCCCTTATTAACCCTTCTAAATGCTTTTCCACTACCAAATTAAGACTCACTGGTCTATAATTTCCTGGATTTGATCTTGTTCCCTTTTGAAATATAGGTATCACATCAGCTTTTCTCCTGTCATCTGGTAGAGACCCTGTGTTGAGTGAATCTTGAAAAATTAAATATAATGGTTTGGCTATTACAGAACCCAGCTCCCTTAGTACCCTTGGATGTATTCCATCAGAACCTAGTGCTTTATTAACCTTTATTTTTTCCAACCTCTTTTGGATTTCTTCCTGTGTTAACACGTTATTTGGTGAAGGTAGTGTAGCCCCATTATGTTGCACCGACCCAACCACTGGAAGCTTCCTTGTGTATACCGAAGAAAATAACCTATTTAGCTCATCTGCCTTTTCCTGGTCACTAATTATCAGATGGCCTGTGTCACATTGTAATGTTCCTATAGCTTCCTTCCTGGCCCTCTTCCCATTAATACATTTTAAAAATATTTTAGGGTTAGTCTTACTGCCCTTTGCAACTAACTTTTCATTTTCGATTTTAGCCAGTCTAATAGCCCTTTTGCAGGCCTTGTTGATTTCCTTGTACTTGCGTAAAGCAGTCTCTGTCCCCTCTTGTTTGTATAATTTAAATGCGTTTTTTGTTACTCCTCATCTTCATCTTTAATTCATTGCTAAGCCACATGGGTTGTGATTTACTCCTTCTACTTTTATTTCCACATGGTATATGGTGATAAGTATGTTTATTTAGTAAGGATTTGAAAGTAGTCAATTTATGTTCAGTATTTTTACCTGTCAGTTCTCTGTCCCAGTCTATACGTTGTATTACTGCCCTTAGACCGTTAAAATCTGCCCTTTTAAAATTAAGAGTTTTTGTTAGCCCTTACAGTTAGTTTTTTTAATTCAATCTCAAATGAGACTGTGTTGTGATCACTGTTTCCCAAAGGTTGCCCTATTTCAACATTTGATACTATATCAATATTATTTGTGATAACTAAATCCAAGATAGCCTAATTTCTAGCAGGTTCTTGTATAACCTGGGCCAGATAATGATCTCTTAGCTGAACTGCTGGTCTCATTTATGCAGTTTATTTCAGGGTAATTAAAATCTACCATTATTAGAAATTGCCCATGCTTAGCTGCATTTCCAATCTGTAACAATAATTGCATTTCCTCCCTTTTAATTATATTTGGCGGTTTATAGCATACTCCTACTAATATTCTTTTAGAATTTGCCCCTCCGCTATTTAACTGTACCCACAAACATTCAACATTATTGCTAGTTCCCCCATAAATATCTTCTCTGAATAAAGGCTTACATTCAGGCTTAACATACAGACAAATCCCTCCTCCCCTTTTACCATTGCCTCTATCTTTCCTAAATAGGTTAAAACCATCCAGATTAACAGACCAGTCATGAGATTCATCCCACCACGTTTCAGTAATGCCTATTAAATCCCATTTCTCATTAACTGCTAATAATTCTAACTCTCCCATTTTTCCTGGCAAGCTTCTGGCATTAACAAGCATACACCTTATGTTATGAGTCTGTAGTCCTGATGTGCCTGCCACTGTACTTGAGTTACTTAGCAATATCTTCCTATTGACTGTACTAACCCTCCCGCATCTCCTCCCCCATGACTAGTTAATAAGTTCCTTACCCCCTTTACACTTACTACCCCATTACTTCTATCTCATACCTCCCCCCACCTACTAGTTTAAAAACTCCCCCAGCCGTTCAACCATCCTATCCCCTAGCACAAAAGCTCGCTCATCATTAAGGTGCAATCCATCCCTGCTATAGAGATTGTACCCAAGTGAGAAGTCAGCCCAGTTCTCTAAAAACCCCAACCCCTCCTTAATGCACCTCATTTTATGCCACACATTAACCTCCCTAAGCTCCTTCTGCCTCTCTGGGCTAGCACGTGGCACTGGTAGTATCTCAGAAAATTCCACCTTGGAGGTCCTTGCCTTTAGCTTATTACCTAGTTCTATAAAATCATTCTTTAAGACACTCCATCTTCCACTAACTTTGTCATTGGTACCAATATGTACCAAAAACGCGGGTTCATTTCCAGGTCCTCCCAATAATTTGTCTACCCAATCCACAACATGCCGAACCCGAGCAACCGGGAGACAGCAAACTGTTCGATTGCTGGGATCTGGGTGACAAATCACCCTGTCTACCTTCCTAATAATAGAGTCCCCAACCACCAGAACCTGCCTGTTGCTCTGCCTATTCTGCCCTTCCACTCCTCCAGTAGAACTGTTATCCCGGCTGTTAGAGGGAACAGCTCTATCTGACATTGCCATTACTGAATGGACATCCCCAACAGTTTCACTCAATCTGGCAAATCTGTTGGTGCTTGCCAACTCAGAACTGGCCTCCCTCCTGATCCTTTCCCCCTGCTTCCCATTGTAACTGTAACCCAGCTACCTCCCTGGACATCCTCACTAGCACCAGCTCCACCCTCCATGCTAGGCCCAGCTAAACTGTGCTCTGTGAGCACCAACCCCCTTTCCAGTGGAGCAATATCACTAAGTGCTGCAATTCTCCTCTCCAATTCGAGTTTCAGGATAGGAAACATGCTCACTCCTGTCACAGAGGTATGGACCCTGGATCATCTGTTCCAGTAGTTCATACATATGACAGGATCTACACTGAGTGAGGTTGCCACTGGACTGACTCATAGTTACAGTAGGTAAAAAACAATGTATAAAGCACTACAATGTTCTCCCCTTTACACTCCCTCGTTATAGTTAAACTTCTACACTTATATTTGAACTGCCCTTATGCTAGTGTATTCACACCTTCCCTTATTGTTTTTATTAAGTTCTTACTACTCACCTGCCCACTACACTGCACAAGTACACACACACTTACTGTTCAGGAGAAATCACAGAGCAGATGCAAGCAGACCACAAAAAGTCACACACTGATATACCTTTACACAGTCAAACCCCCCCCCCTCTCAGCTGCCACTAATCACTGCACAAGTACACAACACACTTACTCTTCTCCAATATTTTTTCTCTGTAACCCTATTTTTTTCTCTTCTACTTTTTTTCCCTTTATGCCATTTCGTCAAGTCAAAATACCTTTTATCTTTCCTAGTTCCCTTTTCTCTTTCCCAATTCCCATGTCTCTCCCCTTTCCAAGCTCTAATGTATGCCTTATCTGTCCTATGTCCTCTCAGATTCTAGAACGTCTACCCACTACCTGTAAATGTTCTACTCTCCGACTTTGTCCATGCCCTCTGGCAAACAATATAATTAATAGAACTTTTAAAGTCGGTTCTGATTGTTATAAATTTGATCTTGGACAATTGGCCAAAAGTGGTAAAAAAGTAATGTATTAGAGATGATAATTAGCAGTGAAGGATAATGTTTCAGGAGAAATAAATTCAGAGGATTTGTATTTCGGAAGACAAACAGTTATGTGTAGGGAAGGGACATGATTTCCTGCTGCCGCTGCAACAGGTTACTAGCCCCTGAGGTAATCAATAAGTAATTAGCCCAGCATCATCATATTAAAATATAAATAACCTGGCTACACAAAGGGCATTCTTACAGCTTTCTAAGAATATTTATTTATAGAATTCACTTTATCTGACAGTTCCACTGGAATGGTTCGTCTTCTTCATAGCAAAAACAGACATGGATCAAAGGCTTATTTTTCAGTTCTATGTGTCTTATAATTGGCCATTCTATACGCCTGGATGTTTGAAAGATTTCAAAGACGCTAAAATATATATATTTGTCATATCTACCAAGAAAATACCTTTGTAAAGCATGTTCTTGGTGAAATTCACATGGGAGTCTTGTTAGATCGTCAGCAGTTTGCTGCAGGTATTCCTTTTCCTCATTTATTTATTATTGCTAATTAATGTTCTGGTTTCTTAGCACCAGCAAGCATTTTCTTTAACAACTTCAGTTTAAATTATCTTGACTGCCCATTAAAATGTAGACATTAATTTCCTTGAATTTCATCCCCATGGTATCATTTCTACAATACATATGTTTTAAATCCATTTACGTCTTTTAAGAATATGTTTTGCCTTAGGAAAAGAGTACTTTAGAACCGATATATCAAAGCACAAACTGCTAACATAAAACATACGGTGCTATTTTCTGTTTTCTAATTTCTCTGGAAAAAAACACTTTTATCTGATTTCTGCACAATCTCAACGCTCTAGGAGAGAAATTACTGCTGAAATTAGCTTATTTGGTTATTTCTCAATTAGCATTTTCTTTGCTTTATACAGTCACTTAATTGTTTAAATACCTCTTTGATATTAACTTTCTGTTAAGACTTCAGTACATTTTTAAATTATGTATTGATTGATTTGTTATTCATTTAGCCTTGTATTAAAACACGGCTTTAGCATCTGTTCAGATGGCTCATTATGTTTGGAAAATATTAGAAAATGAAATATACTTTTTGACCAATATTCATTTTTAAAATAATTGTATAAATTGTATATAATTGTATATATATTTTATATACAGTGCCTTTACATATTTGTAACATATACTTAGCTTATTTAAGTGCAATAACAATATATATACTTTGCATATCAATTTCAGACTTGTACGCTTCAGAATATAATCTCATTTACATTTTAATTTTTCACTTTTTTTAAGCCAACATTTGTTATTTATTTAGGGAGCTAGAAAATTTGCTAGGTTAAGTAATAGTTCAGTGGTTTCCGTTTCTCCATATTATCGATGGCATATAATATTAGGTTGAGTACTACCATAACACCACAGTATCCTCTGCTGTAGACGTATACCAATTAATAATACAGATTAGGTTGGGTATCAGGAAGACTCTAAACACTATATTAATATTTTACTTAATGTTAAAATACAAGCATTCTTTGTGAATATGTCAATAACCCATTCTAAAATAGTAATGATTTTTTATTATCATTGTTATCTTTTATTTGTAATACTTCTGTAGCTCTATACAGAGGTTAAGTACAAGTCAAAAACAAAATTACCATATTTAAAAAGAGTGGAGGGCCCTGTTTTTGCTCTTAGAATCAAACATACATAGTACATGTTTCCAAAACACCTTACAAGATTTAAAACTTGCGATCTTACAATCTAAAAGATTTCTGTGTGATACAGGAGGGTCATAGATGCAATATGGCAGTGTGAATAGGTGCAATAGACATGCAACCAAGTCGGTGGATGTGTGTTTTGCTGTGTAAATAGTGGGTGTGAGTGGCATTAAAATGTAGATTCTGCAGTTGTGCACATTAAAGCTGAAGGTGATACACCTCTTTAAACAAATGCATTTTTAGTGAGGTTTTGAGGCAGGTACAGTGGATATAAAACATCTACACACCCCTGTTAAAATGTCAGGTTTCTGTGCTGTAAAAAAATGAGACAAAGATAAATAATTTCAGAACTTTTTCCACCTTTAATGTAACCTATAAACTGTAAAACTCAATTGAAAAACAGACTGAAATCTTTTAGGTGGAGGGAATAAAAAAAAATAAAAAAAATAATGTGGTTGCATAAGTCTGCACACCCTCTTATAATTGGTGATGTAGCTGTGTTCAGGATTAAGCAATCACATTCCAAATCGTGTTAAATATGAGTCAGCATACACCTGCCATCATTTAAAGTGCCTCTGATTAACCCCAAATAAAGTTCAGCTGCTCTAGTTGGTCTTTCCTGAAATTTTCTTAGTCGCATCCCACAGCAAAAGCCATGGTCCACAGAGAGCTTCCAAAGCATCAGAGGGATCTTATTGTTAAAAGGTATCAGTCAGGAGAAGGGTACAAAAGAATTTCCAAGGCATTAGATATACCATGGAACACAGTAAAGACAGTCATCATCAAGTGGAGAAAATATGGCACAACAGTGACATTACCAAAAACTGGAGCTCCCTCCAAAATTGATGAAAAGACGAGACGAAAACTGGTCTGAGAGGCTACCAAGAGGCCTACAGCAACATTAAAGGAGCTGCAGGAATATCTGGCAAGTACTGGCTGTGTGGTACATGTGACAACAATCTCCCGTATTCTTCATATGTCTGGCTATGGGGTAGAGTGGCAGGAAGAAAGCCTTTTCTTATGAAGAATAACATCCAAGCCAGGCTACATTTTGCAAAAACACATCTCCCAAAAGCATGTGGGAAAAGGTGTTATGGTCTGATGAAACCAAGGTTGAACTTTTTGGCCATAATTCCAAAAGATATGTTTGGCACAAAAACAACACTGCACATCACAAAAGAACACCATGCCCACAGTGAAGCATGGTGGTGGCAGCATCATGCTTTGGGGTTGTTTTTCTTCAGCTGGAACTGGGGCCTTAGTTAAGATAGAGGGAATTATGAACAGTTTCAAATACCAGTCAATATTGGCACAAAACCTTCAGGCTTCTGCTAGAAAGCTGAACATGAAGAGGAACTTCATCTTTCAGCATGACAATGACCCAAAGCATACATCCAAATCAACAAAGGAATGGCTTCACCAGAAGAAGATTAAAGTTTTGGAGCCCAGACCTGAATCCGATTGAAAATCTGTGGGGTGATCTGAAGAGGGCTGTGCACAGGAGATGCCCTCGCAATCTGACAGATTTGGAGTGTTTTTGCAAAGAGTGGGCAAATCGTGCCAAGTCAAATGTGCCAAGCTGATAGACTCATACCCAAAAAGACTGAGTGCTGTAATAAAATCAAAAGGTGGTTCAACAAAGTATTAGTTTAAGGGTGTGCATACTTATGCAACCATATTATTTTATTTTTATATTTTTTCTTCCCTCTACCTAAAAGATTTCAGTTTGTTTTTCAATTGAGTTGTACAGTTTATAGGTCACATTAAAGGTGGAAAAAGTTCTGAAATGATTTATCTTGGTCTCATTTTTTTACAGCACAGAAACCTGACATTTTAACAGGGATGTGTAGACTTTTTATATCCACTGTATATAGTCTAGTAGGGGCAGAACTAAAAAAGTCTTGATGGCAGGAGTAAGAGGAGGTGATAAAAGAAGAGGAAAGAAGTAGGGCGGTTGGGGAGGGGGTATTTGAAGATGAGAACAGAGATATAAGGTTGTGCACAGTTGTTGAGGACTTTATACTTTAAGGTCATTATTTTAAATGTGATTCTTGAGGATATAGGAAGCCAGTGGAGAGATTGACAGAGAGGAGCTGCAGACACTGAGCCTTTATTATGGTAGATGAGTCTAGTGGAGGCTCTTTTTATGGATTGGAGTGGAGACAGACGAGTGATGGTAAGGCCAACAAGGAGAGATTTGCCATAATCACTGCAAGATATGCTTATGGAATGGGTTAAAAATTGTGTCTTGTGTAACATAGTGATGTATTTTTTAGATGTTTTTAGGTGCAACTGACAATATTTTTTATTGATTTATGTATGTGAGAAATGAAAGAGAGGGGAGGGTCCAGTAGAACCTCAAGACAACGGGCCTGGGGGGGTGAGACTGATGATGGCATTGTCAACAGCAAGAGATATTTGAGGAGTGGAAGCTGTAGTAGAGAGTGGGAAGATAAAGGAACTCAGTCTATGACATGCTGAGATTGAGTTGACGAGTGAACATCCTGGATTATATGCTAGAGAGGCAGTCAGCAACTCGTGCTGTAAGAGAGGGGGATAGATCTGTGCTGAGATGTAGATTGAAGTGTCATTTGCATATACCGTATATACTCGAGTATAAGCCGACCCGAGTATAAGCCGAGGCACCTATTTTACCACAAAATACTGGGAAAAATGAGTGACTCGAGTATAAGCCGAGGGTAGGAAATGTGCTGCCCTCTGTTTCCCCCTTTTGTGTGCCCTTTTCTTGTGTCCCCCCTCTCCCTCCCCTGTGTCTCTTCTCCCCTCTCCCTCCCCTGTGTCTCTTCTCCCCTCTCCCTCCCCTGTGTCTCTTCCCCCTCTCCCTTCCCTGTGTCTCTTCCCCCCTCCCTTATCACCCTCCTCATCCTCAGCCCCCCTCCTCAACCCCCCTCCTCAGCCCACCTCCTCAACCCCCCCCTCAGCCCCCCCCCCTCAGCCCCCCTCCTCAGCCCCCCTCCTCAGCCCCCCTCCTCAGCCCCCCTCCTCAGCCCCCCTCCTCAGCCCCCCCCCTCAGCCCCCCTCCTCAACCCCCCTCCTCATCCTCAACCCCCCTCCTCATCCTCAACCTCCCTCCTCATCCTCAACCTCCCTCCTCATCCTCAACTTCCGTCCTCATCCTCAGCCTCCCTCCTCACCCTCAGCCTCCCTCCTCACCCTCAGCCTCCCTCCTCATCCTCAACCTCCCTCCTCATCCTCAACCCCCCTCCTCATCCTCAACCCCCCTCCTCAACCTCAACACCCCATCCTCATCCTCAACACCCCATCCTCATCCTCAACACCCCATCCTCATCCTCAACACCCCATCCTCATCCTCAACACCCCTCCTCAACCTCAACACCCCTCCTCAACCTCAACACCCCTCCTCAACCTCAACACCCCATCCTCAACCCTCCATCCTCATCCTCAACCCTCCATCCTCATCCTCAACCCTCCATCCTCAACCCTCCTTCCTCATCCTCAACCCCCCATCCTCATCCTCAACCCCCCTCCTCATTCTAAACCCCCCTCCTCAACCCCTGTCCTCAACCTCAACATGATCATATATTGTGTATCTAACAACTTAACATTAGCGGCTATGAAAACCAAAGTCATAAAAATCATCTCGGTAATATACAGTGCCTTTCAAAAGCATTCACCCGTACTTGACTTTTTACCTATTTTGTTACATTACAGCCTTAAGTTAAATGTTTTGTTAATCTGAATTTTATGTGATGGATCAGAACGCAATAGTCTAAGTTGGTGAAGTGAAATGAGAAAAATATATACATAAAACTAATTTTTTAGAAATAGAAAACCGAAAATTTGCATGTGCGTATTTATTCACCCCATTGTTATGAAGCCCATAAAAAGCTCTGGTCCAACCAATTGCCTTCAGAAATCACTTAATTAGTGAAATGATGTCCACCTGTGTGCAATCTAAGTGTCACAGGATCTGTCATTACATATAAACACCTTTTTTGAAAGGCCCCAGGGGCTGCAACACCTAAGCAAGAGGCACCACTAACCAAACACTGCCATGAAGACCAAGGAACTCTCCAAACAAGTAAGGGACAATATTATTGAGAAGTACAAGTCAGGGTTAGGTTATAAGAGATCCACAGCAGACACTGGAGTATCTGTACATGGGAGGTTCACCTTCCAGCAGGACAATGACCCCAAACACACTGCTAAAGCAACACTTTAGTGGTTTAAAGGGAAACATGTAAATGTGTTGGAATGTCCTAGTCAAAGCCCATACCTCAATCCAATAGAAAATCCGTGGTCAGACTGAATGCTGTTCAAAAGCGCAAACCATCCAACTTGGAGGAGCTAGAGCAGTTTTGCAAGGAGGAATGGGCAAAAATCCCAGTGGTAAGATGTAGCAAGCTCATAGAGACTTATCCAAAGCGACTTGGAGCTGTGATTGCAGCAAATGGTGGCTCTACAAAGTATTGACTTTAGTGGGCTGAATAGTTATACACATTGACTTTTTCTTTTGTTTTGTCCTATTTGTTGTTTGCTTCACAATGAAAGAAAAAAATATTTTCTATAAATTAAATGATGGAAATGCTCAAACAATCCATGTGAATTCCAGTTTGTGAGGTAACAAAACACAAAAAATGCCAAGGGAATACTTTTTCAAGGCACTGTATATAGAAGCACACTGTTTGTGAGTGAAGGATGTCATGTTGTGTCTTCCACACTCCCTGATGGCTTGGAGACTAAGGGGTGTATTCAAGTGTATGTTTTATATATTAAAAAGCAGAATGAGTGCGGAAAAGATTTTCTGATTCATTGGTGAATTCTTATAATATTTCAGCTCAGGACACCTCAATAGAGACTACTTGCAAGTAGACCTGCTATGTAACCAAATCTTCATGTCTTCAAAAGGAAGTATGGTTGTCATGGCCCCTTTTATGCACTTGCAGAGTCTGCTAAAACTAAGATTTTCTCTAAATGCCTGTATGCCCATGACTTACATAGCTTTGATTGTTGTTTTTTGTTCCATACTTTTGCTAATCTACAGCCTTGTTCCTTAGCTGACTGCCTAATTCACTTATCACATATATAGTTGTGAGCATGTGGGCTGTTGCTAATGCTTGTGGGCTCGCGCAGCGAGCCGAAGACCGCAGTTGCTGGCATGGAGCGCCGATCGGATTTACGGAGTTCCAAAAGCAAAATACGAGACACGTTACAACCCATTACGACCTCGCAAAAAACGGCCGAAACCCGCGCACATGAAAACATGAAAAACACAATAAATACACACAACAAAAACATAAAAAGCTTACCTACAGCAAGGGTGGGCACCCAGGACCTCGAAAACTGAAGTTACACCTCAATTTAACTCCAAATTTAGACACTCAAAAATCCCCTAAGCGAGAGAAACAATGGCAGCCGAAAAAAACGAAAACGAGGCTACAGCACTCTAAAGACGCAAAACACCAACAAACAGTAATAGGCAATGAGTGGGTGAAACATCTTTTTCTAAGTATGTTTTTAAAATTATCAGTTTAAAAAAAATGAAAAGTCAAATAGTAATAACAATAATATATCACATATAATAGTTGTCAAACTACGAATCGTCATCACACTTTGCGAGCTCTTGGTTGTTTGTGTGCTATGAGTAGCGTTGGTGTTTTTTTTTTTTGGTATGGCAATGAATAATTAATATACTTTACCTATTGTGAGCTCGCAAGAACTGCATCCCTCGCAAAGCGAGGGACGCAGTTTGGTCCGCACCACCAAAAAATGTAATGTCTGGCCCAAACAGCGTTCCCTGCCTTACAATTTTATTGCCCCGTCGTTTTTGACGGGCAAGTCGCTAGTAATAACATAATAATTTATTTGCTTCATAAAATAAACTCAATTAATAATCTGGCAGCGCAGTTCATAGTTGGCAATTATTCCCTTTTGTGGTTTTATATCATCATTTGATATAGTTCATTTATAAGAACAGGACATTTCAACAATATGAGCGTTAAGATGTTTACCTGACATAACCCACCAAAAATTATAAAAATACTTTGCAAACCATTCCTGAAATCAACCTCCGAAGACATTTAGTCAAATTTCCATGTTATTAGAATTGCTCATCCAAAACCTTTGCAGCCAAAATGCATTAAAAGCTAATATCACCAGCCCTCAGGAGCTTGTGAAGAAATTAATCCTTTTTGGAGAAAAATGGTAATTATTATACTTATTTATTTTCTTACACCATCCTGTTAAACCAAGAAAGACAAATGACAAAGGCTTTTAAGAGAACACCTAAGGGTAATAAATTTATATGTTAAGCCACCAAATAATTATTTTCCTAATGATTTTTGTTTTGTTTTCAATTTTGAAGTACAAAACAACCCACTAAATAAGTTGTGCAAATGAGAGAAACCTGTCCCCTGAAGACATTTACTAAAAATAAAACCAACAGTGTGAGTGAAACTTCAGGGATGATTTAGGCTGATGCAAACAGACCTATATACAAAAAGAAGTAGTGCTGTTCTATAAATTATTTTAAGCTGACCTTTCTTTATAAGTCTTCTCCTTTTATTCTAAAGTTTTAATGTTAGTGTTTACTCAGCCATCTTTGTCTACCCCCTGTGGTTTAAAACACCCCCTTTCCAATTCCTCAAGTATAAATTGCACTGGAAAACAAAAAGAACAAGAAAAAGCGCAATGCCTGGAGTGATGGAAACTAACCTTTTTATTCTATTTCTGTAAATTAATTATAAATTAATTATCTTCCACATTGCTTATATACTTGAAAAACTATTTCAGATTTTCCATTCTTTGCTTTCGTTGCCTTTTTCCTTGTTCTATTTATATACATTAGTATTGATATTATTTAAATTTTGTGACATATGTGATTGCAAGTATGATTTCCAAGGTCAAGTTGAGTGTCATCTGTAGTGAGACAACTGATAGAATATGTCTAGAATTGCCTAGTTTGATTATCTGGTGCCTTAATGGGAAAAAAAGCATGAATATGCTATAGGACACCTTGAAATTGCAGTCAAGCATATGATCAGTTGATGTATATTATACAATACTTAACCATGTTATTTCCTAGTATTAGCCCTGCACCAGAATGATTGAAGATCCCGGACTCCAGGGGAAAAGGAAAAAAATCTTGGGGGGACAACTGACAAACTATATATATAGTGCTAGCCCTCCCCCCAAAGCACAACTCAGACATACATCCCATCACTCCCATCATGTTCATATGCACACCCCAACTGTACACATGGATACCACAGTATGGGCCCAGTGGCACCCAGGCAACTTTAAACAGGCATAACAAGGAACAACACATAAATCGCAACATCAGTGGAATAAGAGAACAATGGGTGATTGTCTTACAGGCAGGCGTGATAACATGAGCTAGAAGGATTGGATGTAACATAGATGCACATTTGAATTGATTGGTCTGTTGTTGCTAGAATGTGGTATAAATATGTCTGATGGTTTCAGTAATAAAGCTATTATACTGGTTTACATAATTAAAGTGTGAATTTTGTTTTTGATGTAAGTTCTTTTCAGAACTTATCCTTATGCTATACCAGACCACAGAATCTCACAGTCTAACCTAAGGGCTGAACGTTCTTCCTGCTGTACAGAGGTAAAACGGACTTAGCATACCTGTGGGGAGAGGTTTGGGCAATAGGCTCTTATAATACCACATTCAACATACAGGTTGTCACACATTATATTTGATTGGTATATTCTATGGTATAGGGCAGTGGTGGCGAACCTATGGCACGCGTGCCACAGGTGGCACGCCGTGCCCCTTCTGTGGGCATGCGGCCATAGGTCGCCGGCAGCATGCTGGGTCTGCTCATCGCGCGTGCACGGCGCCTGAGCACTCTCCCGTCACTTAAAAATGGAAGGGCTGTGCTAGCGTGCGTGCGCGCGACGCAGGCGAACAGACTCTCCTCGAGATCCGCAGGGGGAGAGGCAAGGGGAAGGTAAGAGTTATGGGGCAGGGGAGAGACAAGCGGTAGGGGAGAGACAAGGGAGAGGGGGAGAGAGAAGAGGGTTGAGACAAGGGGGAGGGAGAAGGGGAGAGACAATGGAGAAGGGGGAGACAAGGGGAAGTGGAGAGACAAGAGGGGAAAGAGAAGGGTGGGGGAGACAAGGGAGAAGGGGAGAGAGAAGGGGGAAGACAGTGGAGAATGGGAAAGAGAAGTGTGGGAGAGAGATAGAAGGGTGTGGGAGACAAGGGAGAATGGGAGAGACAAGGTTGGGTGAAACAAGGGGGTAGAGAGTGCAGGGTGGGAGAGACCAGGGGGAGAGACAAGGGTAATGGGAGACACAAGGGGAAGGGGAGAGACAAGGGGGAGGGGAGAGACAAGGGGGAGAGAGAGTGAATGGTGGGAGAGACAATAGTGAAGTACAAGGAGAGACAAGGGTGGGGGTAGAGACAAGAGTGAAGGAGAAACAAGGGTGGGGGAGAGATAAGCAGAGAAAGAGGGAGGGAGGAAGAAAGGAGAGCAGAGAGAAGGGAGGATGGAGAGAGAGAAAATAGGGAGAGGCAGAAGGGAAAGGAAGAAGTAAGAGAGTGAGATGGTAGAGAAGGTAGAGGCACATGAGAGGAAGGGAGAGGAGAGAGAAAGGAAGAGGGAGATGCAAAAGGGAGAGGTAGAGAAGGGAGGAGTGAGAGAGAGGGGAGAGGCAAAAGGGAGAGGTAGATAATGGAAAGAAAGGAGGAGGGAGAGACACAGGGAAGGAAAGAGACAAGGGGGGGTAGAGGCAAGGGAGAAAACAGAGACAATTGTGAGCGGTACAAGAGAGGAGAAATAAGGGTGGGAGAGAGAGAAGGATGGAGGGAAGAGACAAGGGAGAAGGGGAGATACAGGGGTGGTGGGAGACAAGGAGGAAGGGGAGAGACAAGGGGAGGGGAGAGAGAAGGGTGTATGATCCAAGGGGGGGGGGAGACAAGGGAGAAAGGAAGAGACAAGGTTGGAGGGAGAGACAAGGGGGAGGGGAGAGACAAGAGGCGAGAGAGGAGGGTGGGGGGAGAGGAAAAAATGGGGGAAGAGACAAGGGGGAAGGGGAGAGACAAGGGGGAAGGGGAGATACAAGGGTGGGGGAGAGACAAGGGGGAAGGGGAGACATAAGGGGCAGGGGAGAGACAAGGGAGAATGGGAGAGAGAGAAGGGTGTAAGAGACAAGGGGGAGTGAGAAAGTGAGAGACAAGAGTGGAGGGAGAGACAATGATGTGGGGAGACAAGAGGGAGTGGTAGTCAAGAAAGAAGGGGAGAGACAAGGGAGAAGGGGGCGACAAGGGGAAGCGGGCATATGCATTAAGGGACCAATGTATAAAATTGCTATTTTTGGATTGAAAGAGTGAGGTGCATTGTATTCTCATTTGCATGGCCCTGCCTTTTAGACATGTGAATGGGCTTATTAATGTAATATTAATTTCCTCTCTCTAAAAATGTATATATATATACATACAGTGTGGGGGGGGGGGGGGGGAGTATTTGATCCCCTTCGGATTTTTTTTGTCCATGACAAAGAAATGATCAGTCTATAATTTTATCAAAAATGACGGGAATACAATTGTAAGGCTGGCAATGCTGTTTGCCACATAATGTGAGGCTTTTGCTCCTCTGAGCACCATTTGCGTGGCACGCACTAACTGCCATTTGTTTTATTTTCAACGTTCTGCGTTCCTGTCGTTGTTCGTCTAAGACTCAGTATTCAGGTTTAATTGCCGTGTTGGCACTTAGAGGAAAAAAAAGTTGGCATGTATTGCGGTTTGGGCACTCGGGCTCAAAAAGGTTCGCCATCACTGGTATAGGGCAACATCATGTCAATAGCCTTACGCATTATAGGAATCTTGTTATTCTATATAGTATGGAAATATTTTTATTGACCCCGTTCCTTGTCCTATATTTACTGTTAAAATACTTAACTTTATGTAATAAAATGCTTTCAGAGCTGTTGATATATTTATATGGCCCCTAGGTTTCACTGCACCATTAAGTTATTATTTTATTATAGTTTTTATAAATAGCAGCATTTTTTAAGAATTTAATATTCTAAAATTAAATTTAATCAGTTTTAAAGATCTCAGTGAATCACATCCCGGAGCCCATAACTTGATCGTAGCCCGCAAAATGACGCCAATTGAATAGCAAAATAACTTGCGGGCTCCATCTCCCAAAAGCCTCATTTTAAAGAGCCTCTATGTATGCTGACATAAAATACATTTATTTGTGAAGTATTTACCAAACTATCACCTCCTCTTTTGTCTCCCTTACCTCTTTAAATCAACAAAAAGCTTGTCAGCAGAAATTTGACAATTTAATCAGTATTCTACTTTATAAAATATTTTAGCTTATTAATACATTGTCGGTACCAGTAATTATTCATTATTTAGTCTTTCTATTTTCCATTATGAATTCTGCCATTTTGCTATTAGGAGTCCTTCATTGATAGGAGAACATCCATCCTTCTAATGTTGCAGTTGTGTTTGTTTCACTTGGTCATACAATATCACCTGTGACGTCAAACACTCACGTAACATACATGATGTAAGTTGCTTTCCTTATCCTATTTTTGTTCTACATCAAAGTGAAATAAACACGTATTTTATTGTGTATGAGAATACCTTTTTCTAAGGTGCATTCAGAACTTTTATGTTGGTTCATCCAAGGATATCAGCAATTTGTTATGTTTGATGATTTCTATTCACATTGTATATTATTAAATTAGGAACATTTCACATTTAGAACTGACAGACTTGTACACAAAAGCAAATAGCAGGTAATATACAATTTACACTGCTTTTCATAGAGATTCACAAATAACAGATTGTTAATATACAGTGTTCTTGGACTATGCCTTTTCAAAACTTGGTAAGCTGATTTGAGAAAAAAATACATTATTTCTATGTGTATCTTTATGACATCCAGATTAATTATTAACAATGAATCTTGGTATTAAGAGCATTATTCCACACAAAGCCTTTTTAACATGTAGCAGAATCCTGTATAGGATATAATGCAATGAAATTCCCAGTAATATTCATAACCAGCCGCTCTTCTTTTTCTTGCTTTCCATTCTATTGAGTTTCCAAAATGTGATATTTGTGAGTCATGAGAAAAGCTGAGTTGTAACCAAGAATAGACCACTTTTGTTATAGTAGGGACAAAAAGCTTTGTCTGTAGGTTCTTTAGTAGAAGAGTGCACTTTGTGCACTCAAATCAGAAAATGTGCAATTCCCTCATTTTTCATACAGATTTCTTTTTTCTTTTTTGTAGGTTACTGAATCGAACTGTGACTCTGAACTTCTTTCTTTGTTGCTGGATGCCAAGTTAGTGGTGAAATGCATCTCCACTGTTTACTATCCTCCCCTGATTAATCACCTATTGGCCAAGCAAGAGGATGGTCAGTGGGATGTGGAAGAAACTGCAAAGGAGCTGCACAATCATGGATATAAGGCAGAAGCTGGATCTCTTTTAATGTCGTACAGAGGAACACATCCCACACTGAAGACCTTTAGCTCTGCTCTCACTAGTCTAAAGCGTTGGCTATAAATGGAGTTGTTTTCAGGTTCATTGTAGTTTAGAAAAAAATGTGTTTGTAAGCTATGTAACAAACTTCCAACATTAGCAGCTATGCAAGCTCTGATAATAAAAAATGAAGGTAGCAGACTCTGCTTGTGTATAGGGGCTGACATTTTTGTTATCGTCAATATTCAGTGTATTAAGAGGCAAATACAGAACAGGGAAATAATTATGTTTTCCTTGCAATGTGATTGCCTGCTTCTGACTGTGAGGGGAGGGGATAATTACTGGAATTTAAATTCCCTCTCCAGTGATACCACAAATTTTCTCATCCTTCCTCCACTGTGGAAAAATAAGTTTTCTGCAGCATGCCACAGCAAGCTCTAAGCCAGTGCTAGTGCTCTATAGTAGTTATCTTCAATTGTGCCCCCAAGACATACTAAGAGATCTGGATTTGAGGATATATAGTTTAGCAAAGGTGTAATAATTATTGACCATGTATTTTGATTGATAGAATTGTTCGGGATATAACCTGTCCTGTTGGAGTGCCTTGATGACAGGATTTAAAATGACTGGTCTGGAGATCCAATACACAATGTTTGCTGAATTAAGATTTCCTCTCAAAATGCTTTCATACTCATAGCTTACATAACTGTGTATGTTGTTAATTACATACATCACAATTATATGTTTTTTCCCAACCTGAAATAGTCACTTTATTAGGAGGTGCCTGAAATTTGACGTCACTGCTTATATTCATCTCAGTGAAGGCAATGCTACATTATTTCATCTCTTCAGTTCTGTGCCATGCATTATTTTAAATGATATGTTTGGAGGTGCAGAAATGTGATATGAATACATGGTAATGATACTGACTAAATACAATATAATTCAATAAATTTAAATCATAAATGTTATTCGGTGTGCACTGCAACTGCATAGCCATTTCATGTGATTTTCCTCTGATTATGACATTTTCTTTAAAAAAAATATATTTAATTTGAGTTCCCCATGTCTTATCCTTTCATGTTAGAATGACGTACTAAGTCATTTTATTTTTCATATTTATGGCAGTAAACACCTTATTCAATTTCACATAGAGTTAACAAACTAAGAAGCCATATGGATATTTTTATGTTGGTAAATAAAATGTCATTACTTGATAAACAATTTAGTTTGAGGTTCATTTGGATATGTGGTATCATTCTTAATGGATAAATCAAAAGTTATTTTAAGCTATTGGCATTTTTGGATACATTTGTCTTGTTTACATGGCTCCCAAAGGAAACATTGGAGTCAAAAATTCACTTAAGCCTAAATGTAGTTATTAACATGCTGCCCATATCAAACCCTTACATATAAAACCTTACAAGTGATCGCTACGCGTGGAAAATAGGATTACTAGGGTCCTGTGCTATGTGTTCTTGGGAAGCGCAGCGGTTGCTTATAGTGAGCCAAAACCGCATTAAAGACCACTTACCAGTAAAAGAACATAGCCTAAAGAATCATTTTACAGGACTCTAAATATTTATATATATATATATATATATATATATATATATATATATATATATATATATATATATATATATATATATATATAAATTAGGCCAACACATCAAAAAGCACGAAAAGAAGGGTTTGTTAGTGCCACCCATGGGTGTAGGAACTGGGGGTGGGGGGGGTGATGGGCTGGACAAATCCGCCTCAGTTTTGTATATGTTTGTATGTGTGTATATATAAGCTATTTTATGGCCTGTGTATGCAATGAGCTGTATCCCCCCCCAGAATTATTCTTGCTCATACACCCCTGGTGTCACCCCATAACAAGATCATCTAAATCACAATTGCATTTACAAATACCTGCTTAAACAATTGAAAACCGACACCCTACTAATGCAAAGTCACACCTGGTTAATACAGAGCCAATGGGTTAACATCTACCCACATTCCCTACAAATACATTTATGGTCCTCCTCAACAATTCTGTCTTAGCTTTCAGTGTGTATCCCCTGACATTTAATACTATGCAATATGTGTGAAATAAACATCTAATGTCATGTGTCTGAAGTACACTGTTCATATGCATTGGTAATAAACCTCATCAACATGTGGTCAACCATTATGTGATTCTTTACATATGACATAACTCTTAATATATTGGTGGTAAAGTCAATACGATGAGTTCTGCCAGCAGTCCTAGATTGTTGTGGCATTGCTTATGTATTCAGGTTCCCTCAGGTTGAGCCCAGGTGTATGACAACAATGACTATCATAGAGTTAATTACCTGGGATCAATCAAAAAGAATTGTAATATGGTAGCAGAAACATTCTGCAATCCTGTACTGTTGGCAGCATTCACACAGGACATACATCACCACCACTGGTCTAGTGTATGTTCACATACTAATTGCTCATCAATAAAATAAAGAGGCAGACACTGTAAATCTTTTTCAAAAGGTTATAGAAAAATTATCAATTTTACAAGAAGCATTGTCAATAAAGTAACAAGACCATGCATACATATAACCAGTGTAGTGCAAACTAATGCAAGGGGCAATGTGGCTTACTAAAAATAAAATAAGAAACCTATTAAACCTCTAACACTATAGAAAAATGCATACCACTAGCATATCACCCGTATCTGACCTCTGACCTGTAACCCAGAATAACTATAAATTTAGAGAAGAGATTCTCCAAGAACGTAACTCCTAAAATGGAACTAAGAGTTATATGGAACTAAGTACATATCACCTACATATTTTCTTCATCTGGTCAATACACCAAATTGACTTTCACTTATGAAAAGGGAATCACATTCATCTTCACAAAGAAGGGGTAATTGAACAGTTTAAAATAGTATGACACAGCTCTGAAATCACCTCTAATAAGCAATTCTACCTGCCAGGGCATATTGTTTATTAATCATCTGTGATCTTAAAATGATGCATTGGGATGGCACTATAAAGAGGAGCACTTACTCTATGTAAACATTTATCATAAATGTGCATAAATAGACATTACATGAGAGATTCACATAGTTGAATTCTTACAATAATGTGTCAACAATTTATAAATTATATGTGAACATTGGCACAATCTGTGTGTTTTTTTCATGACTTCCAGTCATGTGTCTTGAGTAGAGAATTGCGTGATAATTGCTAAGAATCATGACATGGCTACATCAACTAGATATTCAGTCTTTATTGAATTGACATTAATGGGAGTCTATGACACACTTTATTTTTCAAAGATTTTTCTTGCAATCATGAATTATAGGTGTCATCCACTGTTTATTAAAATCTAAACTTTTATGTGAGATGTGTTTAGAGATCAAATGCAGTTATGAACATGTTTGTTGTGGTATGCACTGCATATGGTTCACTTACAATATCAGATAGCACTACTTGAAGATCATTTAAGAGTAACATATTTTAGAGCTACCTAAAAAAAACATAAACCTAACTAAAAATAGTTGCATGATAAAGCCCGATCTCTTCCCTGCTTTTGACCCACTCTCTTGCACCACCACGATGTTGCACTGCAGTCTGTTGGACAGAGGCTATTGGGGGAGGTGGGAGCTGTCCAGCAGCAAATAGGGCAGATGGGTGTGGTGGAGAGGTGTGTAGGGAGGAACTCTCTTCTGGAGTGGAGGGTTGGAAGGCACTGGTCTTTGGAACTGTTATAGCATAGCTACGATCAATGTTCCCCCATCCTGGTCAAATTTCTGTTCACTACAGAAAGCGGACCTCCACGGACTAGGCAAAATCCTGGTGTTGGAGGCATTGTTGCTGCAGTTCCATCTCCATATCTCTTTGATGCCTCTGGCTGACGCTCCCTATCACTCTTAGCTCCTGGAGCAGCTCACTCTGTATGCCTTCCACCTCCAGGTTATGCCTGCCTATCTCATGTTAATGCTACTGGATTTGGCTATTTGTGATCCTAGTCCACCATCAGTGTTTCATTGTGGGAGAGAGGGCTTTGGAGGAGTGAATAACCATGCCTCTGCTGGTCGCAGTGGAGGGACAGCAGTCTGAAACCTGAGCAGGTAAGAGAATAGCTAAGCTATGCAAAAAGGGGGACTTTCAGGTCACTCTGGACCATGGTGGTAAGGTGCCTGCTATCTTCTCAATTGCCCACATGCACTGATCTGTCTCTTCCTGGGCAATGTTTTCCTCCTGTGGTGGTAGGTGCTACTGTAGTGCTGGCGAAGAAGAATATCAAATTTTTATTTGTTATCTTCAGTCAATGTTTGTATGTGCAGTTTTCAATTGCGGTTTCATAGGCAAGGGCTAGGAGCCATCTTGATATCAATATCCTCCAAGTATGAGGTCATAGTTCTGGAGATTGACATAATGTACATTGTCATCTTGCTAATATATCCATTGTTTGGTTTTAGAGTTAAGTGAAAACATGTATTTGTCTCATGATAGAGATAAAGTGCTTTGCAAAAGCTTTAACACCCCCCCCCCCCCTTGGCATTTTTCAGATTATGTTGCCTCATAACCTGGAATTAACATGGATTGTTTGAGGATATGCATCATTTAAATTACATAACATGCCCACAACTTTGAAGATTTTTTTATTGTGAAGCAAACAATAAATAGGACAAAATAACAGAAAAAGTCAATGTGCATAAGTATTCACCCCCCTAAAGTCAATACTTTGTAGAGCCTCCTTTTGCGGCAATCACAGCTCCAAGTCGCTTTGGATAAGTCTCTATGAGCTTGCCACATCTTACCAATGGGACTTTTGCCCATTCCTCCTTGCAAAAAGCTCCAGCTCCTTCAAGTTGGATGGTTTGCGCTTGTGAACAGCAATCTTTAAGTCTGACCACAAATTTTCTATTGGATTGAGGTCTGGGCTTTGAGTAGGCCATTCCAACACATTTACATGTTTCCCCTTAATCCACTCAAGTGTTGCTTTAGCAGTGTGTTTGGGGTTATTGTCCTGCTGGAAGTTGAACCTCCGTCCTAGCCTCAAATCACGCACAGAGTGGTACAGGGTTTGCTCAAGAATATCCCTGTATTTAGCACCATCCATCTTTCCCTCAACTCTGACCAGTTTTCCAGTCCCGGCTGCTGAAAAACATCCCCACAGCATGATGCTGCCACAAACATGTTTCACTGGGATGGTGTTCTTTGGGTGATGTGATGTGTTGGGATTGCGCCAGACATAGTGTTTTCTTTGATGGCCGAAAAGTTCAATTTTAGTCTCATCAGACCGGATCACCTTCCTCTATACATTTTGGGAGTCTCCCACATGCCTTTTCTCAAACTCAAAACATGCCATTTTGTTTTTTGCTGGAAGTAATGGCTTTCTTCTGGCCACTCTGCCATAAAGCCCAACTCTATGGAGCGTATAGCTTATTGTCGTCCTATGTACAGATAATCCAGTCTCTGGTGTGGAACTCTGCAGCTCCTCCAGGGTTACCTTAGGTCTCTGTGCTGCGTCTCTGATTAATGCCCTCTTTGCCCGGTCCGTGAGTTTTGGTGGGCGGACGTCTCTTGGCAGGTTTGCTGTTGTGCCATGTTCTTTCCATTTGGTTATGATAGATTTGATGGTGCTCCTGGGGATCATCAAAGATTTGGATATTTTTTATAACCTAACCCTGACTTGTACTTCACAACAACATTGTCCCTTATTTGTTTGGAGAGTTCCTTGGTCTTCATGGCAGTATTTGATTAGTGGCGCCTCTTGCTTAGGTGTTGCAGCCTCTGTGGCCTTTCAAAAAAGGTGTGTATATGTAATGACAGAGCATGTGACACTTAGATTGCACACAGGTGGACATAATTTCACTAATTATGTGACTTCTAAAGGTAATTGATTGCACCAGAGCTTTTTAAGGGCTTCATAAAAAAGGGGGTGAATACATACAGTGGATATAAAAAGTCTACAGGTTTCTGTGCTGTAAAAAAATAAGACAAAGATAAATCATTTCAGAACTTTTTCCACATTTAATGTGACCTATAAACTGTTCAACTCATTTGAAAAACAAACTGAAATCTTTTAGGTAGAGGGAAGAAAAAATATAAAAATAAAATGATATGGTTGCAAAAGCATGCACACCCTTAAACTAATACTTTGTTGAACCACCTTTTGATTTTATTACAGCACTCAGTCTTTTTGGGTATGAGTCTATCAGCATGGCACATTTTGACTTGGCAAAATTTGCCCACTCTGCTTTGCAAAAACACTCCAAATCTGTCAGATTGCGAGGGCATCAACTGTGCACAGCCCTCTTCAGATCACCCCACAGATTTTCAATCGGATTCAGGTCTGGGCTCTAGCTGGGCCATTCCAAAACTTTAATCTTCTTCTGGTGAAGCCATCCCTTTGTTGATTTGGATGTATGCTTCGGGTCGTTGTCATGCTGAAAGATGAAGTTCCTCTTTATGTTCAGCTTTCTAGCAGAAACCTGAAGGCTTTGTGCCCATATTGACTGGTATTTGGAACTGTTCATAATTCCCTCTATCTTAACTAAGGCTTCAGTTCCAGCTGAAGAAAAACAGACCCAAAGCATGATGCTTCCACCACCATGCTTCACTGTGGGGATCTTTTGGTGATGTGCAGTGTTGTTTTTGCACCAAACATATCTTTTGGAATTATGGCCAAAAAGTTCAACCTTGGTTTCATCTGACCATAACACCTTTTCCCACATGCTTTTGGGAGACTTCAGATGTGTTTTTGCACAATGTAGCCTGGCTTGGATGTTTTTCTTTGTAAGAAAAGGCTTTCGTCTTGCCACTCTACCCCATAGCCCAGACATATGAAGAATATGGGAGATTGTTGTCACATATACCACACAGGCAGTACTTGCCAGATATTCCTGCAGCTCCTTTAATGTTGCTGTAAGCCTCTTGGTAGCCTCCCAGACCATTTTTCTTCTCGTCTTTTCATCAATTTTGGAGGGAGCTCAAGTTCTTGGTAATGTCACTGTTGTGCCATATTTTCTCCACTTGATGATGACTGTCTTCACTGTGTTCCATGGTATATCTAATGCCTTGGAAATTCTTTTGTACCCTTCTCCTGACTGATACCTTTTAACAATGAGATCCCCCTGATGCTTTGGAAGCTCTCTGTGGACCATGGCTTTTGCTGTGGGACGCGGCTAAGAACATTTCAGGAAAGAACAACTAGAGCAGCTGAACTTTATTTGGGGTTAATCAGAGGCACTTTAAATGATGGCAGGTGTATGCTGACTCATATTTAACACAATTTGGAATGTGATTGCTTAATTCTGAACACAGCTACATCCCCAGTTATAAGAGGGTGTGCAGACTTATGCAACCACATTATTTTTATTTTTATTCCCTCCACCTAAAATATTTCAGTTTGTTTTTCAATTGCGTTGTACAGTTTATAGGTAACATTAAAGGTGGAAAAAGTTCTAAAATGATTTATCTTTGTCTTATTTTTTTACAGCACAGAAACTTGACTTTTTAACAGGGGTGTGTAGACTTTTTATATCCACTGTACACACATGACAATTTTCTGTTTTCTATTTCTAAAAAATTGTTTTATGTATATTTTTTCTCATTTCACTTCACCAACTTAGACTATTGTGTTCTGATCCATCACATAAATTTCAGATTAACAAATCATTGAATTTAAGGCTGTAATCTAACACAATAGGTAAGTCAAGGTGTTAAATACTTTTGCAAGGCACTGTATGGCCTGTGTTTTGTATATTAGTAGTATCAATATAAGATCACATAATTTTGTGTTTGTTTCAGGAAAACATGATTAGGCATTCATGGTCATCAAAATTGTAGATGAGATGTGATGTAGGCTATATCAGCAAATAGGAGTGTATGTTTTATGCACATGATTGATGATTGGTGGTGAACGTGCTCATCTTGCAAGGTCTTGAGCCAGTCCGTGTCCAGTATGACAGTTATCTAGTCAACTGTAGCTGTGAACATTCTGGCCCTTTAAGAGTTCCTGACACTCAGTATGTTCCATTACTGCTGGGGAACCATGACCTGTGACTCTTGCACTGGCAGCTTCCTCAGACATCTTTCTCTTGACAATGGCCTAGAAGTCATAATGGTGGAGCTTCATGCTCATGGCATCCCTGACAGGAACTCCTATTTTGCTGACCGTTGCTGCCACCTCTCTCTACATCCTTGCCCATGAGCCATCTCTGACTTCTCTGCCTATATGGAGGACATATATAATCAGTCATAAATGGAGTTTAGAAAGACAATAAACTCCTCCTGGGTATAGCTGTGGCCCTGTATTTCTTCTCAGCTTCATGACCCCAAAATTTGCATGGAGATCCTGACCTACCTAAAACATAGATTCAAAACTTGAGTGACAATGAACATAGCTTGTTGTTAGTCACTCCAACATGGTCCTCCACCAGTACAGTGTCATCTGTTCTTCATAATTACATGTAAATGTGTTGCAAAACATCTCACCCTTATCTTACAGCTTAAACCCGTACCATGCTGTATTATATTTTATACTACATGTTGCTGACACAACCAAGACACTCTTTTCAGCCTAACCAGAATTGTTTTCAGTTAACTACAAACTTTGCCGATTAAAACAAAATCTTAATTGGTAATAAAGAAATGTTCATCCTAAAACCATTTGTGTTTAAAACAGGTTCTCTGTTACCTATGGTTGGAGCTTTAATTTGATATCAGTCTCGCTGTTTATACCAATATCCCTTGCATTCTGAATAAAATATTAATATGTACATTAGAATTTAAATTTTAAAGTATGGTGACCTTTTCATTAGATTTCCAGGGAAACTCTTCTTATGTTTGGTCAAGAGACGAGGATTATATATTTTTTACCAAACAACTGACGCCAGGTCTCATGAAGAAGCAAATGATCCCGAGTTTAAACCACATACAACTGGCATATAGTCCAGTATATGCAGTAATAAATTATGTGTGGTTTCATCACTCTGTCAATAGAAGGTAGTAATAAAAAAGCTAAAATAAGAAATAGTATAATGACTCATTGTGTGTTAGATACACAGCGACCTCTGAATGGAGTATATTTTGTATATAGACTACATTCTATCTGAACGGATTTGCATATAGACATGGAATCTATGATTAATGCTTTAATGTTAAGTGATAATATATGGAGAATATTGTTATGTATTATCACATATTGTAAGAATGATTCTGACATGAAACTGATCACCTATGCTCATTGTTTCTTCATGGCTGAATTTATAAAGTGATAAAATCACTGTATATGAACATGTCAAACACCTCATTTCTAATGGTGAAGTAAGAAAGTAGTCATCATGCAGTGCATGTTGAGGCTTACATCACTATCCTTATACCATCACATCCGTAGCAGGTAATATGACTTATCTAAAAGCACCACCGCACTATGAAAAATAATTTGAAACGTAAAAATAAAATAAATTAAGCAGAAAAAAGTAATACAGACAGTTTTTAACTATAAAAAAATCAATGTTGATGCCTCTGCAGTACCCTGGAGGGAGACATGATACATTGGTGGAAGTTGTGTGTGGAAGAGGGGTGTTTACATTTCTTGAGAGCTATTGTTGCATTGAATGATGCAAGGTGTTGTATCTAATTCAGATTGAATTGTCTGTGCAATAGCTCTTTGTTCCCTCATTTCCAATTGTCTCATCACTGATAGTGAAACACTCTCACGATTCAGCTCTGTGGAAGCGGTAGCAAACACAAAATGGATTCCTGTACTTGTAAACAGAGTCTTCAAAAATACAATTTTCCCAAAAATGTTTATGACCATGGCTTACACAGCTTCTGATATTGGTAGTTTGATACATACTTCTATTTTCTACTTTAAACAGCTGGGATCATTTAAAACATGATGGTTTATCCTACGTATAATAAATGTAAAATGAATATATAATCTGAAATTCATTATAATATCAAATAACAGCGACTGAAAAATGTCAAAATCATAACATTATTGTTGCAAACTAGTTTTGAAAGTTACATAGTAATTGAGGTTGAAAAAAGATTATTTGTTAATTGATCCAGAGGGAGGCTAAAAAAAAAAACACTGTGAAACTTTGCCAATTGTCTCAAAAGGGAAAAATAGAATTACTCCCTGACCCAAGATTCTGGCAATCGGATTCCTCCCTGGATCAATACTCCCCTGGATCAATACACTTTTTTTCCAACTTTTGAATTTCTTCCTGCGTTAACAAATTATTTGGTTAAGATAGTGTAGCCCCATTATGTTGAAGTATCCTATCCACTGGTACCTCCCTTGTATATACAGAAGAAAATAACCTATTTAGCTCATATGCCTTTTCCTGGTCACTAATTGTCAGACGGCCTGTGTCACATTGTAATGTTCCTATAGCTTCCTTCCTCGCCTTCTTCCCATTTTTATATACTTAAAAAAATATTTTAGGGTTAGTCTTACTCTCTTTTGCAACTCATTTTTCATTTTCTATTTTAGCCAGTCTAATAGCCCTTTTGCAAGCCTTGTTGATTTCCTTGTTCTCATGTAAAGCAGTCTCTGTCCCCTCTTGTTTGTATAATTTAAATGCCTGTTTTTTAACTCCGTATCTTGATCTTTAAATCATTGTTAAGCCACATTGGATGTGATTTACTCCTTTTACTTTTATTGCCACATGGTATATGCCAATGTGTATGTATATTTAGAACAGATTTAAATTTTGTCCATTTATGTTCAGTATTTTTACCTATCCGTTCTCTGTCCCAGTCTGTACTTTGTTTTGCTGCCCTTAGACCGTTAAAATTTTCCCTTATAACATTAAGAGTTTTTGTTGGCCCCTTACAGTTTTTTTTTTATTCAATCTCAAATGAGACTGTGTTGTGATCACTGTCTCCCAAAGGTTGCCCTATTCCAACATTTGATACTATATCAATATTATTTGTGATGACTATATCCAAGATAGCCTCATTTCTAGTAGGCTCCTGTATAACCTGGGCCAGATAATGATCCCTGAGTGTACTCAAGAACCTGCTCCCCTTAGCTGAACTGCTGGTCTCTTTTATCCAGTTTATTTCATGGTAGGTAGTTAAATTATCCCATTATTAGAACTTGCCCATGCCTAGCTGCATTTCCAATCTGTAATAATAATTGTATTTGCTCACTTTCAATTATATTTGGGGGTTTATAGCATACTCTTATCAATATTCTTTTGGAATTTGCTGCTCCACTGTTTAAATCTACCCACAAACATTCAACATTACCGCTAGTTCCAGCATAAATATACTTTCTGACTATAGACCTAAATTCAGGCTTAACATACAGACAAATCCCTCCTCCCCTTTTACCATTGCCTCTATCTTTCCTAAATAGGTTATAACCATCCAGATTAACAGTCCAGTCATGAGATTCATCCCACCACATTTCAGTAATGCCTATTAAATCCCATTTCTCATTTACTGCTAATAATTTTAACTCTACCATTTTTCTTGGCAAGCTTCTGGGATCAGCAAGCATACAACTGTTGTTGCACCTACTTTGGATTATTGGATATGTTAGTGGAACTGGTTGCATAATGTAACATTTTTAGACAGATTCCAAAATTTAAAGGGATACTCTTCCAGTACCAACATGTAAGCACTTGAAAATATTTCTATCTTCGAGTCTGTGCCCACCTGGCACACTTCCACAACAGGAACACTGGGTGGGGCACAATTTCACAACAGGAACACTGCTTCTGTAGATTGTCATTTGTTATGAGTTGCCATTTTTTTTTATCCGACTTAAAGGACCACTGTAATCTTACAATTAAAATATACTTCTTTGAAGATCTATACTCTTCCTTAGAAAGAGGCAAAAACAAAACGTATAAACTATAAATAATACAGCCTCTATTTTTTTATGCAATTATGCTGCTGTGATATGTACCATTTTGATTTAGACAGATCAACTTCATGAGATGGTAGGAGACTGACAACAGCATAAGCTTTTATCTGCACAATGTGGCATCTAAAACTGCCGGTGCTTTCAGCATGACTTATGCATAGATCACTAGTTTACACATTTTCTGAGGAAATTACAGATAGTAAAGAATAATTGACAAGAAAAAGTTAAAAATGTAAATGTGGTTTATTTTTAAAATATTTTTGCTACTATTAAATTTAGTTATTCAGGAGACCATATTGAACATGAGATTGACAGTGTTCCTTTATTGTAATATAAAAATGTAAGCGTTGTTTATTTATTTTTGGATTTTTGCTACTATCGAAGTTAGTTATTCAGAAGACCATATAGAACATGAGATGGAAAGTGGTCATTTAATACATTTTATTGAGCTTAGCTATATGGGACTCCCTTGCACCTTCTTGTTCTCGTCTATGTATTTGCATTGGTCTTCATAGTATATATTCCTTTTCCCAAGAGATGCTGACTTTGATTTCCACTGATACCAGTGAAGGAAGCCAGGAACAAAAATGGACTTACAGCTATTTTTCATTCTTTTAATCCCTCAGTGACATTCTAGAATACATTTCCATTATTTATTGTCTGCCTTTGATCTATTTGGTCAGAAGGTTATGAAAGAACAGGTCGTTTCTTCCCTTTGAGTTTAATAAACAAGGCTACGTTATGAAAATGTTGACATCTCATATACTTTTTTGAATATTAATGTTTTGTGAACATTTCAGAATAAAAAAGAAAAGAAGCACTGTTATTAAATCCTATTTCTTTGAAATGTCTACACTTTATTTCAAATTGCAGAAACGTTCTATGTCTATTCAGAAAAAAAGACTTTTCACAAAAATGTGTATTTTATGAAAAAACAAAACAATTATTGTTATACCTATAAAATAGTTTTTCTAGTAACTGAAATATTTCTCTGCTTCTAATTAAAGAAATTACCCAAACAAACATGAAAAGACCTTATGAAAACTAGTTTATTTTTCTTTTTTTCTTTTCAAGCGTTCTCCATTTATGTATATGAATCAAATCAACATGTGTCTTAGCCCTGTATTTAAATAATCTGTTATAATGGATATTGCAGTGAATAGTGATACCTTTTTTATTGGACAAACGTATTAATAATAAAGCGACGAGCTTTCGAGAGATAATGCCTCTCTTTATCAAGTCAAAAAGCAATACTGATACAAGTATGAACTAAAAACAGCAAACAGAAAGAGATGGGGGGGAAAAAAATCGGAAAGACAAGACAGACAAAATTAATGGGCCAGAATTATACAGTGGGGGGAAAAGTATTTGATCCCCTGCTGAGTTTGAACGTTTGTCCACTGACAAATAAATGATCAGTCTATAATTTTAATGGTAGGTGTATTTTAACAGTGAGAGACAGAAGAAAAAAATAAAAAAAGGAAGAAAACCCATGTCAAAAAATTATAAATTGATTTGCAGGTCAATGAGGGAAATACGTATTTGACCCCTTTCGACTTAGTACTTGGTGGCAAAACCCTTGTTGGCAATCACAGGGGTCAGATGTTTCTTGCAGTTGGCCACCAGGTTTGCACACATCTCAGGAGTAGTGATGTTGCGAACATAAAATTTTCGGTTTGCGAACCGCGGACACGAATTTCATCAAATGTTCGCGAACGGGCGAACCCGGGCGAACCGCCATAGACTTCAATGGGCAGGCAAATTTCAAAACCCACAGGGACTCTTTCTGGCCACAATAGTGATGAGAAAGTTGTTTCAAGGGGACTAACACCTGGACTGTGGCATGCCGGAGGGGGATCCATGGCAAAACTCCCACGGAAAATTACATAGTTGATGCAGAGTCTGGTTTTAAGCCATAAAGAGCATAAATCACCAAACATTCCTAAATTGTTTGGAATAACAAGCTTTAAAACATCAGGTATGATGTTGTATCGATCAGGTAGTGTAAGGGTTACACCCGCTTCACAGTAACAGACCAATCTCCCCGTTTAATGCACCTCAAACAACCGCAAACCGGCCCTTTGCACAACCGCAAACTCCCCATTTGCACAAGGTTGGATACCAAGCTAGCCATGTCCCGTTCCTTGTCCTCACTGATGTCATTGAAGATCTCCTTCTCAAGCCCAGCCACCAAGGGTCCCCGAAAGGTGACAACAAGCCCCCTGGGATGCCTGCTGTGTTTGGTCTTCCACCTCCTCAAAGCCACCTTCCTCCTCTGACTCCTCTTCTTCAGACTCCTCTCTCTGCGTTGCCTCTGTCTGCGTTATTATAAGGTGTGTACTGTTAAGTAGTACTATTCCTATCGGTTTAATCCCTGTTACGTCCACTATAAGGGACATGTATATGGCATTGATTTTTGGAACAGGGAGATGGAAAAAGATGCTTGATCGGACCTCCTACTTTGAATTTGTGGCACTGCACGTGCAATGTAATGTGCCACCAGATTGGAGTGTCACTGTGCACTGGCAAAAGTTGGCAGAGTAGGCGCTGTAGGCCTCACACACACGCCTGTAGGCAGGCAATTGCTATTCAATCTATTACAGTCAAAAAAGTGTTGTTTTATTTCACTGAGCACAATATAAGCTGTGAGCCTGACACAGGCAGGCAACTGAAATTAGATTAAAGGGAAAAAATGGTTCTTTTCAATGTATGGTACACCAACTATGACTGGTGAAACAGAGCAGAATATTAGCTGTGAGCCTGACACAGGCAGGCAACTGAAATTAGATTACAGGAAAAAAATGGTTGTTTTCAATGTATGGTACACCACCAGGTATGAGTAGTGAAAATAAGCACAATATAAGCTGTTAGGTGTTAGCCTGTCACACACACACAAGCTGGCAGGCAGGCATATGCAATTAGATTACACAGAAAAAAATTATAAAATAAAATAAATGATGTTCTAGCCCTAAAAAGGGCTTTTTGGGTTGCTGTCCTTGCAGCAGATATCAGATGAGTCCTTCAGGTCTGTAGTGGAAGCTAAATACACAGCATGGCTATCTATTTCCCTATTAAATCTCCAGCAGCAACACTATCTGTCCTCTCACAACGAATGCAGCTTCAGAATGATTCTCAAATGTATGCTGTCCTTCAGATGGAAGGCTCTGGAAGGGAGTGTATGCTGCTGATTGGCTGGAATGTGTCTGCTGACTGTGAGGTGCAGAGTCAAATTTTCCTCAATGATAAAGAATAGTAGGCGGACCAAAAAGCGCATGTGTCTGCCATCCGTTGCAAGCGCGAAAGAGCCAAAATCGTTGTGAATAGTCCGCGGGCGAACTGTCCGCGACATCTCTACTCAGGAGCTATTTTATCCTCTTTGTAGATCCTCCTCAAGTCATTAAGGTTTTGAGGCTGATGTTTGGCAACTTGAACCTTCAGCCCCCTCCACAGATTTTCTATGGGATTAAGGTCTGGAGACTGGCTTGGCAACTCCTGGACCTTAATGTGCTTCTTATTGAGCCACTCCTTTGTTGCCTTGGCTGTGTGTTTTGGGTCATTGTCATGCTGGGATACTCATCCACGACACATTTTCAATACCCTGGATGAGGGAAGGAGGTTCTCACCCAAGATTTGACGGTGCATGGCCCTGTCTATCGTCCCTTTGATGCAGTGCAATTGTCCTGTCCCCTTACCAGAAAAACACCCCCAAAGCATAATGGTTCCACTTCCATGTTTGACGGTGGGGATGGTGTTCTTGGTGTCATAGGCAGCATTCAGTTGAGTTGATGCCAAAGAGCTCGATTTTGGTCTCATCTGATCACTACACTTTCACCAAATTTTCCTCTGAATCATTCATATTTTCATTGGCAAAGTTCAGATGGGCCAGTACATGTGCTTTCTTGAGCAAGGGGACCTTGCAGGCGCTGCAGGATTTCAGTACTTCAAGGCTTAGTGTGTTACCAATTGTTTTCTTGGTGACTATAAGCCCAGCTTCATTGAGATCATTAACAAGATCCTCCTGTGTAGTTCTGGGCTGATTCCTCACCATTCTCATGATCATTGAAACTCCACAAGGTGAGATCTTGCAGGAAGCATCAGACCGAGGGAGACTGGCAGTTATTTTGTGTTTCTTCCATTGCGAATAATCACACCAGCTATTGTCACCTTCTCACCAATCTGCTTGGCGATGGTCTTGTAGCCCATTCCAGCCTTGTGTAGGTCTACAATCTTGTCCCTAACATCCTTGGACAGCTCTTTGGTCTTGGCCATGGTGGAGAGTTTGGAATCTGATTGCTTGATTGCATTTGTGGACAGGTATCTTTTATACAGGTAACAGGCTGAGATTAGGAACACTCCCTTTTTAAGAGAGTGCTCCTAATCTCAGCTCATTACCTGTATAAAAGAAACCTGTGAGCCAGAAATCTTGCTAAAGGATAGGGGGTTAAATATTTATTTCCCTCACTGACCTGCAAATCAATTTATAACTTTTTTGACATGTGTTTTTCATGTTTTTTTATTTCTTCTATCTCTCACTGTTAAAATACACCTACCATTAAAATTATGGACTGATCACTTCTTTGTCAGTGGACAAACGTTCAAAATCAACAGG
This sequence comes from Discoglossus pictus, assembly GCA_027410445.1. NCBI lineage: Eukaryota > Metazoa > Chordata > Amphibia > Anura > Alytidae > Discoglossus > Discoglossus pictus. Next base: position 404,269,849 of record CM050165.1, on the reverse strand, counting down.
AGATCAAATACTTTTCCCCCCATTGTCCCCCCAGTGCCCTGGTTTGTGCATAATCCATTCTGGTGCCGTTCTTAAAGGCTGTGAAATACAACGAGCATAAGCTTAAAAAGGAGCCATGTATAAAATGTTTTTTGGATTAATAAGAGTGAGTGTGCATTGTGCTCTTATTTGCATGTTTCCGCCCAGTTTTTCCGGAGTGCAGTGCATCAACTGTATTTCTGAACAATTTGAGTAGGAAATAATTGTATTAACTTATTTGTTAGACATTCAAATGGAATCACTAATACACAAACACATCTCTTTTACCCACCATTAATTAAATGATTGTTGTGGTAAACTACCTTCCCAAAAAATCTACTACACAAGCTAGGAACTTGCCCCACTCTGATGAGAGGCAGTAACCTTGAAATAGCTGTACATGGGTGGGTTTCCTGGCTTGTGTAATCCATCCTGAGCTATGCTTGAAGCTGTGTAATACAGCAAGCATATGATTAAAGGAAGCCATGTTTAAAATGCTAATGGATTACAAGAGCAAAGCCTTTGTGGGCACATTTGCATGTCTCTGCCCAGGCTCCCATAATGCGGAGTAATAACTGTATTTCTCGGAATTCTGAGCAGGAAACACATTTCTTAACTTGTTTTAGATGTTCAAATGTGAACATAAATGTACTATTTATTTACTATATATATCACATATTATAATTGTCGAGCTACGAGACATCATCACGCTTTACACGGTGCATACAGTTTGGCGATGATCAAATCAGTAACGCGCAGCACAGGTGAGCAGTGGAGGTAAAACACGCGGGACTTAGCCTCCAAACACTTACAAAACGTGGTATCGCCTTAGGCTGGAAGCAGTTGACGAACGCGGGACTTAAAAAAAAAATTACTAAAACAAAGACAACAAAAACATCACACACAGCACGGGAGAACAGCCAGAACGTCTGAAAGTGAGAAGGAACTCAAATTTAAGTCGAATTTAAGCAGTTTCGGCATTTAAAAATCAGCTAATCGAGAAAAAAATGATGGTTGAAAAAAATTAAAACAAGGTTACACAACCCTGAATCGCGCAAAACATAGCCAGCGCAGTACGAGGGAGAAAATAATAATTGGAAGGACGCAAAACACTCACGAAACACATAATACATAGACTAACACCACCATTTTACAACACTAACTTACATATTTACACATTAAGCTTCTGAAATGGCGGATTTCCCGCCTAAACCAACGGTTTTGTGTTGCGCACGCAGCCTATATATAGGGCACACATGCCACAAGCTGACACTCTCTCCTCAGGTGATGACAGTCTGAGTGGACATTTGCTGCTGCTGGAAAATCCAAAGAGATTGTTAGCTCTTCAGGATACTGATTGCTGAATTTTAAATACAAATAAGTAAAGTATATTAATTTATATTACTAAGCATTAATGAATAATTAATACATTAATTATTCTTCAAAAAAACATAGATATTATTAGTTAAAAAAATTTAGCAGCAAACTTATGATTTATTACACTTGCTTTAGTTCATCAATACTTTCATGCTTAATTCATATAATTCATTGATTAATTCATTAATAATGTACATTAATTTAATAAATATTAATTACTAATTATTATCCCCAAAAATATATAAAATTTGAAACTGCCTTTAGTTTATTAATACATTAATGCTTACCTCTTTCTAATATATTTAGAAATTGATTAATGAATTATTAATGTTCATTATTGTATTAGTTATTAGTAATCATTAAACAACAAATATTCTATATTTTACAATGCCTTTAATTTATTCATATATTAATGCTTAGCTCTTTAGAATACATGTATTCATTGATTAATTGATTATACATTTACAATTATTAAATTATTAATTATTAATTAGTAATCATTCTCCAAAGAAACAGAAGAAAAGGACCACAAATAATATGTATATTTTACTATGCACTGACATATCCGTGCTGCTTCTCATTGCCTGATAGGGATGAATCTAAATATTTCAAATGCTTTCCATCTTATTTGACAGTTTCATCATCTCTGCATCTGACAGCATAAAGATCACCTTTACTTTTTATTTTGTAATAATGACAGTTATTGATTAATTAATGTATATTAATATATTCATTAATTAATAATTAGTCATCATTACAAAAAAATCTGACATTTTATACTGCAATAAAAAGAATAACAATTTTTAACCTGCACTTATATATCTGCCTTAATGCTCATTCATGTACATTGCTTTTGGAACTATTAATTATATTTTACAAAGCACTTACACATCTGGAGTGCTTATAATTGCCTGACAGGGATAGGACCGTCAAAGTACTTAAATATTTAAAGCAGTTTCTTAGATTCTGACACATGCTACATTTAATATTTTATACTGCTTTTATTTATGAATATATTGATGATTATGTGTTTATGTTTGCATCTACGCCAATAAAAAACATCATAGTTTCAATGTATCACAAATTAATTGAATACAAACATTAAAAATTATTTTCATGTAATTTCACAGATTCCTCATCTCTGCACCTAACTGAAGACAGAGAGTGAATTCTTCAGGATTTTATCTGCAAGAACATCAATTTAACAGGTTAATAATTCCATCATGCCCTTTTTGTTTTGCATTTACCTATATTCATTTAGGGCTTTATGCAATTGCAATTTGGCCAATTGAACAGGGCTCTATATAAGGACATATCATATCATATCATTTTTATATAACTTTTTAGTTAATGAACATCGATCCAACACCAAGGTCTTCACCAGCTAAAAACTTTGGTAAAAAAATATGCTATATGCGTATATAGAGCCCTATTCCATTGCACAAATTGCAAATGAATGAGGCCCTTAATATTTAATTATTCATTCATAATAACAAAAAATAATTAAAAATATGCATACATATATGCTTACCTAATTAAATTTCAAAGAACTCAAATTACACATCATTAGTCAATTGATTTCAACATTAATAAAATTACAAAATTGCACATTATTTTAAGCCCCATCTATACTTTGACCATAGCTCTTTCTTGTTTGCCCTTCTTTAGGAAAACATAATTACCTCTTTAGGTTTACCATTGATGTCAGTTATTGATTAATTCATTAGCGTATATTCATTTATTAATGACTTAATAATTATTTATTACAATAAATAAAAACAAAACCTATTTATCAATATATATATGTGCAGCGCTTTCCTTTTTAATGTAGGCAAATAAAAAAATGGATTCATTTATTTCATGGAAAAAATCTAAATGCTTTTAAAATCATTGAATTCTTTAATTAATGCTATTTAGGTTTTGCATTGAGAGCAGCTACAAACAATATGTACAAGACAAAAAATCATTACATCTTACACCTGTATTTACAATTACAGATTACAGAGGCGGACAAGAAGACAGGATTAAACGCAAAAGAAGAGTGGCAATGGAAAGTAAGCAAAGGTGGAGAGATGTACAGTCCCCCGAGGCTTCCAAACGCTTCAGAGAAGAAGACCGACAGGCTTTTAAATAAAAGAAAAATGAGTAAGAAAGCACAAAGTTAGTGTGCTGGAGCTTCAAAGAAAGGAAAAAGTAAACAAAAACATGTCTGTGAAACATTGCCTAATGATCCAATATTGCCTATTGATACCATACAGATGACACCAATGTAGATGTAGAAAGTTGTAGTGATATCTATGTTGAGGAAGCTCAGGATACTGCGTTTATTAGAGCACCAACAGTAGACACTCATTATTGTGGATTACTCAATGTTGTTTGTCAGTTGTGTGGGGCCTATCATTTTCTCAAGGAAAGACCAACTGACGGAGACTTCATTAGTTGCTGTCAGAAAGGAAAGGTAAGACTTCCACAAAGACACAACATTTCCAAATAATACCAATTAAAAAAAACAAAAAAAACAGAAGGTCTTATAACAATTTGCAATTTAATTTGTTTCAATGGGTGCAAAATTAGCAGAAAATGTGGACATGTTTCTTACTGTTTTAGAGTTCAAGGACAAATTTACCACCACACTTCACATTTACACCCACAAGAAGGAGAGCAAACGAAATTTGCACAGTTATATGTCTTAGATACAATGGAAGCTTTTGAACAGAGGATGACACTTCCAGAAAATAAACAATGTTTGGGCATAGTCTTTGAACAGCTGGATAAAATTATGGCCAACAACCCATACAGTCAAGCATACAAACAATTAGCACAGGTTGAAAAAGAACAGCAGCAACATGCTCAAATACAACAATTGCCAATGCCAAGAGTAAATATGGTTTTAAAAAGAGATTGCAACACTGATCAAAGACAGTATAATTTATCAACAGTAAATGAGGTTGCTATGGTCTTTAAAAATTAAGATGGTGGCTTCCGTATGCTGGAGCTAGACGTGTTTAGTGTGAGCTCCTGCTTAAAGCACTAAAAGTGGGCTTATAAATTGCCCTAGTTATCATAACTAAACTGCATACCCTGGAAACAACTGGGGGAAGAGGAGGGGGGACCCATTTCCCCCGTGGGACCCTCAAAAGATACCCCTGGAGGCACAGCTGCAGCGAAACCTGCATCCGGCCAGCTCACTAGAAGACTGCCTTCCTGCAGGGACTTACTGGGAGGTGAGAGCTTCAGAGGCCCTGCGCCTGCTACAGGCACCCTTTGCCAGAAACTGCAACACTGCAGAAGGGCCTGGTCAGAGCAACACAGGAGGCAGTGGAAGCTACAGAGACCCCAAGATCGGGTGGCGGCCATCTTGGATTTGCATGAGGCAAGGTCTGAGGTGGAGGCCCAGGCCCCTGTGGGTGCACAGGATCACCTCAGGAGCTTTACCCATTAACCCTGTGACCCTAGGCCTGGAGACCCAACTGTAAAGTGAGTACTGGTGGGGCTGGAGGAAAGAAGCAGGAAGATAGAGGGTGGCTATATCTTTACCTGCATTAGGGGGGGTCAGAGAGGCCCTTGCTGTTGGAGTGTCACTCCTGCAAAAAAGAGCTCTGAGGCGGCCATTTTAGGGGCATAGGACAGGACTGTGCACACAGAAGAAGGGATACATGTCAGCCCTAACCCCATCTCCTCCACAAGTATAAAACAAGCACAACACTGTTTAAAATACACCCCTCATCTAACTAGCCTGCTATCCTTAACAAACAAGGAAAACCCACACTGAACTTAGGGTACTTAAACCTTTGAGAAAACTGGAATTATAAAGACTCACTATTCAACTTACACACCAACAGATAAGGCTGGATTGCAGCCTTCTTACCTTTAATCTGGCAGCCCTGCGAATCAGGGCCCCATATGTGAGAAACTGGCATATGTAACACTGACTCTATGCAACTGGCAGACAGAGAATGGAGGCTCACTGACACCTAGTGGACAGAAACGATTGAACACTATTCCCCAAAGAACTCCAACTGTCAAGCAGGGGTATTACACAAAGGTAAAAGTGGAAACATAGATCAGTAAAGAGGAAGGGTTTACTCTACAATCTACCCTGCACAGAAAAGCCCCTCAATCACTCCCTAAAGGACGGACCCTGCCCAAGACAAAACACAGGTGGCACTCAACACAAAAAAACAGAGACTGCAAACAGAACCACTATACGTAAACCTTGAAATGGCGAGAAATCCCTGACCGCCCCCTGCGTCACAAATGAGGGGTCAACTCTCTAAAAGCCATGCACGATAGACCACAAGCAACCAAAGACCATGACTAAAATGTGATTTACATTAAACCCATTCATTTATCTGCACCACCACTTTGATCCCTCAGCAACTGCTACTGACCATCAGCCACAGACTGCCCACGCAATAGTAACTTTAATCCTTGGGCTTCAACATGGGGAAATGCAAAAAAGGCACTGCAACCAGAAGGATCACAGATCATTTTAAAACCCCAGAAACCGCCCAAGAAGCGAACTCAGAGCACTCAGACAACTCTGAGGACCAGGAGGACCTGGGTGCAACCCAAAGCAACATGGACCTCTCACCGAGATCCATAGCCCTGATAGAACGAATGTTCCAGGCATATACTGAAAAGACTGTGAATGCTATCAGAAAGGACATAAATGACCTGGGTCAGAGAACCCACCTTCTAGAAGAAATGGTAGACCAGATTGCTGAAGCCCAGGAGAGGGACAGAGCGCTACACTCGCAGACCTACTCCAGAGTGGAAACCCTCGAAGATAAATTTGAGGACCTAAAAAACAGGTTGCGCCGCCATAATTTAAGACTGAGAGGGATTCCGAAGGCAGTACAAGACCTGAAGCCTTACCTGAAAGACACCATCAAGGGCATTATTCCGGAAATACCAGAGTCAGTATGGGAGATAGAGAGGGCCCACAGAGCTCTAGGGGCACCCAGAAACCCAGATGTACCGAAAGATGTGATCATTAGATTCCTGAGACAACAAGCCAGGGACCTGATCCTGGCGGCAGCCAGAAAAAAGCAAAACATCAGGGGCCCAGACAATGCAACAATACTGCTGTTCGCAGATCTTTCTCCGATCACACTGACCAGGCGCAGGGAAATGAAGCCAGCCCTAGAGATTCTGAACACACATAAAATCCCATATAGATGGGGATTTCCATTTGTGGTATCTTTTCAACATAAGGGCAAGATGTACTCAGCCCACTCCCTGGAGGAATGCCGCTCTCACCTCACTACTATCGGACTTGCACCTAATCCACCGAACAACGCAGAGAGTGATCACAGACGAAACAATACTACTGCGCCCACCAAACAGTGGACTAAAGTACAGAATAAAGGCAATCGGAGCTCTTCCCCAAATACGCGGGAAACGCCTACGAGCCACAAGTCCACTACTAGAACTGGGCAGATACCTGAAGGCGCACTTAGAGCTACCTGAAGTACCATACCAATCGGACTAATTTACAAAGGGTTTAATCATTCATGATTTGTTGTTGAATTTAAGGCTAATTTGTATCAGATTTATCTTTTGTCATTTTAATCACAGTTCAAAAGTCATTGCTGGTTGTTACTGTTCCTTACAAATGTCTTAGCCTGAGAATATAGCTACAAAACTTCCCATAACTAGACTTGAAAGGAAGACAACACTGACACTCACCAAACTTAAACACTAAGGTAAGAGTCGATGGGAAGCCTTTTTTTTTTTTTTTTTTTTAACAAGAGACTAAGTAAACAGGGAAAGATGGCTACCCACTTGAAAATTAGAGACCTATTACCCCCCTACAGAGGACATAACATAAAGGCAGGCTTCACAAGAGCTCTTTTTACTACCATACTGAAGCCCCCATTGATGAACTAGCAGGGAACCACCCAAACTAAAGAAGACGACACTAGGGGAAATAGAGGCCCACTGAAAACCTAAAATTTGAGGCACGTTACCACTTGAATCAGAAACGTAGGGTGACATAAACAAAAAAAGAACCTTCCAAAACCTTATCATAATCCAAGAGACAATCTGAGTGTAGAAGGCCAACTAGCTTTTATAGATAAGACCATGACACTTTCCCTTCATCTCTTCCCAGACTATTAGACTCTATAGTTAGATCTAAATGAGTTGCCCCTCAGTGGCTACAAGGAACTACTTTTATGTAATGGGTTCCTTATATATACCCCTCCAACAGGGGATTATAGGACGATTGCCTCCCATAGTCCTACCCCCGACAGATGCCAGAATTTTTGACTGGCGTAGGAGTAAGTGCATATGTATTACGGTTAATGTTGTTTATGAACTTTCTTTTTTCCCTTCCCCTCCCACCCCAGCACGCTCTATCCGGCATGAGAAGACATTGGCCCGCAACGGGCCTGGAGGCTCCTTCTGGTGCTCCCTGGCTCTCTGGTCCCTCCTGCACAATCCGGGACATGGGGTGAGTTGACAGGCTCTCAACAACACATACTCAGACTTACCCGATGGCCAGTGTAGAATACGCTTTTACCACACACAATCTAAAAGGGTTCAATTCACAGTACAAAAGGAGAAAGGCTTTCCTTTATTACAAGCATATAAAGCCTTCTGTCCTGTTCTTGCAGGAAACACATTTTGCCCAACACAAAATACCCTCATTCTTGGATAAAGAATACCCAAACTATTACTCAGCTACGCAACCCAACAGAAAAGCGGGGACATCAATAATAATACACCGCAATTTTCCATTCCAGATCACCTCTAAAATAATTGACAAAGAGGGACACTACATTATTCTATCCGGCACAATTCTAGGTTCAGAGCTGACGCTAGTATCCATTTATGCCCCGACGACATCTCCACACAAAACTCTTTTAAAAATCCTGAGAGTACTTGAATCTAACGCCCATGAAAAACTGATAATAGGGGGAGACCTCAATCTGACATTAGATTCTTTCTTAGATCGATCTAGGGGCCTAGACTGGGGTCGGTACACAAATAAAATGCAACAAATTAAGAGATTATTAAACGCTATAGGCTTAGTGGACGCCTGGAGAGGGCATCACCCAACCAGACGGGAATATACTTACTACTCGCATGTACATGGATCTTATTCCCGAATCGATACAATACTAGTAAGCGCGCCAATTTTTGATATGACTAGATCAGCCGAAATTAATGTATGCCCATGGTCGGATCATTCGGCGGTGACCCTGACAATAGACTTTGGCGAGACCCAGAAAAGCCCTTTTATCTGGAGGCTAAATGAAATTTTACTACACAACCCCACATTCAATAGCCAAGTAGAGAAAGACCTACGACTATACTTTGACATCAATGACACTACAGACGTAGGGATGGGCTGGATCTGGACTGCCCATAAGGTATATACGTGGCACCTATATTAAGCTTGCTTCGGCTTTTAAGAAGCAATGCCTGCAGAGGGAAACAGAGATCAGAAAAGAACTCCAAAGACTAGAGAGACATAACCAGACTAACCCCTCTCCTCAAACAAGACATCAAATAGATAGATGTAGACTGGAATTCGACAATGCTCTCTCAATGCGGACAGACAAAGCACTGAGGCACACCACCCACCTATACTATACGAAGGCGAACAAACCTAGCTCCCTTCTAGCTAGGAGACTGAACCCTAGACCCCTTCAGCAAAAAGTTTTAAAGCTTAACACCGCAAATGGGTATCCCTCAGTAAGCCAAACAGAAATTAAACAGACCTTTGCGGCTTTCTATCAAAAAATCTATGCTGCAACTATCCTACAAGGCCCAGATGCGACCCACTCCTATCTGACATCTTTAGATCTACCCAAGGCCACGGAATAGGAGATAAGCATGCTTAACTCTGACATATCAATAGAGGAGGTACTCAGAGCTATTGCAAATCTCAAATTAGGTAAAGCCCCGGGCCCAGATGGGTTCCCAAACTCCTACTATAAAACATATGCTGGGCTTCTAGCCCCCTATCTATGCAGGCTTTTCAACTCCATTCTGAATGGAGAAGCCATTCCACCTGAACTCAATAGGGCTGACTTGGTGGTGTTCCCTAAGGAGGGCAGGAACCCCCTGGAGGCCAAAAACTACCGCCCAATATCCCTCCTAAACGGTGATGTTAAGATGCTAGCAAAGATAATGGCGGACAGGATCTCCAAGTTCCTACCGGAACTAGTACATAAAGACCAGACGGGCTTTATCCCATTCAGACAAGCAGCAGACAATCTTAGACGAACTTTAAATGTACTACATCTGGCGCAAAGGGATGGTATCCCGCTTTGTGTCTTGGCCCTTGACATTGAAAAGGCCTTTGACACGGTAGAGTGGCCCTACTTACACGTGACACTGGCCAAATTTGGCTTCAAAGGACGCTTCATAAATCTGCTACGCTCTTATTATTATCTGCCCGAGGCGGCTCTAAAACTACCAGGGCCAAACAGGGAGACTATAGACATACCTAGAGGAACAAGACAGGGGTGCCCCCTGTCTCCATTACTCTTTCGCTGGCCATGGAACCTTTGGCCCAAAAAATCAGATGCACTGCAAACATAAGGGGCCTGAGAATCGGCCTCCAAGACCTCAAATGCTCCCTGTTTGCGGATGACCTCCTATGCACTCTGACATACCCCAAGAGCTCGATCCCGGCCTTGCTGACGGTATTACGTGACTTTGGGGAGATATCGGGGCTAAAAATTAACCTGGAGAAAACCGAGGCCTTAGATGTAGGAATACCATTGACAGATCTTACAGAATTGCAAAGGACTTATAACTTTTCCTGGCCAAAAACATCAATCAAATATCTAGGGGTTCATATTACAAGGAGGGTAGCGGGAATATACAAAGCAAACTACCCCCCATTGCTTCAGAAATTAACAAAGAATATACAAAGCTGGTCAAAGCTAAACATATCATGGACGGGCCGCATCACGGCCACCAAGATGAATATTCTGCCCAAAATATTGTACCTTTTCAGGACCCTTCCCCTACCGCTAGATCTCAAAGATCTAGACAGATTGCAGAATATAATATTTAAATTTATTTGGAGCAATAAAGCCCCACGGATTGCTAGGCAGATGATGTATAAGCACAAAAACCAAGGGGGATTATCCTGCCCAAACCTCAGGCTTTACTACAAAGCAGCCCAGTTGGCCTTCCTGCCACTAACCCACACAAAGACACATCAACCCATAGTGGTCTTTATGGAGAACTGGGAACTTAGACCCCACTCCTGGGACACGCTGATCTGGGACCCAGGGATTCATAAAATAAAAAACAAAAAGTACCTCACCAACCCGATGATCAAACTCACGGCATCGGTGTGGACCTGGGCTTGTACCAAACACCAACTAGCGCCACCAATCACCCCTATGACTTCTATAAAATCTTTCCCAGACTTTGAGACGACCTTGAGCTCAATCTCAAAAAGGTGGTGGCTCTCTAGTGACCTTAACAGAATAGGGGCGTGGTATCATGACGATAGAGTGGTAAATCACGAACAACTGGTAACTAACTTTAACATACCAACAGGGGAACTATGGAATTATAGGAAAATCAGACATTGGTTAGAATCCCTGACAAAAGACTGGGGCCCACCAAAACACTGCTGGCTATCAACAATTTGTAAGAATATTCCCAACTCTAGAGGCACCCTGGGTCTCTTGTATTCCAGCTTTAACAATACCAAACCTAAACAGAAACCCGCCTGTATGGCACACTGGGAACAAGACCTAGGCAGGGAACTGACTATAGAAACTTGGCATAGGATTAGCCGAAATCTGACCAAGGGCTCACTTACCCATAGCCTACTAGAGGTCTCAATTAAAGTCCTCCACAGAACCTATCTCACCCCATCCAGAATGCACCAAATTAACCCAACGATAAATAGACTTTGCTTTAGGGGCTGCCAAGCTACAGGAGATTTTAGCCACATTTGGTGGCACTGCACAAAGGCACAAGCTCTCTGGGGGAACGTGTTCCAACTATTTTCACAACTAATACATAGCCCACTAACACCCACAATAGAGGTTTGCCTGTTAGGAGGGAAGGCAGAGAACATATCCCCCAAGTGTAATGCACTCTTACAGTATTTTACTTTAGCCACTAAGCATACTATTGCCAGACACTGGAGAACCCCTACACTAAATCTAAATGATGTCATTACCAGGATAAACTTTATAATGATTAATGAAAAATTGACACATTACATGCAACACAGCTATCCTAGCTTTCTGGATGTCTGGTCTCCCTGGCTGGACTCCCCACATAGTGCCACAGTTTAGCTCAGACCCCAGCCTCGGGGTGGGGATGGGCCGGAGGGCCGCGGGGGCGACGGATGGGGCCCCAGAGCCTACTTGCGACCAGTGTTACTCGAGACGGTGAGTGTGCTATTTCCCCACCTACCCTTTCTCCCCCCCTCCTCTCTCCCCAGTTGATAATTGATTGTATTTTTGTTTTAACTTGTGTAAAGAATAAAATGTTAGAAGACAATATAAAAGGAAAAAAAAAAAAATTTGGAGAACACCAAAGGATATCTAGGTGATGTTAAGCAATGTGGTACAATTCCAAGCACAAAAATTATAAAGGAATTCCTATATGTACTAGATAAATATGATGCAATAAGTATGGCTACTATGAACATTGCATATATTTGCTCACCAATGGCTGAAATGTATTAATCCACCTCTGTTCTGATGCAAACTCCATTTAATAAAAAGATGTTTGAAAAAAAAATTAAGATGGTGAGCCACCTTTTCAGCGGGATATTAGAATATATCCACGGAATTAAGACCAACCTTTTATAAACATAAATATATTAAGTTGTAATTTGGATGCAATGACATATCCCATTTTCTTTCCAAATGGTAAACCAGGATGGGAACCAAAATTACAATTGCAAAGTTATCCCGAAAGTAAAGTTCGTGTTAGATGCAATATTTCTATGCTGGAATATAAAGTGGCACAAACTGCTATTCAGGATCATTTTAATCCTATTTTATGTGGGGGCAAACTCACACAACAATGGATTATTAATTCCTATCTACAAGTCAAAGCAAATAATCTATTTTTATAAAATTTCAACAAAACAAGCTTCTAATAGGACAATATTGTGGATTGATGTATTATGTCACTGAATTGGCTACCAACAGAGACATTCCAGCTGGAAGAGCAATCATTTTGCCATCCACTTTCCAAGGATCTCCTTGCAATATGTGAGAAAGATATGATGATGCCATGGCTATTGTCACTAAATTTGGAAAACCAGATTTATTCATTACATTCACATGTAATCCACAATGGCCAGAGATCAAGGAACATGTTAATCTGGGAAAAATACTTCTGACAGACCAGATTTAGTGGCAAGAGTATTCAAATAAAACTCAATTAATTAATACATGATATAACTAAAGTACAGTTATTTGGAAAATGTGTGGATTTTGTTTATACCATTGAATTTCAAAAAAGAGGCCTGCCATATGCACCCATACTTTTAATCCTGCAGGAAAAAGATACATGGAATACTGCAGAGAGAGTGGATTCCATAATTACTGCACATCCAGAAAAATATTAAAAACTTTATGAGATTGTAACACACACAATTATTCATGGGCCATGGGGAGATATCAATCCAAATTCACCCTGTATGGAAAATAAAACATGCACAAAAGAGTTCCCAAAACAATTTAAAGTGCAAAGTTATGCTAATTGTGATGGATACCCTTTGTATAACAGAAGAGAAGGTCAAACAGCTATTATCCGTGGCCAAAAGGTTGATAATAGATATGTTGTTCCATACAATCCACATTTGCTGATGAAGTACAATGCACACATAAATGTGGAAGCTTGCTCTTCTATTAAATCCATCAAAAATGTGTATAAATATATATACAAAGGATATGATGCAGCAATTGTTGTTGTGCAAGGTGCACAAAATGAAAAGGAAATCCAATTTTACACGACAAACTTTCTAATTATTTAGATGCTCGCTATGTCAGTGCTCCTGAAGCAATGTGGCGTCTTCTGAAATTTGAGATGCATGATCGGTCACATGCTGTGTATTGATTAGCTGTATATTTTCCACAAAGTCAGTGCTTTTAGGCAATGAAAGAACTGCCTTAGCCCAAAGTGAACATCGAGAAACAACAATTACTTTTTGGTTTCATTTAAACTGCCAGGACACTCAGGCCAGACAATTTTTATACATTGAGATTCCATGTTACTATGTATTTGTAAATGGTCAATGGCGACAACGAAAAAGAGATACCACAAATGTATACTGTCAGTCCAAGAGACATTGAACGTTTCAGTTTAAGATTACTTCTTTTACATGTTCCCGGTGCACAAAGTTATGAACATTTACGCACAGTGAATGACATAGTTTATGATACTTTCCGATTAGCTGCAAGACATCAACACTTCATAGCAGGTGATACAGAATGGGAGAGTTGTTTGGAAGAAGCAGCACTATGTCAAATGCCAAAGCAAATGAGAGAACAATTTGATTCTTTTGCAATGTACCTGATGAATTTGCTTTGTGGGAAACATTTAAATTAAATATGTGTGAAGACTTCTTGAAACTTTACAATGAGCCCATTGCACTCTTAAAAGCATTAATGGAAATTCAAGAAATATTTCTTGCTCATGGATTAAATTGTGCAAGTTTTAATTTGCCTGATCCAGGACTTATAGATGATATTATCTTTGATGATTATGACACTGAGCTTCAACAACAAAAAACACAAGAAAAACTGGCAACTTTAAATACTTTACAATTGCAAGCATTTAATGCCATCACAAATGCTACAGATGCTGAAATGGTCAAAGATCGTTATTTCTATCTAGATGGCCATGGTGGATCAGGAAAAACATATCTGTATAATTGTTTGATGAGTTACATTTGAGCACAGGGTCAAATAGCAATGCCATTTGCAATAACTGGAATTGCTGCACTTTTGTTAGAAGGTAGCAGAACTGTGCATAGTGGATTTAAACTGCCAGTTCCCATTTTAGAAACATCAGTGTCAGATATTCGACTGAATTCTTTTCAAGAAAAAACATTTACAAAAAGTAAATTATTTATCATAGATGAGGCAAAAATGATGTCATGTCATGCTTTGCAATGTATTGCTAGATTATTAAAAGAAGTGATGGATAATAATTTACCATTTGGTGGAAAGTTGATGTTGTTAGGAGGAGATTTTAGGCAAACATTACCTGTTGTGCCACATGGAAATAGGACTGACATAATTGAAACATGTATAAAGACAAGTAAACTGTGGAATATATTTACACACCTCAAATTAGAATTAAATATGAGATCTGAAGGCCAAAATGAATTCAAAGATTGGCTCATTCAAATTGGAGAAGGAAAACATCCAGAAATACATGATTTACCAAATGATACCATTGAAATTCCATCAGAAATGGTTTGCAAGGAATCGCTCATATCGACAATCTTTCTAAACACTCTCAATAATGACAATTACTCAAACATTGCAAACAAAGTGATATTAACATCCAAAAATATAGATACTTTGAATCTAAATAACAACATTTTTAAATTCATCTACGCACCCCAAGATTATTATTACAGTTCAGATTTAGTTCTGGCTGATGATAAAGACAGTGAATCTAACTTCAATATAGAATTTAAATCTTTAACACCATCTGGAATGCCACCACATGTTTTACAATTGAAAAAAGAGGCAATTGTCATGCTATTGAGAAACATGAATCCAAAAAAAGGACTTTGTAATGGGACCAGATCAATTGTGCATGATTTAAAAGATCATTTCATACATGCAGAAATTATGCCTGGTACCCACGAAGGTGAACAAGTTTTTATACCAAGAATTGATTTGGCTCCAAGTGAGAGTGGTTTGCCTTTTGTCCTTTAAAGGAGACAATTTCCAGTTGTCATGGCATTTGCCATGACCATAAATAAATCCTGAGGACAATCTTTTCAGTCTGTGGGTATTTTTTTACAGGAACCTGTTTTTGCACATGGACAACTCTATGTTGCTTTGTCAAGGTTCACAAATCCAGATCAGATTAAAGTTTGAATTGAAGACGCCCCAAGTCAGGGTGATCTATTACATGATGGACGCATGTTTACAAAAAACATTGTGTACTATGAGGTTTTGTAAACATAGAGAATAGTGATTTCATTTTGAGGAAGAAATTTTATGTCATTTGGCTTCTTTTTAGAGGATTGGAATGTCTTGGAAGTGGCCCCACAAAACAGTTACATCGGTTACATTGCATTTTTTTACTATTATACTGTTTAAAGTTTATTACATTAACTTCATGTTTGTAATATTAAAATTGTTTTTGCAAAGGTCACAAAAGTTGTTTCATTGCATAGAATTAAGCATTCGTGTTAGTAGGAGGATGATCACTTGTTGTAAAAATTAAAAGTATAATTAAATACATAGTATTGATCCAGGGATTAATCCACCAGTTAATGGGGTCAGGAAGGAATTAATTTTTTCCCTTCTTTAATACAATTGCCTAAGTTTTCATGTTTTTTTTTTTTTTTTTTTTTTTACTATTTGCCTTTCTCTGGATTCAATACCTTTGTGGTTTCACAGAACTTTAAATAAAAGTTGCATGTTACAAACCATTATGTAATGGTTTCATATACTTATTCAAGCTGACCTATTGTTATGTTACTCATCCATGCCTCAGATTTAAAATGTTAGTATTGTTAATAAAAATTGTTCACTAATGTTTCAAATCTAAGTTGCGTGTTGCAAAGCATTTATGTAGTGGTTTACAACTATTTATTCATACAAACTTCATCCATTGTTACATTATTCCTGCATACATGACGATTAAAAAGCTTAATATGGTTACAAAATTATTGTTTACCAGTTGTTGAAATACAAGTTGAATGTTAATTGTTGAATATAATTGTTATATTTCTTTCTACATAACAAAAAGGTTAAGAAGTTCGGAGATTCATATTGTGTGTCAAACAGCATTCCCAGCTTGAACATTTTATTGACCGTCATTTTTGACGGGCAAGACGCTAGCACATATATATATATATACACACATATATATACGTTATCTGTTATCCGTTATTGCCTGATAACTGTAGTCGCCAGTTAATCAGGAGTCCCCAAATTTAAGGGTCTAAACAACCTTTAAACCCCCCAAAACCCCTCAAAATGCCTTTAAAAGGGCATTAGCACCTAAACTGGGACCAAAAAAACTATTAGAAAAGCAGGTCCTCTACTTTATTTTGATCTCTACTCCTATGACGTCTCCGTAATTACTTCTTTCTTTAGCTCAATCAATTTCTCCCTTTTGCCCTCTTCTGTTACGGTCTTGGGCCTTTTCTCTCTCCTATAGCCTACACTTGGCATAAAAAGGTCATCTCACCCCAAATAATCTTTCTAACTCCCTCTTTTTAGATGTATAAGTTCTCTTCACTCTGAAGTTCAGAATAGGGTGCAGTGTCTATGTTATTTAAGCATTCCCTCTTCTTTTTTCTCACTTCTCCACTATATTCTATATCTGCTGTATCCCACATATCTTCCATTGTTGTAACCCACACTTTTCACTATTTTAGCTATTTATCTTAATTTTCAATATTATACACCCATTTGTACCTTTCCCACTACAGAGAAGGCATATGGTGGAGCAGATGAGTGGAGGGAAGGAGACATATATTCAATTTAAGACTCTACCATCTCTCTTCTTCTCCAGTTTACCTTCTAACCTGCTCTCTACAGGTCCAGCAGCACTCTCATAATCCAGATAATAATGCCCCACACACTGCAAAACAAATTCAAGAATGGTTATATAAATAACACTGTGAAGTCAATTCCCTTCCTTGGCCCTATCCCCAGGGGAAGTTCTGAGCATAGAGTGTAAAGAAGCTTTCCACCTCCTTCATCGCTCACAGATCTGAGACTTTTCTTCTTGAATAATACTCCCCCACCCGCCCTCTTCGTTCTGCTAATGTCTTTCTTCTTTCTACAACTCTTGTCATCTCCTCTCACTCCCGCCTCCTGGACTTTTCTCGTGCTGCCCCTAGTCTCTGGAACTCCTTGCCTCGCTCCACCAGATTATCCTCTTGCCTCAAAACATTTAAAACCTCACTTAAAACGCATCTCTTTAAAGAAGAGTATCACCTTCCACCCTAACACACTTATCACCTCTCTCTCCCTCTTTTACCACTCGCTATACCTTAGATTGTAAGTGTGCGAGTTTCTATCCTAAGTACTTTGGGAATGCACCATGGACATTGGATTTCTAACTCAAAGACAGGGCCCTCCTTCCTTTGCTATATGTTAATCTTTATTTATCTTTGTCTGAACTTAATTTATGTACAGTGCTACGGAATATGTTGGCGCATTATAAATAAACTATAATAATAATAATTGTTCAGTATCACTAAATTTAGATCAGGATTGTATGATAGCGTTGCAAGAAAGTTTCAAACTATTCTGAAGCAAACGGTCGCCATACTCATTGTAAGGGGTCCCATTTTATTGCCCAATTTGTAAATGTATACACACTTTTAACTGCTCCCAATATTGCCACATATTCTATTAGCTAATCGCAATCCGATTATGAGTTACCCCCCCCCCCCCCCAAATCACTACAAGGCAACCAAAGATGCAAAACCGGCATTAGAAATCCATTTGTTTTAGCACAAATTTAACATTACAAGCTCTAATTAATTAAAGTTACACAAAATCAATGTTCTATTAAACCTGGTGCAAGATCGCAAATAAAGTCTAACCCGCAATTGAAAAAAGTATCTGTCAAAAATATTACAAGTACTCAAGAGGACTCTCAAGGCATTTTTCAATCAATGCACACAATACTGTACTTTAACAATATGGGAAGAGCATAGATATATATTGGAATTTATTGCACAGCAGTCTCAACCCCACAAATATGCAATTAAAAAAACATTTTTTAAGGTTTTTTTTTTTAATGTGAAATGGAGCCAGGGACTTAAGGAGTTAATACATGTAGTGGAACCCGCAGGACTAGAACAGTTGCTTTAATTAATTGTATTGATGTCTACATTGTTGTATTAATTAGTGTTGAGAAGTTTAAGTATAAACTCCATGTTTTACTGACGTCATGATGATTGTCTCATTTACTATTGGTTGTGTCTAAAAAGTATTGCAAGTTTTTAAGAAGTAAATCACAAACTTTCTAAATATTTTTACGTCGCATGATCACTCCCCCTGAAATCCGACTTAAAAAGGAAGGGTTTATGAGTCCAGCCTTGGTGTCGGAATTTGCGAGCTGGAGTCAATAGAATACATCTAGACATTTACTGTATAAACAAAAACATCAGCATTTGAGGCATTTGTGAGCAGCTAATAGAATATGGCCCAAAGTCCTTAATATTAATATATTGCTATTTGTTTCAACTGTTTTGTCTGCGCCTGTATCTCCTTCACTTAGATCCTATCTCATCCATTTTATATTCCTTTTCTCTGTCTTTTCGTATTTGGGAAACATACCAGTGATTGTATAATTACTTTTAGAGTTTATTTGGTTACTAGTAGTGATGTCGCGAACATAAAATTTTCGGTTCCAGAACCGCCGCAAATGTTCGCGAACCGGCGAACCGCCATAGACTTCAATGGGCAGGCGGATTTTAAAACCCACAGGGACTCTTTCTGGCCACAATAGTGATGGAAAAGTTGTTTTAAGGGGACTAACACCTGGACTGTGGCATGCCGGAGGGGGATCCATGTCAAAACTCCCATGGAAAATTACATAGTTGATGCAAAGTCTGGTTTTAATCCATAAAGGGCATAAGTAACCTAACATCCCCCTCCATCATCATCCTCCCCTGTATCTCTTTACCCCCTCCCTCATCATCCTCTCCTGTGTCTCTTTCCCCCTTCCTTGTCACCCTCCCCTGTGTCTCATCCCCCCTCCCTCATCATCCTCCCACCTCCCTCATCATCCTCCCCTGTATCTCTTTACCCCCTCCCTCATCATCCTCCCCTGTGTCTCTTCCCCCCTCCATCATCATCCTCCCCTGTGTCTCTTTCCCTCCTCCCTCATCATCCTCCCCTGTGTCTCTTTTCCCCCTCCCTCATCATCTTCCCCTGTGTCTCTTCCCCCCTCCCTCATTATCCTCCCCTGAGTCTCTTTCCCCCCTTCCTCATCACCCTCCCCTGTATCTCTTTACCCCCTCCCTCATCATCCTCCCCTGTGTCTGTTTCCCCTCTCCCTCATTATCCCCCCCTGTGTCTCTTCCCCCCTCCCTCATCATCCTTCCCCCTCCCTTGATGATAAGGGGGGGAAGAGACACAGGGATAAGTGTGATGGGTGTTAGGGTAAGGGATGTTAGGGTTAGGTGTTAGGGTAAGGGCTGTTAGGGATAAGTGTAAGGGGGTATTAGGGTTAGGTGTTAGGGTGAGGCATGCTAGGAATAAGTGTGAGGGGTGTTAGGTCTTAGGGATAAGTGTGAGGGGTGTTAGGGTTAGGGTGAGGGGTGTTAGGGATAAGTGTGAGGGGTGTTAGGGTTAGGTGTTAGGGTGAGGGGTGTTAGGGATAAGTATAAGGGGTGTTAGGGTTAGGTGTTAGGGATAAGTGTGAGGGGTGTTAGGGTTAGGTTAAGGGGTGTTAGGGATAAGTGTGATGGGTGTTAGGGTTAGGGTGAGGGGTGTTAGGGATAAGTGTGAGGGGTGTTAGGGTTAGGTGTTAGGGTGAGGGGTGTTAGGGATAAGTGTGATGGGTGTTAGGGTTAGGGTGAGGGGTGTTAGGGATAAGTGTAAGGGGTGTTAGGGTTAGGTGTTAGGGTGAGGGATAAGTGTGAGGGGTGTTAGGGTTAGGGTAAGGGGTGTTAGGGATAAGTGTGAGGGGTGTTAGGGTGAGGGGTGTTAGGGATAAGTGTGAGGGGTGTTAGGTTTAGGTGTTAGGGTGAGGGGTGTTAGGGATAAGTGTAAGGGGTGTTAGGGTTAGGTGTTAGGTTGAGGGACGTTAGGGTTAGGTGTTAGGGATAAGTGTGAGGGGTGTTAGGGTTAGGGTGAGGGGTGTTAGGGATAAGTGTGAGGGGTGTTAGGGTTAGGTGTTAGGGTGAGGGGTGTTAGGGATAAGTGTGAGGGGTGTTAGGTAAGGGGTGTTAGGGTTAGGTGTTAGGGTGAGGGATGTTAGGGTTAGGTGTTAGGGATAAGTGTGCGGGGTGTTAGGGTTAGGGTGAGGGGTGTTAGGGATAAGTGTGAGGGGTGTTAGGGTTAGGTGTTAGGGTGAGGGGTGTTAGGGATAAGTGTGAGGGGTGTTAGGTAAGGGGTGTTAGGGTTAGGTGTTAGGGTGAGGGATGTTAGGGTTAGGTGTTAGGGATAAGTGTGCGGGGTGTTAGGGTTAGGGTAAGGGGTGTTAGGGATAAGTGTGAAGGTGTTAGGGTTAGGGTGAGGGGTGTTAGGGATAAGTGTGAGGGGTGTTAGGGTTAGGTGTTAGGGTGAGGGGTGTTAGGGATAAGTGTAAGGGGGGTTAGGTGTTAGGGTGAGGGATGTTAGGGTTAGGTGTTAGGGATAAGTGTGAGGGGTGTTAGGGTTAGGGTGAGGGGTATTAGGCTAAGTGTGAGGGGTGTTAGGGTTAGGTGTTAGGGTGAGGGGTGTTAGGGATAAGTGTGAGGGTTGTTAGGGTTAGGGTGAGGGGTGTTAGGGATAAGTGTAAGGGGTGTTAGGGTTAGGTGTTAGGGTGAGGGATGTTAGGGTTAGGTGTTAGGGATAAGTGTGAGGGGTGTTAGGGTTAGGGTAAGGGGTGTTAGGGATAAGTGTGAGGGGTGTTAGGGTGAGGGTGAGGGGTGTTAGGGATATGTGTGAGGGTTGTTAGGGTTAGGTGTTAGGGTGAGGGGTGTTAGGGATAAGTGTAAGGGGGGTTTGGGTTAGGTGTTAGGGTGAGGGATGTTAGGGTTAGGTGTTAGGGATAAGTGTGAGGGGTGTTAGGGTTGGGTGCTAAGGTGAGGGGAGGATAAGGGGGGGAAGAGACACAGGGGTGTCCTTGCAGCAGAGATCAAAAGAGTCCTTCAGGACTGTATTCACACTGTGTACAGTAGCCTAGCTATGGTTTTCCCTATTGATGCAGTATCACCTACACTCAGCCTCCTCTCAGTAAGACTGCAAGTTAGTTATGATTCCAAAATGTCTGCTGTCCATGAGGTAGAAGGGTGTGGAAGGCAGGGTATGATGCTGATTGGCTGGAATGTGTCTGCTGACTGTGAGTTGCAGGGTCAAAGTTTGCTCAATGATAAAGTATAGGGGGCGGGTCGAATATCGCATATGTTCGCAGTTCGCCGCGAACGAGAACATGCTATGTTCGCCGGAAACAGTCCGCCGGCGAACTATTCGCGACATCTCTAGTTACTAGCGACTTGCCCGTCAAAAATGACGGGCAATAAAATTGTAAGGCAGCTAATGCTGATAGCCACAGACAGTAATTTTTTTGTTGGTCTGAAATCCTTCAGCGCTCATTGCGAGCCTCGCGCTGAGCGCGTTCGGCGCTCATTGCGAGGCTCTTGGATGTTGTACTTTTTTATGAGAGGCGCTTTTGCTGTCATTGTAAGGTCTGCACTGATCTCCTTTTTGCGCTTATTTCAAGGCTGTCCCCTGGTGTAATTTGTGTGCTGTGAGCAGCGTTGGCGCTCGTTGTGAGGTACGCAGTGAATGGCTTTTGTGTTTATTGCAATCGTTTTTTTTTTTTGTGTATATGTACTTTTGTATGCTTATTAAATAATTAATAAATGAATATACTTTACCATATATGTAAGTAACATATGCAGGAAGCATTGTGCTGAAGAGCTGACAATCTGTTTTGATGTTCCTGCAGCATACAATGTAGGTTTGCACTGTTGTGGAGCTAAGGTGTAAGCGTCAGCAATGTGTGTAGTGTAAATAGACTGCGTGCGCGAGGGGAAGCCGTTAGTGTAGCTGTGTATTTCCGCATTGTGTAAGTTAGTGTTGTAAAATGTCAGCGAATGTGTATGTGGTACGCAGGTTTTGATGATTTAGCGTCCTTGCTAAAAGTGTATCTTGTACCTCGTACGGCTTTTGGGAAAATCCGTAGGTGTTTGGTGGTGTTTTGCGGCTTTAGGGTCCTGTAGCCTCGTTTTCGTTTTTTTCTGCGCCCATTTTTTCTCTCGCTTAGGTGATTTTCGGTTGTGTAAACTCTGTAAATTGGACTTAAATTGGACTTAAATTCACTTGCAGAGGTCCTGGGTGCCCTCCCTTGCTGTGGGTAAGCTTTTTATCTAATTTTTGTGTGTATTTATTGTTTTTTTAATGTTTTCAGTTGCGCGCTGTTCGGCCGTTAAGGTCGTATTTTTGCGAGTTCGTAATATTTTTTTTTCTATGTCCCGTGGCTCGTATTTTTTTGTGTAAGTCCGTATTTAGTGATTGCGTGTTAGATGTATTTTTTCAAAGTCCCGCTTCTGTGGGTGTTTGTAACCGCGTGTGATGCGATGTAGAGCCTCCACCTCCGCAAATGCGGCCCTCTCTTTGCTTCGTGAGGGTCCACATTTGAGGCACGAACTGCGTCCCTCACTTTGCGTGACGTCGATTTGTAGTTTGAGAACTATTATATGTGATTCATTTTTTGCACCTGTTAATCAGTGTGAACTAATAAAAGTTATTTATGTTTAAAGTTAACTGCCCTTTTCTTTGAAATCTCACCAGAAGTAGCTTTCACAAAATAAAACAGCTTGACTTTGCTTTACTTACTGTAAGACACCAAGTCCCTTTTGAAACAATGCAGCTTTGTGACATAACTGTTTATGACTAAATTAACTTAATAACACTTATGTTGTTAGATATTTTGAGAATTAATTTTGCTTCAACCTCTGGATACAGACAGAGGCCATCATGGCAAAACAGTCCGTTTTTTTCTTTTAAGAAGGAATAGATGAAGAAGAAAAATATTTGCATTCCATTTGAAAGGAAACATAAACAGCTTATAACTATTAACAACATCACAAGAGGACTTCACCAGTTGCACCAAATTGAGGCTAAGATTACAGGAAGGTCTTATTATGAGAATGCATTTTACAGACACAGGTGAGCTTGTTATTAATCACCATATTTAATACCTTAATTACCTTAATTACTCTAATTGCTGCCACTTTTCCTTTAATCTTTTTGCTCTGATTTTTATATGTAAGATGCAGCATGGGGACTTTCATGTCCTGCTAGTAAAGGGAAGACAAAACGCAATGTAAATTTTTTTCTTTGAAAATGAAAATACGCCAGATGTTTCAATATAAAAAAAAAAACATTAAAATAGCACAAACATTGTCAAATTAACAGCCTTTCTGCAAATATGACTGGGCTGACTACAAAGATATCTTGTAGAAATGCAAAACACAGCCAGCAACATTAAACCATCACGTATGGATCTGTAAACTTGTTGTTGCCTTCTGGCACCAAAAACAAAATAAAATCCACCTTAAACACCTCCTTACCAACCATGTTATAAACCACAAGATGGAAAAAATATATATGTTTGATAATGTTGAGTCGAAGAGGTGGTATAAATTCCGAACTCTTAACTAGTAATGGTACAAGTGCTAAGGACTTCTGCATGTTCCCTCCTCCTCCACACCTCCTTCCACTGATAACTACAAACACACACCCATCATTACGCTCTCCAAATATAATGTAACAAACACAAAATTAATTCCTGTATTCATAAACAGAGTCTTCAAAAAATCAGATTTTCTCCATAAATGTTTCATGTCCAGCTTACCAGACTCCTTACAAAGCAGCCATTATTTTTAGCTTGGTACATATATGACAAACTGGTAATCCTTTAACAGTGGATGTATACACCTGTACAGAATAACTGAGCCAACTACAACTTAAAGTAGTTGATGTCTTTATCTTAGTAGCACTACAATAGACAAAAAAAAGTAACACACAAAAACAATGACACTCTCTTAATCAACATTGAGTAGGCTACCTCCTAGAGATGAGGTGTAAGGCAAAACATTTGAAATAAATTGGGAACTATGTATACAATCATGGTAAATGGCGTCACTCTCCGTGACCTCCTGGACAACACACCATGCTGATCCATTTGGTTTTAATGGCAGAGATACTGGAGTGGGTTGTCCGTTCCTTTTCCAGTGGGCCACAGCATACAGCTCCTGGTATTGCCATGTGGTCTCCCATCCAAGTACTGACCAGTGTAACCTGGCTGGATTTAAACCCCCGGATGCTGTGGTGAAAGCACCTACATCCTAACCACTGGGCCACCAGGGAACCTGTGCAATCATTACTGAAATTTAAGAATATAGCACTTGGATGATATAACACAGCTTATCTGGATTCTATTAGTGCCAAGTGCTTCAAGCTGGATGGCTCTGGGTCCCTTTCCCTTTATACTTTGTATACTTCCTCAGTTGCTTTCTTACAGCTTTGGCAGTTCAAACTTTGTCCACTCTAAGATATTTTGATAAATATATATTTGCGAAATTTGTAACAACATTAGCAGTTTTGTATGCAATAATATTTGAGTAGACCCCTACATATGCCTGTAAGATGCCATGTATTTCACTGTTCCTGGTGGCTATGCCTGTAAGATGCCATGCCTTTCACTGTTCCTGGTGGCTTGGAGAATGAGTGGGGGTATTCTCCAACCTTTTACTGTCTATTGAGTGGAAGGTCGAGAGAGAGAGATTTATTGATTAATTTGTAGCTTACGGCCTTTCTTCCATAGGCTCTTCACAGATAGCTTGCAAGTATATTGTAAGTTTATTCATTATATTGCTTTATAAATAGCCTATATGAATACAAACAAACTGTTACAATTACAACTACCTAATTCTGTAGTTTTGCATCATTATATAATTATATATTATTTATCCCCTTCTGGATCGCTACCTTGTCGTGGTGAAGGGGCTTGTGTACTTCGATGAAGCTGTGAGCTATACCATGTAGGGTGAGCCAAGATGGGCAGTTCATGGCAGAGAGGTAAGACAAATTGCGGTCCACTGGAGAAGGAACTCGCAACCCACTCCAGTATCTTTGCTAAGAAAACTTTATGGACAGGCACAACCAGAGACATAATAATATGGCACCGGAAGATGAGCCCCTCCGGTCAGAAGGTGCCTACCACATTATTGAGGATGGGCAGAGGACAAGTACAAGTAATACCTGATCTAACTAAGTGGTTGGGCCAAGGTCAAAAGCACACCCAGCTGCAGATGTGTCTGAAGGGGAAAGGAAAGTCCGCTGCTGCAAAGACCAATTCAGAATAGGAACCTGTATTGTTAAAGCTATGAACTAAGTCAAACTAGATGTGGTCAAGAATGAAATTACAAGGTTAAACATTGATATCCTGGGAATTGGTGAACTCAAATGGTTTGGAATAGGACATTTCACATCAGACAACCACCAGATCTTCTACTGTGGTCAGGAATCCCACAGAAGAAATGGAGTAGCCATCCTAGTCAATCAAAAAGTGGCCAAAGCAGTTCTCGGTTACAACCCAATAAAAGACAGAATTATTTCAATTTGAATTCAAGGCAAGCCATTTAATGTCACAATGATCCAAGTCTATGCTCCAACCATGGATGCTGAAGAAGCAGAAGTTGTCCTGTTCTATGAAGACATTCTACACGTGATAGATAGAACACCAAGAAAAGATGTTACTATCATCAATGGAGATTGGAATGCTAAAGTAGGGAACCAAAATACACCTGGAATAACTGGCAAATTTGGCCTTGGTGTACAAAACAAATCAGGTCAGAGATTAGTAACATTTTGGCAAGATAATTCTCTGGTCGTATTAAACACTATCTTCCAACAGCCTCTAAGACGACTCTACATATGGACATCACCAGATGGACAACATAGAAATCAGATTGACTATATACTTTGCAACCAAAGAGGAGGAGCTCTATACAGGTAGCAAAAACAAGACCTGGAGCTGACTGTGGCTCAGACTATGAGCTTCCCTTTTGCAAAGTTGAAAATTAAACTGAAAAAAAGAGGGAAAACCATCAGACCAAGGAGATATGAAATAAATAAAATGAATATGCAGTGGAAGTAAAGAATATATTTAAGAGACTAGACATGGAAGATAGAATGCCTGAAGAACTTTGGACCACAGTTTGTAACATTATCCAGGAAACAGCAACAAAGAATATCCCTAAAAGAAAGAAAAGAAAGAAGTCTGGCTAGCTGATGAGGCTTTGAAAGTGCCAAGGAAACAAAAAAAAAGCGAAAGGTAGTGGAGATAGGAAACAATTTGTCCAACTGAATGCAGAATTCCAGAGGATAGCAAGAAGAGACAAGGAGACATTCTACAATGAACGTTGTAAAGATATTGAAGAAGATAACCGAATGGGTAAATCAAGAGATCTATTCAAGAAAATTGGGAACCTAAAAGGCACCTTTCATGCCAAAGTGGGCATGATAAAAGACAAAAATGGTAGGGACCTAACAGAAGAAGATCAGATAAAGAACAGGTGGCAAGAATACACTGAAGATCTATACAGGAAGGATCTTAACAGCAGTGATCACCTCAATAGTTTGTCCAATGAGCTGGAGCCAGACATCTTGGAGAGCAAAGTAAGATGGGCCCTAGGATGTCTTGCTGGTAATGAGGCCGCAGGTGATGATTGAATCCCAATTGAACTATTCAAAATTCTACATGATGATGCTGTGAACATGTTGCTTGCCTTATGCCAACACATTTGGAAAACTCAACAAGGGCCAATAGACCGGAAAAGATCAGTCTACATCCCAATCCCAAAAAAAGGCAGTGCCAAAGAGTGCTCCAATTATCGAACAGTTGCACTGATTTCATGAGCCAGCAAGGTAATGCTTAAGATTCTACAAGCTCGACTCCAACAATATATGGACCAGGAACTACCAGATGTCCCAGCTGGGTTCCAAAGAGGAAGAGGCACAGGAGATCAAACTGCCAATGTCCGCTGGATAATAGAGAAAGCAAGAGAGTTCCAATAAAAAAACCTTTACTTCTGCTTCATAGACTATTCTAAAGCCTTGACTGTGTGGATCACAACAAAGTGTGGCAAGATCTTAAAGAGATGGGAGTACCAGATCATCTCATCCTCCTCCTAAATAATCTGTATGTCAATCCAAGAAGCCACGGTCAGAACGAACATGGGACAACAGAATGGTCCAAGATCGGAAAAGGAGTTCGACAAGGTTGTATATTGTCACCTTTTTTATTCAGCTTATATACAGAGTATATCATGCATAAGGCTGGACTGGATGAATCCAAAGCCGTAATCAATATTGCTGGAAGGAAAATCAACAACCTCAAATACGCTAATGATACTACTGTGAGGGCTGAAAGTGAGGAAGAACTAAAGGACTTATTGATGAGGGCAAAAGAAGAGAGTGCAAAAGTTGGCCTGATGCTCAACGTTAAAAAGATGAAGATGATGGCAAATGGCAATCTCACTTCCTGGCAAATAGACGGAGAAGAAGTAGAGGCGGTGACAGAATTTATTTTCCTGGGATCCAAGATCTCTGCAGATGGTGACTGTAGTTATGAAATTAAGCAATGTTTGCTTCTGGGGAGGAAAGCTATAGCAAGCTTGGACAAGCTAGTGAAAAGTAAAGATATTAAACTATCAACAAAGGTCCTCATAGTTCGAACTATGATATTCCCAGTAGTAACATACGGATGTGAGAGCTGGACCATAAAGAAGACTGAGCACTGTAGAATTGTCGCTTTTGAATTGTGGTGTTGGAGAAGACTGCTTAGAGTCTCTCTGGTCTTTCTCTGATAAGCTTCTTTCTGGCCCCCCAAGATCTGTAGCTTTGGATAAAGAGACATCCAAGACCTCAGAAGAAAATAGATCTTCAAGAAGATCCAAGATCCAATAAATCAGTACTTCAGGAAATCAAGACAAACTGTTCACTAGAAGGTATGATCATGAAGCTGAAGCTCAAATATTTGGGCCATATCATGAGATTGAAGGATTACCTAGAAAAGACTCTTATTGAAGGCACAAGAAGAAGGGGACGACAGAGGCAGAGATGGGTAGATGAAGTCACTGAAGCAATGAACATGAACTTGATGGAGCTCAGAGGGGCAGTGACTGAGAGATGCACCTGGTGTGCTGTGGTCCATAGAGTCATGGAGAGTCGGACGTGGCTGAATGACTAAACAACAACAATATATATTTATAAATATATAAATATATATATTTATGTGTGTGTGTGTGTAGATATATATCTATGTATATATATATATATATATATATATATATATATATATATATTAAGAGTTAGGTAGCCGTGATTGTCCAGTTGCATATATATATATATATATATATATATATATATATATATATATATATACAAATAGAGAGAAGAGAGAGAGAGAGAATCAGAGTATTGCAGTATATAGTGCCTTTATTGGACAAGTGATTTAAATTTTATATAGATATTAATATAGATTTTAATATAGATTACTGAACACTCATGGCTCTATATATATATATATATATATATATATATATATATAAATGTTACAATAAAGCATGGTCAAAATATCAAATTAAATAGTATTATACAGAATACATCATGTCTAAAATTCTCTCCTATTAAAATTCAATGCATAGACATAAAGAAGAGGGCATTTAAAGGGCAATATGACATTAATACCACCTTCTTGGAACATTAACACTTTGCTTAGATTTACCGTGTGGAGGCTGGATTGTATTCACCTTGCTAATAGCCAGTTGGACTAATTATGCTTAATGCTTAATGCTTTCAACTCATTAGTACTGTTAGATATCACAACTTCCAGTGATAATTAATTTTAAAACTTGATTGTGAACAGAGCAAAACATTTTTCCTCAAAGATCTCTCTTATTAGAATGAGTCAATATGAGTTGTCTTTTGTTCTTTGCCAATAATAATTAATCTCTCTTGGCCTTTTCTGCACCTTCTTCCTTGTGACTCCCATTTTAGTTCCTGTCACTAAAACTGACACAGCTTTATGCTATTATATTATTGAAATTCTGGTTTTATTATTGGACTCATCAGTAAAAGTTCACATGCAACATTAGGTCCCAGTGGACAGTTGTTTCGGTTTTCATTTCGAGCCAGTCGGCAAAGTACAAGTCAACACTAATTAGGAAGTTGGCAGCCAGGCATGCATTACATGAAAACATAGAATATAGTTCACAGGCAATAAATCACTGGCTGTGGCATTATGATTTTATACTCTCTATAATCTTCCAGAAAAAATAGACAAATTATTATTTACCGATATTAAATATAATCAGCATGAAATTAATTTCCCTGGGATAGTTTTTTCCAAGAACCACTATTCTAAAAGAGAACATAGTAATTTGTTACACAATAAATAGGTTATTATGCAAGTAAGGTTCTACAATTTATATTAAAGGAAAACCTTTATTGGACTACTTTAAAAATAAAAACATATACTAAAAACAAAAAAGCAGTGAAAGAAAAATGGGTAAAGAAGAGCAAGACATATTAAACCCACAAGAAGAAAAAGACACAAGCTAGCACCTATCCTAGACTTGATTTTATTTTCTAATCGATGAAATATAACTTTAAAATGCTTGTGACTTTTATATTATATAATTGTACTGTAACATTTCTAAAAATTTAGCTTGTATAACATAACCTAGATATGTATACCATATTATGTCTCTACTCCTAATAAAAATTGACAAAAAAAAGTTATAAAAACATAAAATCAATTTAAAGGCGTGTATGTTACAAAAATACTGTGTACATAGTATTACATAGCATGTGTGTAATCATGAGGAAAGG
Source organism: Discoglossus pictus (assembly GCA_027410445.1). NCBI lineage: Eukaryota > Metazoa > Chordata > Amphibia > Anura > Alytidae > Discoglossus > Discoglossus pictus. Next base: position 404,239,682 of record CM050165.1, on the reverse strand, counting down.
CTGTTTAAATTCTTAAAATGTATCAGTTAATTTAGACATTGGAATTTGTATTTATTGCTTGTAGAGCCCTTGAAGCACTTTTCCTAGAAGCTACAAAGATAATGAAGCTGTGATGGCCACCATGCTTACTGTATATTTTAGCTTGATTGTTTTTATACTCTCTCTAACCCTTATAGAGAAATTACTCAGGTAGGTAGAATAATTATCTTTGAAATAAAAAGCCAATTGTTCCGTTAGCAGTTGCAGATGCTCATTACCCAGACACACTCATTCAGAGTTTTTCTATTTTCACCATTTGCACTGCAGAGACGGTGACTGTAAAAACACTACAAAATCTATATCTGTCTCATACCCCCAACTCTACAATAGATATCTGTTCTCCTTTTTATACTGTGAACTACATAAAGATTATTATTAAAAATGAATTGTTAGTTTGCAATGCAAACTTTTTATACCAGTGGCAATCGCTCTACATCTGAGCCATCATACAACATGACTAAGGATGAGTGTATACATCTGTAGGTAAAAAAAAAATACTGGGTGGGCAATGTACCACTTCCTCATACAGCCCTACACAGCAGGTTTGTAGTTAGCCCATACAGAATAATTATATGTATGCAGCAGATTCAGGGTGGGATTCAGATATCTTAAACCCCTAACTACATGTCCTTCAACTCCAGTAATTCACAGCAATTTTATAATGGAAAACACCTGTTTCTGATATTACAGCACACATCAGGTAATTATTACATATTATAATATTGTACTAAATATATATTTTTTTATTTCCCCAACATTGGAAGACAAGGGATTTGGAAGGAAGGGCCTCTAAGACCTTCAATGTAATAAGGTGCTAACTCCCGTTGTTACTTTTATTACCCTACACTCCATTGCAGCAGGGGTGGGTAGAATAGAGGAACACATAAGATTGCTCCACTAAATGTTTTTAATATGCCAACCCAAGACAAAATGGTGGGCTAGGTAGGGAGAGCTTAAACTCATCTATGCATATTTCTACATTGAATGCCTTTGCATCAGTCTTTTTTTTTTACTCCCATTTGCTTATGAAGGATCCAAGAATCCCTCCATATATTTCACATGGCTCTGGCACCCAATGTTTATTTATGGGATTTTAATGTTTTAGTGCAATTTATATTTTAGCGAGTGTTAGTGTGTAAACCTTTATTTTAGCTAATGTAGGGTTGCTAGTGGGATGTGATAGAGTTTTGATTGATTGGTTACTTGGTTTTGGTGATCTGTTGCTGCTTAATTCCCTTAGTGTGGGTTTGCTGGGTAACCAGGGGTATTTTGTGAGTACAGCATTTATGTATTTACAGTTTAATGTTACAGGCGCTAAGCCTCAGTACAATGAGGTTTGTTAAGAGACGTAACACGAAGACCTATGGAGGCAGAATTTGTTTGGTCATTTATATCATGATATATCCTTTTATATAATACTAGGAAATTGCCCTTAAAAAATGACGGGAATGAAATTGTAAGGCTGGCAATGCTGTTTGCCACACAATGTGAGGCTTTTGCTCCTCTGAGCAACTTTGGTGCTCACCGCTAGCCTCTCCCGCTCGCGGTACTCATTGCGAGCCCTGCGATGAGTGCCTTCGGCGCTCATTGCAAACCTTTCCTCCCGCCTACTGTACGGGCCGCTCATTGCTGGGTTCGTTAACCTGCAAGTTTTGTGCTTGGGAATGCCATGTGTCTCTTCCCACCATCTCCCCTCTGTGCCCTCCCTGTGTGTTTCTCTTCTGTGTGTCTGCTGAATGTTTGTGTGCCGCGCGCTTACTGCCGTTTGTTTTATTTTCAAAGCCTTGCGTGCCTGGAAAATATGGCTCAAAGTCACTTGCAATCTCGCTCCCAGGCTTCCTGGATCTCCCCCTCTGCTGTGTGTGAGTGTGTTAATTTGAGGCATAATGTATTGGTCCAAATATAAGCCGCACCTTTTTTCCGATTTTTGAGCTTGCGAGTTACGGGTGCGGCTTATATTCGCGACCGTAAAAAAATCATTGCCGATTTGCGAACTTTGCTTCTTACGTGTGCGGCTTCTATTCGCGAACGCAAAATTACTGCGGATTTGCGCGATTGCGAGTTAAGGGTGCCGATTTTTGTGCTTTCGACTGCGGTATTGAATAGCGATTTACGGTTTTAGTGATTCTAACATCCTGTAAGGCCTGTAATCTGCAAAAAAAAGCTACAGTGCTTCTTGCACTGGCTGATCACTTTGAGAGTCTTTTTCTTTCCAATTTTACGGGTGCGGCTTATATTTGAGTACTATCTTTTTTCTATTTTTTCCCCTTGAACTTTACGGGGGGGGGGGGGGCACGCATGCACATTGGGTGGTGTAAGCTGCGCATGCGCATTGCGGAGTAGAGACAGAGGAGGAGGGAAGTCACATAGGGAAGGAGGGGGAAGATACAGAGGAGGGGGGAGACACAGAGGAGGGGGGACAGACACAGGGGAGTGAGAGGGGGGAGAGATACAGAGGAGTGAGAGGAGGGGGGAAGAGACACAGAGAAGTGGGGAAGAGACATAGGTGAGTGTGAGGAGGGGGAAGAGACACAGGGGAGGGAGAGGAGGAGGAAAGAGACACAGGGGAGGAGGGGAGAGAAAAACAGGGGAGGGAGAGGAGGGGGTAGAGACAAAGGGGAGGGAAAGGAGTGGGAAGAGGCACAGTGGAGGGGGAGGAGAGGGGAGAGACACAGGGGAATGAGAGGAGGGGGAAGAGACACAGGGGAGGGAAATCCGTGAGAAGAGACATGAGGGAGGGTGGGAAGAGACACAGGGAAGAGAGAGGGGAGCAAGAGACACAGGGGAGGGAGAGGGGGGGAAGAGACATGGGAAGCAGGAGGAAAGACACAGGGGATGGAGATGGGGTAAAAACACAGTGGGAGAAATGAGCCACAAGGGAGAGAGAGGAGGGGGAGTGAGACACAAGGGAGGAAGTAGACAAAGGGAGAGACTCACAATGAGCACCAAAGGTGCTCATTGCGAGGCCCGCGATGAGCGCCGAAAGCACTCATCGCGATATCAATAAAGTAGAGGGGGTAGAGGCTCGCAATTAGCGCCGAAGGTGCTCATCGCAAGGCCAATAAAGTAGAGGGGGAGAGGCTCCCATTATGTGGCAAACAGCATTGCCAGGCTTCACATTTTATTGCCGTAATTTTTGACGGGCAAGTTGCTAGTATAAATAATAAAAATAATATTTTATCCAATAAACTCTCCCATCCTCTATTTATCTTTTGCTCCTGTCACATAATCTGCAGCAAATGGATAATATCAAATTTCAGACTTTATCAAACTGTATAATTATAGATAGGTTCAAAGGGTAATGTCAACATTAGTGACATATAAAAACCAAATTGTAGTGAATATCCAGTCTCTTTTGATTGTATTTTAACAACACTTACATTTTACATACAATAGTTGTCAAACTGCGATTCGTCTACACGCTTGCGGCAGCCGTGCGCGCGGCGGGGCACGCAAGCACATTGTGCTGCGTAAGCTACGCATGCACATTGCGGTGAAGAGACAGAGGAGGAGGGGAGTCACACAGGGAAGGAGGGGGAGACACAGAGGAGGGGGGACAGACACAGAGGAGTGAGAGGAGGAGGGAAGAGACACAGAGGAGTGGGGGAGAGACATAGGGGAGTGAGAGGAGGGGGGAAACACAGGGGAATGAGCCGAGCAGTGTCTAGCCTGGTCAGTACTTGTATGGGAGACCATCTAGGAATACTAGGAGCTGTATGCTGTGGCCCACAGGAGAAGGAACTGGCAACCCACTCCAGTATCTCTGCTATGAAAACCAAGTGGATCAGCATGGCCATGGACAAAAAAGAAGTTCCTGAGGTCCTAAAGAGTCGGAAATGACTGAACAATGCAAACAAAGACATGAAAATAAAATGTGATTGTGTCTATGGGCTTATGACATTTGACCTATGAGCCATGCTTGTTGGCCTGGAGCTTGAGGAGATGTGCTCTTCCATTTTTTTTTCTGATTCAGCAATGTAGGAGGCATAGGCCCCATTAATTTGCAATTTGGCCAATTGAATAGGGCTCTATATAAGCACATAGCATATTTTTTTTACCTAAGTTTTTAGTTAGTGAAGACCTGGCTTTTGGATAGAAGTTCACTAACTTAAAACTTCTGTAAAAAAAAATATGCTATGTGCTTAAATAGAGCCCTTTTCAATTGGCCGAATTGCGATTTAATAAGGCTGATGATCAGCATTACTTAAGGGATTGTTTGCTAAACAAAATGTTTTAAGTAAAAATGATGTTGGTAAAATGTTCATTAATATTTTAACTAAATTAGTTTTTAGCCAGTTAATGGGAATAGCTTTCAATCAATAAAGTTTGCAGTTGCAGTTATTCAAATGCTTTTAATCTGACTTTTTTCATAATTTAACAGACTTTTGCAAGCTGTTTTCTTCAAGTAGTGAGAATCCTTGCCAAGTTAATTTGCCTATATCTTATTCTCAAGTAAGGGTTCAGCACAATAGGGGATGCTGTAATTATTACATTTCAATGACTTTAAAATATGTGAGATCTTGGTGCCTTTTGGATGTGTGAGATTAGTATTCAGAGGTAGATTGTTTTACACTTTGCATAGGTTTCTAGTTCTGCACACTTTGGCAATAATCCTAATGCTGAAACTGCAGAAAAAAAGTGAATACGTAAATAACTGTTTAACGATGTTCCAATTAGACTGGTCAGCTACAAAAAAACAAAACTAAAATAAAATGCTTCCCTTCTCACAGGGATGCTGAAATCCAACTCGGCAGTTCTAGCACAGTCAGAAATATCACAAAGAATGGTAATTATTTTTTCCACTCCTTAAGTAGTTAGTGTTGTGAAAGACAAGCAGGCAAGGACTATTAATTCAGCAAAAAGTCCTGGTTATGGCAAATGAAAAGTACTCATATAATAAAATATATTTACAGTTTGTTATTTAAAAATGTGATTGGAAGTGTTAGATAATAAGGCTTGAAAGTTTGGTAACATCGATTACATGGAAAGCGCTACGGAATATGTTGGCGCGTTATAAATATAATAATGGAAAGATGCTCTTAGAATTGCATGTTTTTGTTGTTTATTCTGTCTTTGTAAGGGTCATTTGATCATTCTAGATAAGTGGTTCCCAACCCTCTGTTTTTGTTCATGGTTTATCCACCTGGGCTCAAGCAGACAGATACTGAAATCCTGGACTGTTGCCCACAACAGCAGCTGGTATCCTTCCTCTTCAGGATGTGATATATATACACAAGACAAGAAAAGCAAGATTTGCACCAACAGAATGGCACAATCATAAACCAAACATGGAAACAAAGAAAAAAAATGAAATTACCCTCTTCAAAAGTTTGCATACCCTTAGTTCTTAATACTGTTTATTGCCCCCTTTAGCATCAATGACAGCATGCAGTCTTTTGTAATAGTTGTCTATGAAGCCCCCAATTCTTGCAGGTGGTATAGCTGCCCATTCATCTTGGCAAAATGCCTCCAGGTCATGCAAAGCCTTTGGTCGTCTTGCATGAACTGCACATTTGAGATCTCACCAGATTGGCTTGTTGATATTAAGGTCAGGAGACTGTGATGGCCACACCAGAACCTGCAGCGTTTTCTGCTGAACCACTGGAGGGTGAACTTGGCCTTGTGCTTAGGGTCATTGTCATGCTGGAAAGTCCAAGAGCGTCCCATGTGCAGCCTTCGTGCAGAAGAATGCAAATTGTCTGCCAGTATTTTCTGATAACGTGCTGCATTCATCTTGCCATATATTTCACAAGATTCCCTATGCCTTTAGAGCTCCCCCCCTCGCCCAAAAAAAAACAACAGTGAGACCACCACCAAGCTTCACAGTGTGGGTGGTATTATTTTCACTATAGGCTTTGTTGGCCCCCCTCCAAACATAGCGCTTATTGTTGTGACCATAAAGCTCTATTTTGGTCTTGTCACTCCAGATTACAGTGTGCCAGAAGCTGTGAGATGTGTCAAGGTGCTGTCGGGCATATTGTAACCTGGCTTTTTGTGTGGCATTGGTGCAGTAAAGGATTCTTTCTTGCATCTCAGCCATGCAGCTCATTTTTGTTCAAGTATCAATATATTGTGGTCCTTGAAACAACCACACCATCTTTTTTCCAGAGCAGCCTGTATTTCTCCCGAGTTTACTTGTGGGTTTTTCTTTGTATTCCGAACAATTCTTCTGGCAGTTGTGGCTGAAATCTTTCTCGGTCTAACTGAACTTGGCTTGGTATCAATAGATATCTGAATTTTCCACTTCTTAATAAGTGATTGAACATTACTGACCGGCATTTTCAAGGCTTTGGATATCTTTTTATATCCTTTTCCATCTTTATGAAGTTCCATTACCTTGTTAAGGAGGTCTTTTGACAGTTCATTTCTGCTCCACATGGCTTTGTATCTAGTCTGTTCAGTGCATACACATGAGTGCTAACAAACTCATTGACTATTTATACACAGACACTAATTGGAATTTAAAAAGCCACATATGTTGGAAATTAACATTTATTGCCATTTTAACCTTCAATAAAAGACATTTTTTTGCATGATCAGTCATATTTAAAAAAAAAAAAAAATTCTGCTAGGGTATGCAAACTTTTCAGCACAACTGTATCAGACAGAAAGTATAAGACAATAAATTAACTGACATATATACAGGCTGTATCAATTGGAATATGTGTGTAATGGTGAGGTATCACATTACAAAATAACTGACATATATATCAGTTTTGCATGGCTCTAATACTGTTGTCTGTTGTCTTCACTTATCTTTCATGGTTTTTCATGATTCTGGTTTCACTCAAGAACATAATATAAAGATGGAAGATTCAAGAATAATGTGCTTAAATACTAGCTTACATAAAGCAAACTGCTTCACATCATAAATTATATTTTCAGGAAGATATTTTTTAACTTTTTTGCATACTATCCAGTTCTTGGCAAGAGATTAAATGGATTCTTAGGCCTTTTTTTTGTTCAACATAAATGTTTTAATTACGTTACTTAATGAATGTGACCCTCCTCAATATAATTATCAAATAAAATGTACTCTTCACTTCTTTATAAGAAGCCTCAAGAGTATCAGATTGTCATGCTCTACAACCTCCCTATTTCTTTCTGTCTTGTTTAGGGTGCCATGTTTCACAGCTGTGACCTACGGCTACACACAGGGGTGGAGCTTCACACTAGTTGTCTCATAGTGAAACTGCAGTCTGTGAATGGGTATCTGGCACTGTACTGTAATCTAATGGTATATTCTTAAACCTGTCTGATACCAGGGCCACGAATACTAAATAGAAACCCATGTAAAGTGGGCCTGATGCAAAAAGGCTATATGTTTTGAATCTCATTTGCATGAGAATCTTTACCCAGAATCCTAAGCTACAGTGGAAATACTATTTACTTAGATAACTTTTGTGTGAACTCAGGTCTTTTGGCCTTTTTGAGACATGTAAGTGCACTCATAAATATCTGTAATTTCCTTTCTGAATATACAATGGAAGTTTTTTAATTACCGTTCTACCCACGGTTTAGTGTTTGCCCAGTGGTGCATGAAGGGACAGAGCATGTTACTCTCAGCATGTGATACTAGAAGAATAAATCCACACTTTTGTAGGTGTGGTATGAAACATGGCACCCTACATGAGAGAGAACAGTCAGAAAAAGCGAGAATCTCTTATTCTAGAGGCTTCTCAGAAATAAGTGGTGCACATTTTTATTAATTAAATCACATATTTAAATATATAGATAAATTGCCTATATAGTCCAATTAACATAAACATGAAATACATTTTTTGCTAGATATAGTTATATATTCAAAAGTCAGAGATAAAAACAGAGCTTCTTTGAACTGCTTCTGAAAAGACATTTGTTATAGGCCAGAAAGTACCATGGACAGCGCTTTTTTACTTTAGTAGAGCTGAGAGGCGTCTCACGTTGGAGCCACAAGACATTCACCTAAATACGACAGACAGCTCTGCTCAGTGTATTCAAGAAGAGCTACATCCATTTTAAAACTTCATCATTCTGAGCCTTTTGTAACAACTTCACAAACAAATCTAAAAATAAAATAACATCCCTTTTCTTCTTCACAGCAATCACGAGATTGCAATCTTTTATTTGTAAAGCCATTTGCCTCTGCAAGTAAACATATCCCCTATTGGGGCCGTTTCACCTTTTAACAGCAGGATCCTGCACTGTAGTGTCTGAGAAGAATGAAAGGAGTAGGGGTGTAAGATGCTTTGGCAAAAGAGAATTTGAAGAGCTTATTAATGAATCACAATTCACTTTTTAGTTGTTTTCCAAAAGGACATAAAATTCACCATCAAACACTAAAAATCAAGTTAAAAATTTTTTGTTTTTTTAATTGGTGGATATTTTCTTTTCTTATTTTTTAGAGTTTTTATATCAGCCAATTAACCCTCAAATGTTTCTAAGTAATGGGTATGTTGAATCTCTTTCATTTATCAGGTTCTGCAAGGAACTAAAATCACAAGTTCCATGCAGATGCCAATAAACTCTCTTGGCACAACCAAAAAAAATCTAAGCTTATTCAAGCATTGAGAGGGAGCTTTTAATTTTAACTACCTGGGATAATGTCTCCGTAAGCTCAATACATCCTGCAGTGCAGTTGACTAATGCTTAGGCTCAAGTTAAATAAACAGTTTGAGCGCTGTAAACTTTAATATGGCAGTAGTTAATAACAATTATAAAACAATGAAAATAGCCTCAAATGACAAAAAGGTTTTACATATTTTCCACGTGATTATCATTGTTCTACATGATGGTGCAGAGTAGTTTTAATTATTTAAATTTAAGTAACTTAAACATCATTACTTAGCATGGTTCCCTACTCATATAAAGAGAGTATGATTCAATTATCTTCATGTCTGGTGGAAAATTAATATAATTAATATAACTTTTTGGAAGTAGTATAATTGCACAGCAACATTTGTGGAATCATCTAGTACTGACAGTGTTAATATAAATAACCAACACTTGGAAGTAGTCCACATGAAACTCTGCCAGCTTTCACTCACTGCTCAACAACGTCTGCAAAATGCTTGAAAAACAACTTTATCAGCAACACTATATTGTCTGTTATGTTAATTGCTTTTCAGCCACTAATTCATAAAGTTATAAACCCACCATGGTCATGTTTTTATGGTCAGCTGCCTCAGATAATAATAAAGAGCAAGTTAATCTACCTGAAAGTCCAGGAGGCACCTGGGAGTGATCTGAGCTGCTTCTAGAGGATAGGAGGAGGCAGGTGGCAGGGTTTATAAAGGCTTAAGAAACCATCATGTTGATTAAATGTCTTGACACTAAGAATGTTCTGCTCATAACAATTAAAATTAATAACATCTACTGTATATCCTCAAATCCCATTGGGCGACATCTATATACGATCATTAACTTTATTATGATGCCCCCTATTTTCCTGCAGGCTGAGAATTATAGGCTGAGTGGCTCTGAGTAGTAAACCTGTTCTTGTAAAACTATACTATGGTAATGGGTATAGGCTACAGACATATCACATATAATAGTTTTCAAACTACGAATCGTCGTCACGCTTTGTGAGCTCATGAAGCGAGGGACGCAGTTGGTCCGCAGATGCGGACCCTCGCAAAGCGAGGGGCCGCATTTGCGGGGGTGGAGGCTCTACGGCGCCTCACACGTGCTTACAAACACCCACAGAAGCGGCACTTTACCAAAAATACGAACTGCTGGACATTTACGGACTTAGCAGACAAAAATACGAGACGCAGGCCTTAGAAAAAAAAACATTGAGACCTCGCAAAAATACGACCTTAACGGCCGAACCGTGCGCACCGGAAAACATTAAAAACACAATAAATACACACAAAAAATACATAAAAAGCTTACCCACAGCAAGGGGGCATCCAGGACCTCTGCAAGTGAAGTTACACCTCAATTTAAGTCCAAATTCACGAGTTTTCACACACGAAGATCCCCTAAGTGAGAAAAAATGGCAGCCGAAAAAAACAAAAACGAGGCTACACAACCCTAAACAAGCAAAACAGCACCAAGCACATCCAGCTTTTCCAAAAAGCTGTACGAGGTAAAGATATACTTTTACTAAGGACGGAAAATCATACACACCAGCGTACCAAATACACATTCGCAGCCATTTCACAACACAAACTTACACAATGCGGAAGTACACAGCTAGACTAACGGCTTTACCTCGCTCACGCACCACATTTACACTACACACTGCACACATTGCTGGCACTTACACCTCAGCTCCAGAACAGTGCAAACCTACATTGGATGCTGCAGGATCATCGAAACAGATTGTCAGTTCTTTAGCACAATGCTTTCTGCATATATTACTCAGGAATAGGTAAAATATATTACTTTATTAATGTATTCATTATTTCATTGGCATACAACAATACATATACACAAAAAAAGCCCCTCTAATAACAAAAAAAACAGAAGGCACTCATTGCGAGGCATGCAATGAGCACCGAAGGTCCTCACGGTAAAAAATGGATAAAACAACATTCCCTGCCTTACGATTTCATGACATTGATTTTCATTTTTTGACGGGCAATTCGCTAGTAAATTTTATAACCCTTAAAGGGACATGGAACACGGGCAAAGTTGTTTTTTGCATTTAAAAATATTAAATACAACCCGTTTAAGTTTAATTAGATTCAGTATACTTATTCTCTTATTCAATTGAGCAATTGTAAGTTACAGGAGCCCGTAATGCAGCCTGTAAACTAATTTGCTATTCAATTGGTGTCTTTTAGCTACCCGCAAACGATTTGCTGGTTATAGGCTGAAAATCCCTGCGGTTGTCAAAATGGTAACTCCGACCCAGCTAAGCCTTTGATCTTTCAAGCCCGTAAATGTTACAATCGCAAATTGCTATCCAATTGCTTCAATACCCCAAGCCCTCAAATATACTCACACTCTTAAACGGCAAATGTAGAAGGAAATCCTACGAGTGCTAGAGAGGACCCGCAAAGGGTTAAACCCCTGTCCATAGCACTGTAAATGCAAATAAAAAATCAATACTGCACATTACGATGACGATCTTATTTACTATTGGCTGTTTCTAAGTCGGTAGTTATGGCCTTGCTTAATTGATCATGATCACGCTCTGAAATGCTACTTACGGGTGCATGGTTTACGTTTTAGGCTTTCAGCCAAGTAGTTGCGGGCTTGTTGAATTGAATCGCTCTATAACTGTTGCAACTGAATTTGGCCTTTAGTCTGTAGATCTTATTGTCTGATATAGGGCAAAACCCCCAGGAGCAGCTACATTTCTGAATACGTTTTTGTGCTGTGATACATTTATTCGAAAAAAGAGAACACAAATACCGTCTTTTTGATGGCACAAATTAAAAAATACTCTCCATGTCCATTTTTTCCACATTATCAGATATTTGCAGGCATAGTAATAAAAAACTACACAAGACAAGAAGCAACTTATAAATTACATAATTTATTCTTACCTAATATAGAGCTATCTACAAAAAAATTAAAACATAACTATAGGCTTCCAGCCATTTATTTTCCCTACACATTTAAAAACAAGAAGTTCCACCCTAGTGATCTCGATAGTGCTACAAGGACTTCAGTTTCTGTATATTAAAATGTTGTTGATGGTATAACATATCTTTGGTTACATGGAAACAATTGCCTTACTCATATGGGATTCAAAAGGGCACATATATGTATTTATTATTTGTTGTAAACAAATAATTGGACTGTGTATTGTTGTAAATGTATGTTTATTGAGAACTTGAAATATACCCATGTTTTTTTATAACTTTCAACCTAGCTTAGATTACTCAGTGTTTTTTTTTTATTTTTATAACATTTCAGATTGTTCTTTTTTATTTTATAGAAAAGTATATTGGCTATAATGGACTAACATCTGAAAACATCTTAATAGATGATTTAATGCAAGTTTAATATGTTGATTACCTTGATTAGATGGAATGGATGTTATCACCTGCTCTTTCCTTAGCATAGATTGTTTTGATTGTTCTTTCAAATCAAATAAATTAAAATGTTTTTTATCATTTTATTTTATTTCATAAACATACATGAAAGGTTCTGATAACCTGGCAGGCTGTTTGTTTCATGCTCTGCCCACTAACTTCCTGTTTCATAAATAGAAACAGGAAGTTAATGGAGAGATGTTGAAACCAACAATTGGCCAGTCTGTCGGTAGCTTCTGTGTGTGTTTTTAAAGATTTTTTTTTTTTTTTTTTTTATTGAATCTAAAAAAATAGTAATATATTAATTAATTGATAACTAATCTATTATTGGATGCAAAATATAGCTTTCCATATCATCTGGAGAAAATATACCAATTCAGTAGTGTTTGTAGCTGAATTTCATCCAGCATGTTGTAGGATGACATACTTTCGTTTCTTGCATTTTTTTAGACACATATTATAACTACTATTTTCTATTCCCATGGTTACAGTAACATAGTTATGTAGCATCTACAACTGTGTTAAATTTGTGATACCGAGTTCATCAATATGCTTTTTAAATTTGCATTTTCATAACACGGCACACAAATAAGCTGAATTAAGTCTCTCTAGATAAACTTCAGGCATTGGAGGAAGGCAGAGGAAATTGAGACAAGATATTATTCTTGGAGATAATACAATAATGGTAATGAGGCTCTGCTGTGAAAGGTGGTGTGTTATTTGATTTCCCAATATAGGCAATATATTATGTTACATGTAGAGCTAACACGGGAACCAATGTTTCATCAATAGCGGTTGATGTATTCATGAACACGAGAAAAGCATTGCTCTCTCAAGACAGCAATATTTTAAAATGTATTTCTGTAAAATATGTTCTGGAATATTGATTTTTATAAATATATATAGCAACATAAATTTTGACTGTAGATTTGAACCAATAAAACCATCAAATTTGCCTGTCATTCTATCTACCAAAAAAATCTTAGGCATGTTTAATTCTAAAAATAGACATTAATAGCTTTCTTAAATTTTATTACTTTATTAAAGGGAAGGTGACAGAAGGTGATAGAAATATGCTTAATTTGTCTTTGCCAGCATTGTGCTTTAAATCAATGTCTCTCAACCTTTTCTTATATGGGGACAGGCTGGTGACCTTCCAGTGTTGTCGAGAACATGTCACATACTAAATGTTTGAGTTTTGTATTGATCTAAATAGAGAGCATTGCAACTACAGATATGTTCATCAATAATCTTTCTATAACTGTGACTAATCTTATTGGTATGTTTGATAGGCTCACCTCATTCTTCTTTGTTCCTGTGGACTGACAGATAAGTTATCAAGGTCTGGTTGGTGAGGACTTCTCAAGATCAGCCCGCATTCTTTGGAATTCTCTACCCCACAAAGGGGGTGAATACATACGAAACATGCCAATTTTCGATTTTCTATTTCTAAAAAAAAAATGTATGTATATATTTTTCTAATTTCACTTCACCAACTTAGACTATTGTGTTCTGTTCCATCACATACAATTCAGATGAACAAAACATTGAACTTGAGGCTGTATTGTAACAAAATAGGTAAAAAGTCAAGGGGGGTGAATACTTTTGCAAGGCACTGTATATAATGTAGCTGACACCATTACAACCTGGTTCAGTCTTTTGCTGATATAAGCCTGAGTTGGATACAGTATTGAGGGCTTATTTGTAGAGATGTCACGGACAGTTCGCCCGTGGGCTATTCGCAGCGATTTTGGCCCTTTCGCGCTCGCATCGGACGGCGGACACATGCCCTTTTCGGTCCGCCCCCTATTCTTTATCATTGAGGAAACTTTGACCCTGCACCTCACAGTCAGCAGACTGTGAGGTGCCAATCATCAGCAGCATACACTCCCTTCCAGAGCCTTCCGTCTGAAGGACAGCATACTTTTTTTAATCATTCTGAAGCTGCATTCGTTGTGAGAGGACAGATAGTGTAGCTGCTGGAAATTTAAATAGGGAAATAGATAGCCAGGTTGTGTATTTAGCTTCCACTACAGACATGAAGGACTCATCCGATATCTGCTGCAAGGACAGCAACCCAAAAAGCCCTTTTTAGGGCTAGATCATCATTTATTTTATTTTATACTTTTTTTCTGTGCAATCTAATTGCATATGCCTGCCTGCCAGCTTGTGTGTGTCTGACAGGCTAACACCTAACAGCTTATATTGTGCTTATTTTCACTACTCATACCTGGTGGTGTACCATACATTGAAAACAACCATTTTTTTCCTGTAATCTAATTTCAGTTGCCTGCCTGTGTCAGGCTCACAAATAATATTCTGCTCTGTTTCACCAGTCACAGTTGGTGTACCATACATTGAAAAAAACAACCCTTTTTTCCTTTAATCTAATTTCAGTTGCCTGCCTGTGTCAGGCTCACAGCTTATATTGTGCTCAGTGAAATAAAACAACACTTTTTTGACTGTAATAGATTGAATAGCAATTGCCTGCCTACAGGCGCGTGTGTGAGGCCTACAGCGCCTACTCTGCCAACTTTTGCCAGTGCACAGTGACACTCATATCTGGTGCAACCTAGTGTACAGTGAAATAAAAGAACCCTTTTTTTTCTGTAATCGATTGAATATCAGTTGCCTGCCTACAGGCGTGTGTGTGAGGCCTACAGCGCCTACTCTGACAACTTTTGCCAGTGCACAGTGACACTCATATCTAGTGCAACCTAGTGTACAGTGAATTAAAAGAACCCTTTTTTTCAGTAATCGATTGAATATCAGTTGCCTGCCTACAGGCGTTTGTGTGAGGCCTACAGCGCCTACTCTGCCAACTTTTGCCAGTGCACAGTGACACTCATATCTGGTGCAACCTAGTGTACAGTGAAATAAAAGAACCATTTTTTTTACTGTAATCGATTGAATATCAGTTTCCTGCCTACAGGCGTGTGTGTGAGGGCTACAGCGCCTACTCTGCCAAATTTTGCCAGTGCACAGTGACACTCATATCTGGTGCAACCTAGTGTACAGTGAAATAAAAGAACCCTTTTTTTACTGTAATCGATTGAATATCAGTTGCCTGCCTACAGGCGTGTGTGTGAGGCCTACAGCGCCTACTCTGCCAACTTTTGCCAGCGCACAGTGACACTCATATTTGGTGCAACCTAGTGTACAGTGACATAAAAGAACCCTTTTTTTTACTGTAATCGATTGAATATCAGTTGCCTGCCTACAGGCATGTGTGTGAGGCCTACAGCGCTTACTCTGCCAACTTTTGCCAGTGCACAGGGACACTCATATCTGGTGTCACAGTAGCTTGCACGCAAAGTACCACTAATCGAGAAAAAAAATTACAGGCAGAGGCAGGTCACCCCGCAGGGGCCGTCGTGGCCGTGGTGCTGTGATTCCCTTTGGCCCTAGAATAATGCCCAGTTTTCAGAGGCAACGTACCCTGAACTTGAACAGTTCTGAGGACATGGTTGACTGGCTAACACAGGACACCCAATCTTCTACAGCTTCCGCTCGGAACCTAGACGCACCATCCTCCTCCAGCTTAGCTTCGGGCACCTCTCCAGTTACCACTCGCCCGCCTGCCGCCACCACCAACACTAGCACCACAGCCGCTTCACTTGATCCCTCAGCAGAGTTATTTACACATCCGTTGGAAGAAATGAGTGATGCGCAAACATTAGTGCCAGAGGATGTAGATAACAGGGATATGTCCCAGTCAGGCAGCATCACACACATGGACGTACGTTCTGATGACGATGATGTTGTACACGGTGCTGCTTCCTTTTTTGAGTTGTCAGATACAAGTGAAGCGGTTGATGATGACGATGCGTCCATGGATGTCACGTGGGTGCCCGCTATAAGAGAAGAAGAACAGGAGGAAAGTTCAGATGGGGAGACAGAGAGGAGGAGGAGACGAGTTGGAAGCAGGGGTCCACACGCTGCTGTATTTTATCCCTGAATGTCGGATGACTTGCGTGACTTATCCGCCACCAACTAGGGTTCAAGACGCAATGTTTTAGGTCACTTTATGTCCGGCAAACTAACATACATTTTTCTGGTCGCTTCAACAATACCTAATTTTTGCATTTAAATTCTTTTATTGTCAGAAGGCGTACAGCATGTAATGAAAAATAAAAGCATTTTTGAAAAGTCTTGCATAACAGCTGTGCAAAAATACATATTTACAATAAAGACATTTTGTGAAAGTTAGCTGGCTAGTCCTTCTTATTTTTACTTTTTAGGTTAATAATTTTTTTTATTTTTTACTGTGATTGCAATTTAAGAGCTACCTAAAACATGGTAAAACAGACAATAGTAAAGAGTATATCTGCAGGAAACACCAAAGTCCTATTAGCTATCATCCCTCCAGCAGTATTAGCTTATTATTTACAATATCTAACCTGGGCAATCACCCTTGGGTTACCCTAGGGCAAGCTTCAGTAAGCGACCTCTCCTTTCCTGGGATGATTTTGCCGCCGGTTGCTTCTGAAGGGTCTCCAGGGCTCCCCCACTCCGGTCCTTCCCCCAGTGTCGCTTCAACCAGTAACAAATGTTTTATATTTGTAAAGCGACCCAATCATCCCCCTTGATAGAGGTTTATCTTTACAAATTTTGGAGAACCAATTTAAGACCGGTGTCCCCTGTTTCTGGGTCAGGGAGTGTGTGAAATGCCTCAGCCTACAGTAATTGTAATGTTCTGACAGCTGTAGCTCATGCTTGTCCCTCAGTTCCTCATAGGCGAGCATCTGGCCCTTTACTAACCAGTCTCCCAGTCTATCTAGTTTCCTTGACCTCCACCAGTGTTGTGATGTTGTGCTCATGTGTTTCGGGGCCTAAGTGTGGTCAAGAATTTGGGTCATTTGGGTAGATCCAGGGAACAAACCCGTGTGTTTCTTGGCCCATTTCCAGTATGATAGTGAGTGTCTGATTAGGGGGTTTGGCAAGTTTTTAAGGCTCTGAGGCAATTCTGATAGCCAAGCCACCTTGTCCCAGGTTAAGGTCCTTAAAATGTAGTTCTCTAAATACACCCAGGCCGGTTTATGCCCTATAGAATGTGCTATTGGGAGGAAAGATAACTGAGCTGCCTTGTGGTAATATTTTAATTTTGGACACGATAGTCTCCCCTCTGACTTATGAAGGTACATCATTTTCTTTGTGATGCTTGAGGGAGAGTGGTTCCAGATAAACTGAAATATTTTCCTTTGAATATTTTCTAATTCTTTTTATTTAATTGGGATCGGGAGTGTTCGAAATATGTAGAGCAACCTAGGAAGGACATTCATCTTTATCGTATTTATTCTCCCTAGCCATGATAACCTATACTTTGTCCATTTACTCAGGTCATTAATTATTGTTTTATAAAGTTTGGACTGGTTGGCTTTGTACAAGTCCTCTAGCTTAGGGGTTAGTCGGATTCCTAGGTAGTTTATGTGGTTCTTATACCACTTAATATTAAACTTCTCTTGGAGACCCTGCTTCTCTACTGCTTTTAAGTCAATCGCTAGTGCTTCTGTCTTCTCTATGTTCAGTTTAAGGCCAGAAAACTGACCAAACTCCTCCATAGTTCGAATCAACTCTGGGACAGATTGCGTAGGATTTGAGAGCATACACAGCAGGTCGTCTGCATATAGACAAGTTTTGAAATGGTGATGGCCTATTTTTATGCCTGTGATCCCAGCGTTGGCCCGAATTGTCTGATCCAGGGGTTCTATTGCTATTGCGAATAGAAGGGGAGAAAGGAGGCACCCCTGTCTTGTTCCTCTTTCTATTTTAATTAAGGATCTCTCATCTCCCGGAATCTGTAACCTTGCCCTGGATGTTTTGTATAATGAGTGTATGAGATTTATGAAATGGCCTTTAATACCAAATTTTTCAAGCGTGGCGTATAGGTAAGTCTACTCCAGGGAATCAAACGCCTTTTCAATGTCAAAGGCAATAAGACAGGCTTGAATTTTAGAGGCTTTGGTGTGGTACAGTAGGTTCATGACTTTTCTAATGTTGTCTCCTGCTTGCCTGTGGGAGACAAAGCCTACTTGGTCATTATGTATTAACTTAGGCAAGAAGGATGACATTCTATCCGCTATTATTTTTGCCAGGATCTTTGTATCACAGTTTAGTAAGGATATTGGCCGGTAGTTTTTTGGTTCTAGGGCATCTCGACCCTCCTTAGGGAATAGAGCACTATCTGCCCTGTTCAGCTCTGCTGGTGTTTGCTTGCCTTCTAGAACTCTGTTAGAGTGACCAAGTGCGGGCCTAATATGTCTATACATTTTTTATAATATAAATTGGTGTACCCGTCTGGGCCTGGTGACTTACCAGGTTTGAGGTTCTGGACTGCTTTTCTCACTTCCTCTAGGGTCACTTTGGCATTTAAAGTCTCTAAGTCATTTTCTTCTATTAAGGGGAGATCACAGGAATTAAGAAATCCCATCATTTTGTGTAGATCTATGTGTTTTGTTGCCGTATAAAGGGTATTGTAAAATTTTGTAAAAATCTTCTGGATCTCATTTGGGTTCGTTGTTTTTTCTCCCTTCGAGGTCTTAATTTGAAGTATCCTATTTTGTGTTGTTTTGGTTTGTAGTTTCCTGGCTAGTAACGGGCCAGGTTTATTGGCTTTATTGAATCCGCTAGGAATAAATAGTACAACTGAACACACCACTCCTATCTGGTGGCACCTTAGATTGCACGCGCAGTGCCCCAAATTTGAAGTGGGAGGACCAACCAAGCATCTTTTTCCATCTCCCGCTTCCAAAAATCCATGCCATATACACGTCCCCTGATAGGTGACGTAACAGGTATCAAACTGATAGGAATAAATAGTACAACTTAATACACCACTCCTATCTGGTGGCACATTACATTGCACGTGCAGTGCCCCAAATTCGAAGTAGGAGGTCCGACCAAGCATCTTTTTCCATCTCCCTGTTCCAAAAATCAATTCCATATACACGTCCCCTAATAGTGGACGTAACAGGGATTAAACCGATAGGAATAGTACTACTTAACAGTACACACCTTATAATAACGCAGACAGAGGCAACGCAGAGAGAGGAGTCTGAAGAAGAGGAGTCAGAGGAGGAAGGTGGCTTTGAGGAGGTGGAAGACCAAACACAGCAGGCGTCCCAGGGGGCTTGTTGTCACCTTTCGGGGACCCTTGGTGGCTGGGTGGAGGAAGAGACCTTCAATGACATCAGTGAGGACAAGGAATGGACATGGCTAGCTTGGTATCCAACCTTGTGCAAATGGGGAGTTTGCAGTTGTGCAAAGGGACTGATTGCGGTTGTTTGCGGTTCATTAAACGGGGAGATTGGTCTGTTACTGTGAAGTGGGTGTAACCCTTACACTACCTGATCGATACAACATCATACCCGATGTTTTAAAGCATTTTATTCCTAACAATTTAGGAATGTTAGGTGATTTATGCCCTTTATGGCTTAAAACCAGACTCTGCATCAACTATGTAATTTTCCGTGGGAGTTATGCCATGGATCCCCCTCCGGCATGCCACTGTCCAGGTGTTAGTCCCCTTGAAACAACTTTCCCATCACTATTGTGGCCAGAAAGAGTCCCTGTGGGTTTTGAAATTTGCCTGCCCATTGAAGTCTATTGCAGTTCGCCATGAAATTCGTGTCTGCGGTTCGCGAACCGAAAATGTTATGTTCGCGACATCACTACTTATTTGTTGAAATCTGATTTATATGCTATCTATTGAGAATAACATAGACATTTACAACTTGGATATATTGCTGATGATAGAAATTTGAGCTGGTTATACTATTGAATATGAATCTATCTATATAATGTTAAATCTCAGCCAGTTGAAATTACAGTACTTCTATCATGTGAATTTAAATTATAAGAAATATATTGTTATTAAAATAACTAGATTAGACTGTTGTGGATATAAGCTTTAGTTGATCATAACATTGAGAATTTACTGAGTGATTTTCAGGATATCTCCTTACCAGAACAAGGATCTTATTTATTTCGTTCCCCAAAATATATCTCTCAAGATTTATTACATTCTTAATAATGAATTATTATGAAAAAGAGTATATAAATATTTTTTTAATTATTCTGGGTTGTTTGGATATATTTTAATTATAATCGGTGACATTTTGTGCAATCAAAAAATTTCCTATGTTTTGTTTAAATGTTTTAATGGCGAAGCTAGAGAATGGAAGGCCCTAGTGCAAAAATAATTTTGGACCATCTGATGGGGGTTTGGTTGTTTGCACTGCCCACCCCCCCCCACCCGGTACCAATTAATTCAGTGACCCTCCCCATGACCTCTTCAAATAACTTCACCCCTACTCTTGCCAAGAGCCTTTCGCATTGATTCTTCCTGTTAGACCGCTTTCCATATCTGCCCAGCGATGTGTAGGGCTGAGAGAGGAGGGAGAAAAACATTAAATAGAAAAAAAAAATTACACAGCTCTGGGTCCCCTGGTGCACTGCACCCCCTGCACCACGCCGCCCCCGTATACGTATTATAATAAAGTATTTTTACATTTGGATAAAGTGGAGTAAAAATTATTTCCTATTATTTTTAAGTCCATCTTCGTACTTCGTAATAGTTATATTTTTTAAGTATTCAAGCTTTTTATAAATTTTGGAATACATATTCACTAGGGGTCAAGAGATATCTATTTCTCTTATTTGTTTTTTCTTTTTGACCACTCAAATTATGTGCATTTTTTAATTACAGTTTTTTTATATCAGTATACTTCTAGATGGGACTTAGGAAGAGTTGTGAATATCCATATATAGTTGCTGTTTTAAAAGGAAATCCTTTTGTTAGAATATTTGGAACATCTTAATAAGACATCAGTATTAGTTTACTATAGGAAAATGCATTTGTTTATATACTGTACATTCAACTGATGTTATCAACTATTGTTTATATTATATCATACTTGGGTCTCTGCTGTGTTACCTTAAATCCCATAATCATTTGAATAGTGAAATATATACATAAAATAAAAGTCAAATAAAATACTTGTTTGTTACAAGTTTTTGTATATGAGATGCAGGTAAATAAAAGACGTCTTGGCTGCCTGTTGCAAACTGGAGTTCAATACACACACTAAGTAACAGTTAGTGCTGAAATCCTATCAGCATTTTAATTATCTTTTATCTTGAACATCTTTAGGATGATGCCCCACTTAGCTACATAATTTGCAATAAAGTGAGAGCACTCAGCTGTGTAATACCTTCTCTACCAGTTTTAATAGTAGTTTCATAATTTGATATGCTTAATAACTTTGTACATTTCGTCTTGAAAACCTAACTATGAATAGCACAATAAAATATATCATTGGAAATTCAATACATGGCAGATTTTGGGAAAACAAACTTGCACATAAAAACTTAAATGGCGATGATAGTAAAATACTAAGGGATCACTGTAATTTTAAAAAAAGTCATATGTTTGTGAAATGTGTAACAAAAAGCTAGCTATATTAGCAGCAATGTAATTATGGGTTCCCTAGTGGTCCAGTTGTTAGGATTTGGTGCTTTCAACACTGTGACCTGGGTTCAATTCCAGTCAGGGAACCAAGAGATCACACCACCCTGAAGCAAAGCAGGGTTAGGCCTGGTCAGTACTTGAATGAGACACCACCTAGGAATACCAGGAGCTGTATGCTGTGCCCACTGGA
Organism: Discoglossus pictus; assembly: GCA_027410445.1. Taxonomy (NCBI): domain Eukaryota; kingdom Metazoa; phylum Chordata; class Amphibia; order Anura; family Alytidae; genus Discoglossus; species Discoglossus pictus. The sequence goes on along the minus strand of CM050165.1, from coordinate 404,218,015 downwards.
AAAGGAACCGGCAACCCTCTAGTATCTCTGCCATGAATACCAAGAGGATAAGCACTGTGTGCTGTGGTCCATGATGTCACGGAGAGTCAGACACAACTTAGCAACACAAGCAGAAACAAACCTATACACATAAAAGCCTGAGGGATCCCATGTTTGCGTCCACAACACTTCCTATTGGTTGGGGGGGGGGTGTTCTGCTAATTTGTATTTTCTCTTCAGGAGAGGAAGGAAATAGGAGGGACCGTTTATTTACTCAAAGAGTATTTTGAGATAAGATTTTAGCATTTAACTTATTCCTCTTCTTTGCACATGCTCAGAAGGAATCAGCTATAAGTAAACTTGCAAGCCTTGATGCAATGCTCAGTTTGAGCTCTCTCATGAATTGAAAAAGAAGTATGGCAGCTCCCATACACTAGTGCAGTAATACCACTCAAAATACATTGCATACAACTAAGAAACTGGTTGATAAATTTTATATTTATTTGTAATTATTTGATGTATAAATTAGCTTAATGATCCACCTCTGGAGGTAAGGGTTTTATTAACAGTATTGATTAAGATTAGCAGTGGGGGTAGTAAAGTAGAAGAACTTCAGTTAATTTATACATAACTTTTACACCAATTTCATGCAATTTCACTATATTTTAATTATAACCATTTGCAGTTATGTTCATTTTCTTTAGTGCGCTTCATTTCTTTTGTAATTGAGAATTTTTTGTGTCACTAAAGTGTCATATTCATGTACGCTATTATGGAGGAAATGAGTGGATATCGGGCAAACTGTATTTATAAAGGGTATAATAAATAAATATAGAGCCTCATTGAATTGCAAAACTGCATCTTGCGGTATATAGGCCATATGTCTTCGGGCTTGCTGCGGGCTTGAACTCTGCTACAAATACTGAGCGATTCAATTGAACAAGCACGCAAGTTACGGTCCGGAAGCCAAAACTGTAAACCATGCAAAATCGTATGTAGCATTTCAGCGCGTGAACATGATCAATTAAGCAAGGCCGGAATTACCCATTTAGAAACAGCCAATAGAAAATGAGACTGTCATCATTACGGCAATATAAGATGGAGGTTACATGTCAATCAATTAGCGTTTAGGGGTTCAATATGCGATCATACTCGTAAAACCGCAAAAATCAAAATAAAAAAATGAATGCCGATAGTGTTCTAGTCCATATGGGTTAAGTGATATTTATTAACTCATTGATTCCAAAGATCGATATAACCCGAAATTATAGAAGATTAAGTCAAAATAGGATACGTTTTTCCCCTCAAGCTACAGAGAATCTAGCAGAGTTAAAAAAAATGGAATCACCATGACCCAAACAGAAAAAGTTACATTTTCTTTTAAAATGATTTTATGCTCAGGGCTTATGCTGTACAACAAAACAGAATGAGAGGCACACCGAAACAAGCAGCCACCAGGACATAGATGCTGATTCAATTGAGCAATTGTAAGTTACTGGAGCCCGTAATGGAGCCTGTAAGCTAATTTGCTATTCAATTGGAGTTTTTTTGCGAGCCAGAAACGGGCCGCGTGTTCCGGGCTTGATAACTTAGTGGTTGTTAATCCTAGAACTTACAGCCTCCCAAAGCCTTTGATCTTTCACGTCCGCAAGAGTTACAATGGCAAATCGCTATTCAGTTGCTACAATTCCTCAAGCCCGCAAATGTTTTCACATCGTAAAATCCTATGATTACTAGAGAGGACCCGCAAAGGTGTTAAAGACATGTCCATAGCACTGTAAAAGCAAATGAAAAATCAATACTGCACTCTAAATGATGGCGATGGTAGAGATTAAAATTTATTACAGAACAGTCTCAAGCTCGCAAATCGTCTGTAATAATAATTTTATTTTATGTGTCATTTCGTGGTTATATCGATCTCGGGAATCAATGAATTAATACATATCACGCCACCCATATGGACTAGAACAGTATTGCCATTCATTTTTATTATTTTGTGTTTTGCGAGTCCAATCGCATATAGGACTTCCAAATGCTAATTGATAACGGTCTCATTTTCTATTGGCTGTTTCTAAATGGGTAGTTACGTCCTTGCTTAATTGATCATGTTCCCGCCCTGAACTACTACATACTAGTGCCTAATTTATGGTTTTGGCTTTCTGCCCGTAACTTGCAGGCTTGTTCAACTGGAAAAGTAGCAGACCCCAAGCCCGCAGCACGCCCGCAGACATATGGCCTGTATATTGCGAGATGAGGGCTTTGAATTGAATGAGACTCATAGTTTCTCAAGGTTTAGTGTGCTTGTAACATTACAGAGGAGACATTCCTTGTACCTGTTTGAATTTGCCCAAATGTATAGACCAGCATCCAAATACAAGTCAAGTGTCTTCTGCATAGATGAACCAGAAGATCCCCAGATAGAGGTTTCAACCTCTTAGCTTTAATCAATGCTTGCTCGTCCACTTTTGTGAGGGCAAAAGTCTCTAAGGACTCGCTTACATCTCAATTAAAATTCTAATCTGTTATGGGTCCTCCCTGTCATGGCTCAATTGGCGCCCATCTTAGACTTGGACTGATGTCTGCCACAGGCTGTTTCCAGTGGAGATGATGACTGGGAGTTTGAGCTCACAGAGCCACTGGTATAGTGCTATAATGATATATTGTTGTGATTGTTGACTAGGGAGAGGAGCAGGGTTCCCATCACCATCAATAAAAGTTATTAATGCATGAGAGGGATTGATGTGGAAACCCTACCCCACTCCCATATCCTATGAGGGCAGTAGGTGGTTTTATGTTGGGTGCGCTTTCGCGCTTTTACGTGACCAGACTGACAGTGTGTGGAATACTATATGTGACGATGTCTTACAGTTGGGAGTAATTCTAATGCACACATTGCCACATACATCTTGTCAGGGAGATCTGGCTCCAAAGGCTAATCCCTTGTGTACACACACTTAAGGGATAATGAACAATGGGATCCCCACAGCCACAGAGGCACCAACTCCCCAGGGGGCTTCTCAGTTCTTAGCAGAGGATCCAGGAATGAGCTAGGATGTGCTTCCCCTCTGGTGGTCAGAAGCCAAATGACTCTGTTAGCCACACCTAGTGGGCGGACCTGGGAGGGGACTCATGATTCCCAGGACATGACCCTATGTGATTGGCCAGAGGCCATTAGGGGCTGATCTCAGGTAGCCCCTCCCCCTACTATGTTGAAAAGTTCTTAAATACTGTGTGTTTTCCAAATAAAGTTGTTCTTAATTTTCATACTTTGACTAAGCATGTATTATTGACCCAGAGGCATATGCTTGTAGAGGAGATTGTTCTGACTCCCTACCAAGGTGCTCCCAGGTACACTACCACAGCAGCTGGGACTTATGCCTTTGTACTGACAAAGACTGTCCATGGGTCTAGAGTCACCCAAACTTAGGTCTAAACCTACTGGGAATAAGAGTACTAGGATACTCTAGATCCCATCATCATAGTAGGTTGTGACACTCCCGATCACCACCTCTCACTACAGCCTTTTCTTTTGCTGCTCCTTGCTTTTCTCCACTAGACTATCTTCCTGCCTCAAAAATGTTAAAAAATTCACAAAAATGCACCTTCAGCCTTAATATGCACAACTACACATTCTATACATAATATCACTCATTCTCACAATCTACGGAGCAACACACAGTCACCTCCACTTGCATCAGCCTACTGCCTTACACACGGCCATCTTGCATTTATTACCTCCCCGGAATCACTCCTAAACCCTTTAGATTGTATATTTGCAAGTTGTTAATCTTGTAAGGTGCTCTGGGAAGAAGCACTATGTACATTTGATTTTAAACTCAAAGACAAGGTCCTCCATTCTACTGCAATGTGTTAATATTGTTTCTGACCTGTACTTAACCCCTGTATAGCACTACAGAATATGTTGCACATCACATATATAGTTGTGAGCATACGAGCCATTGCTCACGCTTGCGGGCTCGCGAAGCGGAAGCGAGGGGCCGCATTTGCAGAAGGTGGAGGCTCCAACGTCGGCTGTGCGGAGGTGGAGGCTCAAAGGCGTCTCACACGCAGTTAAAAACACACACACACACACGCACAACTTAGAAAAAAAAACGACCTCGGAACCAACCTTAATCGAACAAACACCCACACGCTTGAAAAATACGAAAATAACGGCCGAACCGCGCGCACCTAAAAACAGTCAAAACACACCGAATACTCACAAAAAATACAAAAAAAGCATACCCATAGCAAGGGGGGGCATCCAGGACCTCTGAAAGTGAAGTTACACCTCCATTTAAGTCCAAATTCCCGAGTTCAGACACACAAAAATCCCCTAAGCGAGAGAAAAAATGGCCGCCGAAAAAAACGAAAACGAGGCTTAAAGCCCAGCCACGTACAACTTACCCAAGAAGGGATCTGAGATAAGCTCGGAAACCCGCATTAACCGCACGGGATCTGAGATAAGCTCGGAGACCTGCATTAACCCCACATTAACCATCGCAGTGGGGGTCCCAATCGCACGCGATCAGGGACCCCCGCTGCAATAAAAATTCAAAATTCACGCGTTACGGGTCCTTAAAGGACTGTAAAGGTCCTTAAAGGACCCGTTATAATAGAAAACAAATATACACTATCACCCTGTCACTCATGGGGGTCAATACAGACCCCCATAAGCACTTAATTAACCCCCTCACTCATGGGGGTCAATAAAGACCCCCATGAACCCCTAATTAAACCTGTCACTCATGGGGGTCAATACAGGCCCCCATAAGCACTTCATTAACCCTGTCACTCATGGGGGTAAATATAGACCCCCATAAGCCATTTATTAACTCTGTCACTCATGGGGGTCAATACAGACTCCCATAATTAACCCTGATTTTCATGGGGGTCAATATTGACCCCCATAAGCCCTTCATTAACCCTGTCACTCATGGGGGTCAATACAGACCCCCATAAGCCCTTCATTAACCCTGTCACTCATGGGGGTCAATACAGGCCCCCATAAGCACTTTCTTAAACCCCTCACTCATGTGGGTCAATATAGACCCCCATTAGCCCTTCATTAACCCTGTCACTCATGGGGGTCAATACAGACCCCCATAAGCCCTTCATTAAACCTGTCACTCATGGGGGTCAATATAGACCCCCATAAGCACTTCATTAACCCCCTCACACATGCGGGTAAAAATAGACCCCCATAAGCCCTTCATTCACTCTGTCACTTATGTGGGTCAATACAGACCCCCATAAGCCCTTCATTAACCCTGTCACTCATGGGGGTCAATACAGGCCCCCATAAGCACTTCCTTAACCCTGTCACTCATGGGGGTCAATATAGACCCCCATAAGCCCTTCATTAACCCTGTCACTCATGGGGTCAATACAGACCCCCATAAGCCCTTCATTAAACCTGTCACTCATGGGGGTCAATACAGGCCACCATAAGCACTTCATTAACCCTGTCACTCATGGGGGTAAATATAGACCCCCATAAGCCATTCCTTAACCCTGTCAATCATGGGGGTCAATACAGACCCCCATAATCCCCTAATTAACCCTGTCATTCAGGGGGGTCAATATAGACCCCCATAAGCCCTTCATTAACCCTGTCACTCATGGGGGTCAATACAGGCCCCCATAAGCACTTCATTAACCCCCTCACCCATGGGGTCAATATAGACCCCCATAAGCCATTCATTAATTCTGTCACTCATGGGGGTTAATACAGACACCCATAAGCACTTAATGAACCCCTTTCACTCCTGGGGGTCAATACAGACCCCCATAAGCCCTTCATTAACTGTGTCACTCATGGGGGTCAATACAGACCCCCATAAACCGCTAATTAACCCTGTCACTCATGGGGGTCTGTCAAGACCCTCATAAGCCTCTATTTAACCCCATCAGTCCCATAAGGGTATATTAAGACCATTATGGGCCTGTTACCACCCAACTTTAACTACATAAGTGCCATGACGGTCCTCAAGGACCATCATGACACTAAGTATAAACACTACACTGCACGATACCCCCCAATAAAACATTAAATATCAACTAAGCACCCTCTACACTAACCTATTAACATCTACACTGCCTACCTACACTACCTACCTAACCCCTAATAACCCCCACCACTCTAATTACAGAAAATTAAAAAAAACTAAAGTCACAAAAAATAAAAAATCTACATTACATAAAATAAAAAACCTAAGTCACAAAAAATAAAAAATCTACATTACAGAAAATAAAAAACCTAAGTCACAAAAAATAAAAAAGGAACATTACAGAAAATAAAAAAAACACATTACAACCCCTTCCACTACAGAAAAAAAATTAAATTAAAAAAAATTACACACCTGAAAAGGAAATACATACAGTTGCAAGCAAAAGTATGTGAACCCTTTGGAATGATATGGATTTCTGCACAAATTGGTCATAAAATGTGATCTGATCTTCATCTAAGTCACAAAAATAGACAATCACACTCTGCTTAAACTAATAACACACAAAGAATTAAATGTTACCATGTTGTTATTGAACACACCATGTAAAAATTCACAGTGCAGGTGGAACAAGTATGTGAACCCCTAGACTAATGACATCTCCAAAAGCTAATTGGAGTGAGGTGTCAGCCAACTGGAGTCCAATCAATGAGATGAGATTGGAGGTGTTGGTTACAGCTGCCCTGTCCTATAAAAAACACACACCAGTTCTGGGTTTGCTTTTCACAAGAAGCATTGCCTGATGTAAATGATGCCTCACACAAAAGAGCTCTCAGAAGACCTATGATTAAGAATTGTTGACTTGCATAAAGCTGGAAAGGGTTATAAAAGTATCTCCAAAAGCCTTGCTGTTCATCAATCCACGGTAAGACAAATTGTCTATAAATGGAGAAAGTTCAGCACTGCTGCTACTCTCCCTAGGAATGGCCGTCCTGTAAAGATGACTGCAAGAGCACAGCGCAGACTGCTCAATGAGGTGAAGAAGAATCCTAGAGTGTCAGCTAAAGACTTACAAAAGTCTCTGTCATATGCTAACATCCCTGTTAGCGAATCTACGATATGGAAAACACTAAACAAGAATGGAAAACTACAGAGGAAGCCACTGCTATCCAAGCAAAACATTGCTGCACGTTTACAGTTTGCACAAGAGCACCTGGATGCTCCACAGCAGAACTGGCAAAATATTCTGTGGACAGATGAAACCAAAGTTGAGTTGTTTGGAAGAAACACACAACACTATGTGTGGAGAAAAAGAGGCACAGCACACCAATATCAAAACCTCATGCCAACTGTGAAGTACGGTGGTGGGGGCATCATGGTTTGGGGCTGCTTTGCTGCGTCAGGGCCTGGACGGATTGCTATCATTGAAAGAAAAATGAATTCCAAAGTTTATCAAGACATTTTGAAGGAGAACTTAAGACCATCTTTCCACCAGCTGAAGCTCAACAGAAGATGGGTGTTGCAACAGGACAATGACCCAAAGCATAGAAGTAAATCAACAACAGAATGGCTTAAACAGAAGAAAATATGCCTTCTGAAGTGGCCCAGTCAGAGTCCTGACCTCAACCCGATTGAGATGCTGTGGCATGACCTCAAGAAAGCGATTCACACCAGACATCCCAAGAATATTGCTGAACTGAAACAGATCTGTAAAGAGGAATGGTCAAGAATTACTCCTGACCGTTGTGCACATCTGATCTGCAACTACAAGAAACGTTTGGTTGAAGTTATTGCTGCCAAAGAAGGTTCAACCAGTTATTAAATCCAAGGGTTCACATACTTTTTCCCCCTGCACTGTGAATGTTTACATGATGTGTTCAATAACAACATGGTAACATTTAATTCTTTGTGTGTTATTAGTTTAAGCAGAGTTTGATTGACTATTGTTGTGACTTAGATGAAGATTAGATCACATTTTATGACCAATTTGTGCAGAAATCCATATCATTCCAAAGGATTCACATACTTTTGCTTGCAACTGTATAATACATACAATAAAATACATACAATATAATACAATACAATACAATTAAATATAATACAATACACCCCTATCTAATATACAATACATTATATCTATCTAATATACATCCCCCAATCTATCTAAATGAATACCATAATCTAATATACTTCCTATCTATATAATATACATCACACAATCTATCTAAATACATACCATAATCTAATATACATCCTATCTATATAATATACATCCCCCAATCTATCTAAATAAATACCATAATCTAATATACATCCTATCTATATAATATACATCACACAATCTATCTAAATAAATAACACAATCTAATATACAATACATGCTATGCTATCTATATAAAACACATAGCCCTAGCTAACATACAATAAATGCTATCTATATATAAAATAATCTAATTCTAAGCTAAAATAAAATATTTAAGACACTTACCTTTGCAGACGTCCATTCAGATCAGCCACCTAGGGGGAAAAAAAAAAAATTAGTGCAACACATTTACAGTACATAAATAAACATTCTAAACATTCTAAATATTCTACTCACCTTTCCGGCATGTCCCATCCTTATTCTTTTCTTCTTCTCCGGAGCGGCACCTGTTAAAAAAACATAACATTAATACACATACATAAACATAAAAACAAAATAAAATAAACATAATCTACATTGTACTTACCTCCCCGCGATGTCTCTGGCCTCCTCCTCCTCTTCTGCCACGCCCTGTAAAAAAAAAAAAAAGTACTCACATCTGCACTCACGGACATCCCAGACGCTAAAGAGGCGCCTTCTGATTGGTTGAAAACGCTGTCTATCAAATTCACCCAATCAGGAGGCGCCAATGTGTGAACCAATCAGAAAGGGATACACCCTAAAATCCCACTCTGATTAAATAATGCACCTGTCAATCTTTATTTAAACCAGATGCCTTCAGCCAATCACAATGGAATACACCCCCACGTACTGATTGGTGAAGGATTTGCACCTTCTCATTGGCTATTGTCAATGTCAATCAGTATTACAGCCAATGGGAAGGCGCAGATGTCTTCACCAATCAGTACATGGGGGTGTATTCCATTGTGATTGGCTGATGGCAATAAAGGCTTCGAATTGGTTCAAATCAAGATTGACAGGTGCGTTATCCAATCAGTGTGGGATTTTGGGGTGTATCCCTTTCTCATTGGTTCACAATTGGCGTCTTCTCATTGGCTGAATTTGATATACAGCGTTTTTAGCCAATCAGAAGCTGCCATTGCCCATTTTATTCTGGAGCACTCCATAGGAAGCTCATTAGCGTCAGGGACATCCGCCAGGGCGGATGCGTGTTGCTGTTTTTTTTTTTAAGAGCGCGGATGCTTCCATGGCCCATCCGGTGCAGAACACCAGGAGGCCGGAGACATTGCGGGGAGGTAAGTACAATGTAGATTGTGTTTATTTTACTTGGTTTCATGTTTATGTATGTGAACGAGACGGAGAAGCAAAGATGGAGGACGTGACATGCTGGAACGGGACATGCTGGAAAGGTGAGTATAATGTTTATTTATTTTGTGTAAACAGGTAAGTGGTCTTAATTATTTTATTGTAGCTTAGAATTAGGGTTGCTATATAGAGATAGCATGTACTGTATATTAGATAGATAGGGGGATGTATAGTACATAGATAGTATTTATTGTATATTAGATAGATGGGGGATGTATATTAGATAGATAGTATTGTATATTGTATAGGGGGATTTATATTAGTTAGGGGGATGTATATTAGATAGGGGTGTATTGTATTGTATTTAATTGTATTGTATTGTATGTATTATATGTATTTCCTTTTCAGGTGTGTAATTTGTTTTTCTGTGGTGTGGGGGGGGGGGGGGTTGTAATGTATTTTTTTATTTCCTGTAATGTTCCTTTTTTTATTTTTTGTTACTTAGGTTTTTTTATTTTATATAATGTAGATTTTTGATTTTGGATGACTTTAGTTTTTTTGATTTCTGTAATTACAGTGGTGGGGAGGGGGTTATTAGGGGCTAGGTAGGTAGTGTAGGTGTTAATAGGTTAGTGTAGAGGCTGTTTAGTTGATATTTAATGTTTTATTGGCGGGGTATAGTGCAGTGTAGTGTTTATACTTAGTGTCATGATGGTCTTTGAGGACCGTCATGGCACTTATGTTGTTAATGTTGGGTTATAACAGGCCCATTATGGTCATAATATACCCTTATGGGACTGATGGGGTTAAATAGAGGCTTATGAGGTTCTGGATAGACCCCCATAAGTGACCGGGTTAAAATTGTTTAGTGATTACACTTTGGGTCATGAGGGTCCTGGATGACCCTCATGGCACTTATAGTGTTATTACATGTGTTCATTAGTGTGTTAGAGGGGTCTATATAGTTGAGGCACACAGAGTACACTCACATTGTGTGGCAAACAGCATTTCAACACTTTCTTTTATTGACCGTCATTTTTTGACGGGAAAGTCGCTAGACACAAATAAAGGATAACAATAATCCACTTGCCCTGACCTGTTATGATTTACTGTACTTGAAATAGTATCATTCTTCTCAATGCAAAATTGTCTAAGCAAATACAGCTCAACAAGAATTCATACCAACCCTTTCAACTGTGGTCAGGCTAGAGGCATGGCCGGATTACCCATTAGGCCAACTAGGCAGCAGCCCAGGGGCGCTCCCATGTGAGGGGCGACACTTTTTTTAAAAACAATGGTTCCTGGCTTAACAAAAACAAAATTATGCAGTTCATAGACTGGCTTCTAGGGGGTAACAACCTAGAACAAGAAAGTTACAACAGAAAAGTAACTTACACACACAGAGAAGGCAAAAATCTGTCCGTGCATACCTTGCGTACTGACTCGCAGGGGCTCCTCCACTTCACTGCCTAAGGGCTCCAAAAAGGTAGATCCGGCACTGGCTAAAGGAGGGGCAAACACTTTCCATTGCAGTTTGTTTTACTTTAATATAACTTTTCTAAACTTCAGATCACACATTTTCCATCCAGACAACTTTTCCAATGTTTATAACATGCTCTGTTAAATGCACGATTTTAGTTAATTTTAGTAAATTACCAGCTAGCCTACTCAGTACTTTGCTTCCACCCTGAGACTTGCATTACTTTTTTAATTTCTTCCTAATTCTTAGCAGAAGGTACAAGTGATTTTTGTTCCAATTGAAGCTAAGTAAAAGTGAAGGGCCTATAAAGGTGAGAGGGGTTTTAAGAACAAAGATTGATCCAATCAGGACTCAGTCAATACTATGTAGGGCTAATGCAAATGCCTCGGGGAAGCAGACGTGTTTGCTAGATTAGGTAGATGGGAATTGATCAGCCTTAATTATGTGTATGCACATGTACAGTAACTGTCCTGATGACAAATGTGGCCTTTTTTTTATTTTCTTATTTCACTAAAGTAGCCTTCCTACATAATATAAGATCTCTAGCGTAGGAATTCTCACAAAAAAAGAATATATCGAAACAGTGCTGCATCAATGTGAGAATATAACTCCTTAAAGGGACATCAATATCACCAGTTGCGATCTGCATAATCATACAGAGAGTTGAAAAACGTGTGAAAAAGAGTTGTCCTTTTCCAAATTATGTAATTGATTGAATTATAAGCATTTGTAGTTTGGAATTTTGACTGCTTGTATCATGCTGAATACATAATAAGCTGTACTGTGGGGAGCAACTTGTACAGAGGTGTTGTATTTCCTATATTAGTTATATTGTTATTTTTGGATCATTGCTAGATAAATAGAGTAATAGTAAAGTAATTAAAGCAATTGCCTCTGAAATGGAAGGTGGTAAATTCAGATGCCACGTACACATGTAAAGGTTGAAGTGCTGGAGAATTCTCATATGACATACAATGAAATATTGCAGGTCTATGGCAGCATCAATATTAAATACTTTTTCAGAGATGCATTGTAGCTTAAAGAATGATAATAGCATTTTTTTGTACAATAAGTTGTTTGTTACTTTTCAAGATCCTCCCTTTGTTCTATCTGAAGTCTAAAGTAATTTCTGCCTAAAATAGCAACATTGAATGTTATTTATCTGACCCAAATGTCTATTTATTTTAATAACAATTAGTGGCAATAGGGATATCATATATATGTGACTGTTAATTTCAAAGGTACTTTTAGAACTAGTATACTCAGATAGTGATTTAGTGTGTCATATAAATTACTATCTGAGTGTACTAGTTCTAAAAGTACCTTTGAAAGGATAACTTATCAGTAGTTGATAGCATGCAGAGACATGGGAAGTCAATGATACTGATTTATGGCCATAAAATTGCAATTCCAGTCAAATGAGTCTCATGAATTATATTTTATAACATTACATGTGGATATAAATTAAACTAGACCTAGGACCTTTTCCTTGTTCACTCAATTTAAAGGAATATAGCGTATTTTAATTAAATATTTATAAGACGGTTTATATTTTTCAGATACCTATACACACTTTCCTGTTGACTACAATCACCACATTTTAGAATTGCTCTAATGTTCATGAAATAGGGTTTAATTTATTTATATAATAACTGATTAGCAATTAAATAGAATTTGAAAAACAAAGTCAGTGTACCTTCTATAATTTACATATACATGTACATATGCTTCTCTCCACCCTCTATCATGTATCAAGAGAGTGAGCGAGGATCTGCCTAGGAGGCTCTCCAGATAGGAGTTATTATCTTCATCCTAGACTAGCAAGACAAAATGACTGTGTCCTGGGCAGATTCACTCCCACACCCTGGACACCAAATATAGTCATATTAGTCCCTGAAACACAACATTTCTAAAGTTTTTAAATCTACATGGAATTTATGGTCTTCATATACAGATTTTATTGATAATCAGTTACTAAATAAGCAAATTGTTTTGGTAAAATGCAAATATTCTTACATTTTCTAGTGTATATATATATATATATATATATATATATATATATATATATATATATATATATATATATATATATATATAGCATTTATCACTTTTTGTAGCACTTGTGAATTTTCGCTCTGAACCAGTATTTTTCCATTATAGGCCATAAGGTATGAAATAGTTAAATCGGCATGTCCGATGATTTAGCAGTTTCAGTTGAAGTCATAAACAACACTTATAGCCTAAACAAAATGTATTGCAGTAAGTTCACATAGCTTAAGGATGATCAGGATGTCATATCTGACCTATGCGCAGAAATTGCAACTTGAAACTGTTGTACGCATCTAGTGTGATGTACCAGGTATCAGGTATGCTTATTTTTTATTGGATCACCTTATATACATAATATCTTATTAGCTGTTGCTGTGATTTGTCATTTTTATAGAAGGGGTAATGGATTATAACATGTTCATTATGTAATTTACTATAAAAAGCTATGTTGTTTATATTTGTCTCTCAGTAAGTCAGTCAGCAGCAGCCATTTTGGATATGTTTTGTTGCTGACCCACGTTTTATATGAATAAAATCTGATAATACGAAAATGATTTATTATCATGACCGGGTTTCGGGAGTAAATTGTGGTTTGTGGGTATGTTTTTTTCTCCAACAAAATGAAGCATTAATGTATGAACAATAAAGTGGCCCTTTAAGAATAGATTGCACCTTATTATCAAGACAGTATCTGCTTCATAGAATTAAACTCTACGCAGTCTCCAAGGTCTTTGTATTTTAACAACATGTCTATCATTTCTTTATTCAGCTCTGGCCTTTGAACTACCTTTACTGAAGTCTTGTACTCCGATAGCTCCAGGCCAGATGTACAAAGAAAACTGATCAACTGGAACAACTGTAAATCACATAGAGCGATATATAATAATAATAGGAAGAACAAGCAATATAAGTAATGTAGATAAATAAATAAGAGAAACATGAAAAAATACAAAATTAAAAATATCACTCATTCATGTAATGTACTAAAAGTTGGCCAGTTACAATAAAAAAACAAGGCAGCTTCAATGTGCTAAGTTTAAACTCAATAAATGTAACATTAATTGTAGAGCACCAATCATCCTACACCACATAGGTTATAGGTGTGTTCATGATTTAGAAACTAATTTATTTATTTTAAGCTTCTAGTTTATAATACTACTAATAAGGTATTTTATTATCTAATGACCTTCACAAATACAGAGCTGTCCATATTATATATATATTTTTTTTTCTTCTTTTTTTTTTTTTTTCTTCTTTTTTATTTTTAAAAAAAGGTTTTAAACATACAAACAAAATAAACACATATTGACATACTTTTACAAAAAAGAACATAACATAAAATGATTACCATTCATACTCATTCATACCACTATTATAATAAAGGAAAGGAACTTTACAAAAGGGAAAGAAAAATCAACTAGTTATTGCTTGATTTTCGTCCCATAATTCCCATTTTAAAGGATCTATTTTAATTAAACCCTTCTGAATATAGTTCCTTTCCAATTCCCGGGTGTGTTTTATTTTCCAAGTGATATCAGCGAAGAAAGGAGCAGACTCTTTTTTCCAGTTATTAACTATTAACTTCTTAGCTATCGAAAAAGTTAGAACGGCAAATGCTTTTTTTTCCGTGCTGACTTCACTTGGAAAAAAATGTAGCAAACTGCACTCTCCTGTCCTTGGGAAATGGATTCCCACTATCTTAAATATCAATTCGTAAAATTTTTCCCAAAACGATCTTAATTTAGAGCATTCCCATAGAATGTGTAATAAGTTAGCAGAGTTGCCACACTCCCTCCAGCATAATCTGTCCGAAGGAGAGTGTGAAATTTGCGAAATTTTCATCGGCGAAATATACCAGTTGTTAATTATCTTGAAATGCATTTCTCTAAGAGATGGTTGCTTAATGAATCTGTTGGTCAGTTTAAAAGCTCCTTCCCAGACCCTCATTTCTTTAGTCAGATTTAAGTTTAGTTCCCATTGCTTCATATTACTAGTTTTAGTTTGTTCTCCCAAGGATCTTATGATATCTAAACATCTTGATATCAAGTGTTTATTCCCTAGGTTGAGGAGGATGTTTTCCATCGGTTTTAACACCTTCTCATTTTGGGGGGCAAATTTAAAATCGCGACAGGTTGCTCTATAGGCCTCGTATATTAGCCATCCTTCTGCTGCGATATCAAATTTATTTCTAATTTGATTGAAGGACGCTATTGACCCTTCAATCAACGTGTCTTTAACACGTTTTAGTCCTTTGTTATTCCACACTTTAAGCCCACCTCCCATGTTTGGGTGTAGCAAGGCTTCCATTGGCGTGACTACACTGCCTTTAGGAAGTACATTTTTGCTTTTATTAATTTGTCTCCAATTTTTTACAATTTCTTTTATCACAGATGATCCAATCACAAGATCCTTGTAGAAGGGTTTCTCCCCAAATACCAAAGCTGCTAGATGATAATCTGGGATTAAGGCCCTTTCTATAGTCATCCAAGGTAGCTTATCCGCTGGTTCCAACCATTTCAAAGTGTGTGCTATACTATTCGCTTCTTGGTAAAGTTGCAGCGATGGGTAGGAGATCCCTCCTTTTAGGAAGCTCCTCCCCATTACCGCTTTTTTTACCCTCATATATTTCGAGTGATGTATAAAATAATCAAGTATTTGTTGTAATTTCTTTAACCAATATCTAGGGATACTATAAGGAATGCATCTCAAAACATAATTCATTTTTGCGAGTAAAATCATTTTAACTACAGCAATTCTACCACAAAATGAAAATTTTTCTCCTCTCCATTTCTCTATAGTATTTTGAAATTTAGCATATAATTCCTTGTAATTTTTATCTACCATTCCCTGAGAATCACCCAAGAACGTAATGCCCAAATGTTTGAATGATTTAGAGTTCCAATCAAAGGGATAGGTAACTTTCAGCTTAGCTATCAAGTTTACTGAAAGATTAAAAAACAATGTTTCTGATTTCTTATAATTCAGTTTATAGTAAGAAATTTTACTGTAGTTCTGTATTAATTTTGATAAATGTTGTAGTGAAACCTCAGGTCTAGTAAGAGATAAAACTATATCATCTGCGTATAAGCTAATTTTGTGCTCCCTCTCTCCTACCCCAATCCCATGGATTTGTGGGCATGATCTTATGGCTTCCGCCAATGGTTCTATCATTAATGCGAACAGGGTGGGGGAGAGGGGGCAACCCTGTCTGGTACCATTTGATATTTCAAAGGGGGTTGTTCTACATCCCAATCCCGTTACTTCTGCCAGGGGGACTTTGTACAGAGCTCCTATTGCTCGTACCCCAAATTCCCCAAAACCAAATTTTGACAATGTTAATTGCATATAGTCCCACCCTATTCTGTCAAATGCTTTTTCAGCATCTAAAGACAGAAATAGGGTGGGGATACCTTTGGCTCTTGCTATTTCGCCCAAGTTCATGATTTTCCTAATGTTCTCTGTTCCTTGCCTTCCAGCTACAAAACCCATTTGATCTAATGCAATTAATTTCTCTACGTTTTTTTGAATTCTAAGTGCCAACATTTTTGCATACAATTTGATATCTGCATTTAATAGTGAAATGGGTCTGTAGTTGGCACACAGTTGTGGATCTAAGTTGGGCTTAGGTATCATTATTAATGCTGCTTTTGTCATTTTCCCCTGGCATATTACCTGTTAATTTAATTTCATTAAACATTTCTGTCAACCAAGGACTTAAAATTTGGCAAAAGGTTTTGTAAAATAAATTAGTATATCCATCTGGGCCTGGGGTCGTGTAAGCTTTCAATTCCTTGATCACTTGTTGGACTTCTTGAACTGTAATGGGGTTGTCCATATTATAAGATGTATATCACTATTATTTCACAAGTATAGTAGTTAGTTTGTTTAAAACCAGTGAAAAATAATGCTACAAATACATATTTTTGCTATAATGCAACTTGTTGTAAATGTAGCAGTGTCATATGCTTAGGGTTTGTCTGTTCAAAATTGTTATTATTACATCGTTATTTATTAGTAACATGCCTATTTATTCTGTGGCACTATACATCAGGATAGGGTACACATATGACAATAATGTATAGTAAATATCGGATGGCCCAGTGTGAGCTATTCCTCTTCATTAGTGATGAGGAGATGACACATTAATTGTTGTACAACCACCCGGATTAGGACCCACAACTAGGTCACTGCCCAGCTTTAAGTAGGTAACCATGGGACTCCAGCATTATGAACTGTAATTCATTTAATTAATTTAGTAAAAATCATGGCTGATCTTAGAATTAAGCAGCCCATGTGACCACCAGGAGTGCAGGCCTGATGGTGGGGGGCTGGAACCTTTTGCTTGTTACACATTGGTCCAGCACAGTAAAATAGGATACAACCAAACATGGGGTAACTGAAGTACTTTTGTCTGGCACCCTATGTTTCTAATATGCATATATCGTCTAGACCATTCTCAAAAAGCCACCCAGCTGGTGTCCTAGGGCATCAGGAAATCTAGGGGCAACCACAAACTAATTCCACACTTCTATGTCACTCCCCAATTCCTAATTGTCTTTCCTTCCTATTTTTCCCATTTATTTTACTTTACTTATTCTCTTTCAGCTCTCTTTCTTTTCTGTTCCTCACATTTACCAACTTTGTTCTCCTTTACTCTCGCCCTTCCTCTTTTCTTATTTTCATTATCTCTCCAATCCATTCTGTTTTCACTGCCTAAAATTAATCATATAGTCCCTGCAATGTATGCAGACACAGACTGGATCTGCAGTGACCTAGCCTATCGGGAACCATGTATCAGCAGCATGTTGCTCAGAGACAGTCACAGATTGGTTAGTATCAGACACAGCAAGTACAGCAGAGTCTGTGTCTTCATGAGCTCCAGACGGAAGCTCCAAGAAGTTTGATTTTAGGCTATTGATAAAATAAAGTGCATAAACATATATGTAACGGAACCCATCACTGTTTTACCCTGTTTTATGATTATTATGGTTAAAATATGATCCTACTATATGTATGTTGGTTGATGCTCTGCAGAATATTGTCCCAGACATTTGCAGCTACTTGGCATGGGAGATAATCCTGTTACAGCGACTCCTCATAAGATAAAGGAAGTCTATTGTATACAGTGTTTTCATTCTCAGATAAGAACAAAGAAGTGTAATTGAATCAATGTCTGATTGTATCAAAGTTGCCAGGGAGCCTCGGAGAGGTGTGACCCATCTATTGTTCTCTTTATGTGTATTGTGCGGCCAAATATGGGCATGTGTATTGCCTGTGGGAAGAGATGGGTATAAATATTTCTGCAATAACAAAATAAAGTCAGTATTCATTTGACTCCCAAATTGTGTGTCGTCCAATATGGGAGGTCGGGAATGGTGAAACTGTAGTGCCTCTTGGGTATTTTACCGTATACCAGCGGAGATATTGGACTGCGTGTTCCAGCTCCGTTACATTTGTTGGCAAGTAACGGGATTGTTCCCACGGTCAGAAGGACAGCTACAGGAGACACCATTCCGTGGAGTACAAATTGAGGGCAACGCTAGTATCCGTACAGCGCCCCTGGCTACAGCAGGATGGAACCGGCTAGTTTTCAGACAGCGTTCCATCATGAGGAGGAGGAGGCGGCCGCGGACTACAGGGATGCAGACAGAAAGGAACTCATGGTTACAGTACCTCTTATTACCCCACAGACTGAGTTTCAAAGAGAACTCCAAAGCAGACTGGCCTTTTTCCCAGGTACGCTTCCCATGAAAACCTTGGAATGGTTAATGACAGATGTCCACAAATCCATAATGGAAAAGCAGCGGGCACGGGAGCGGTCCATCTTGGGAGCTGCTAACCCACCTCCCACCATTAACCCAGCAGGGCCCTATGCAGAGAGACTGTCCCAGAAACAGAAACCGCTCCACGTGGAATACTCCAACTAATTCCCCTCCCCAGCGGCAGTGTGTACCCCAGGGGGCCGAAGGTGTCGTCCTTCCCCCCCAGCGGCAGTGTGTACCCCAGGGAGCTGAAGGTGTTGTCCTTCCTCCCCAGCGGCAGTGTGTACCCCAGGGGGCAGAAGGTGTCCTCCTTCCTCCCCAGCGACAGTGTGTACCCCAGGGAGCTGAAGGTGTCGTCCTTCCTCCCCAGCGACAGTGTGTACCCCAGGGAGTTGAAGGTGTCGTCCTTCCTCCCCAGCAGCAGTGTGTACCCCAGGGGGCCGAAGGTGTCGTCCTTCCCCCCCAGCGGCAGTGTGTACCCCAGGGAGCCGAAGGTGTCATCCTTTCTCCCCAGCGGCAGTGTGTTCCCCAGGGAGCCGAAGGTGTCGTCCTTCCTCCCCAGCGGCAGTGTGTACCCCAGGGAGCTGAAGGTGTCGTCCTTCCTCCCCAGCGGCAGTGTGTACCCCAGGGAGCTGAAGGTGTCGTCCTTTCCCCCCAGCGACAGTGTGTACCCCAGGGGGCAGAAGGTGTCGTCCTTCCCCCCCAGCGGCAGTGTGTACCCCAGGGAGCTGAAGGTGTCGTCCTTCCTCCCCAGCGACAGTGTGTACCCCAGGGAGCTGAAGGTTTCGTCCTTCCTCCCCAGCGACAGTGTGTACCCCAGGGAGTTGAAGGTGTCGTCCTTCCTCCCCAGCAGCAGTGTGTACCCCAGGGGGCCGAAGGTGTCGTCCTTCCCCCCCAGCGGCAGTGTGTACCCCAGGGAGCCGAAGGTGTCATCCTTCCTCCCCAGCGGCAGTGTGTTCCCCAGGGAGCCGAAGGTGTCGTCCTTCCTCCCCAGCGGCAGTGTGTACCCCAGGGAGCTGAAGGTGTCGTCCTTCCTCCCCAGCGGCAGTGTGTACCCCAGGGAGCTGAAGGTGTCGTCCTTTCCCCCCAGCGGCAGTGTGAACCCCAGGGGGCAGAAGGTGTCGTCCTTCCCCCTCAGCGGCAGTGTGAACCCCAGGGGGCAGAAGGTGTCGTCCTTCCCCCCCAGCGGCAGTGTGTACCCCAGGGAGCAGAAGGTGTCGACCTTCCTCCACAGCGGCAGTGGGTACCCTAGGGGGCCAAAGGTGTCGTCCTTCCACCCCAGCGGCAGTGTGAACCCCAGGGGGCAGAAGGTGTCGTCCTTCCCCCCCAGCGGCAGTGTGAAACACAGGGGGCAGAAGGTGTCGTCCTTCCCCCCCAGCGACAGTTTACCTTAACCAGGGGAGACACCAATCTCCCAGACGGCGCAGATGGGACCGTGGTCTCTGCGCCCGCAGCCTGTCCAGATCCCCAACTACCCTCACTGGGACAACCAGAGGAGGGGGTAAGTACAAATTCCCCTCCCCAGCTAACTTCTAATGTGGCCCCAGGGTTAACAGAGGAAATGTTAACCCCCACTGACCCCCACGTTTCCCTGGCTACTGAGCCGGAATATGTCCCAGGTACCCCAGCAGAAGAGCTGACAGTGGGGCAGAGTGCAGTCGGCCTCTGCCCTCCCTTTGTCCCTTGTACAGAGCAGGAGGTACTGCAGGTTATACCAGCAGAAGAGCTGGCATCAGGGCAGAGTGCCGCTGGCCTCTGCCCCTCAAGTCCCCTCAGCGTGTTGCCCCATCAACCCAGCAAAATATCCAGGTGCCTGTTTAGACTTCCCCCCAAAGGGGAGATGTGTGACGAAGTGCCCTTCGCCACTTTGGCTTGGAGAGGACTGTTTGCCAGCCTCCTGCCCTGCGACTATGGCCCTGGGACATATTGCCCTTTGGAACCAGTGTTCGGCCATACCAGAGTGTAAGTCACTCATTCTGGCCCTTTACATACAGGGGGGTCATTCGGTACTTGCCCTGTGTGAACCATGATACCCCAGATAACTGTGCCATGAAGCCCATTCATATAATGAAAGACTATGGGAAAGACTTTAGCTACATGGCAATTGAACTGTGTGAAGAGGATCTGAGCGCAATTCGGTAGTTTTGTGCGCTCAGATCCTAGCTATCTGGGGATATGGGAAATGTGAGTAAATGTGAATTGCAGTAATGCTGATGGGTTGTCAAACTAGAGAATTGACCAACAAATACTTTTGTCCGGACATCCCCAGGCCGATCCGTTGGGATCAGACCGTGTATGCCGGCTTATGGTCACGGGGGAGGTGTGTAACGGAACCCATCACTGTTTTACCCTGTTTTATTATTATGGAGGTTAAAATATGATCCTAATATATGTATGTTGGTTGATGCTCTGCAGAATATTGCCCCAGACATTTGCAGCTACTTGGCATGGGAGATAATCCTGTTACAGCGACTCCTCATAAGATAAAGGAAGTCTATTGTATACAGTGTTTTCATTCTCAGATAAGAACAAAGAAGTGTAATTGAATCAATGTCTGATTGTATCAAAGTTGCCAGGGAGCCTCGGAGAGGTGTGACCCATCTATTGTTCTCTTTATGTGTATTGTGCGGCCAAATATGGGCATGTGTATTGCCTGTGGGAAGAGATGGGTATAAATATTTCTGCAATAACAAAATAAAGTCAGTATTCATTTGACTCCCAAATTGTGTGTCGTCCAATATGGGAGGTCGGGAATGGTGAAACTGTAGTGCCTCTTGGGTATTTTACCGTATACCAGCGGAGATATTGGACTGCGTGTTCCAGCTCCGTTACATTATATATATATATATATATATATATATATATATATATATATATAAAGAGTGAGGTAGCCGTGAATGTCCAGTAATCCAGTTGAATAAGTATTGGATTGTATTGAATCAAAGTATTGCAGTGAATAGTGATACCTTTTTTATTGGAAAAACGTATTCATAATATAGCAACGAGCTTTTGAGAGATAATTTCTCCCTATATCAAATCAAAAAGCGATACTGATACAGATATGAACTAAAAACAGTAAACAGAAAGAGATGGAAAAAAAATGGAAAAACAAGAAAAACGAAATTAATTGGGCAGGGAATAGTGAGAAACAGACCAGCATTGTGAATAATGTCCTGATAGGTATGTAAGTCTATAGATCAGGTTGTAGATAAGAACACAGCAGAGTAAAATAAATACATTTCAGTATAGCATGTAGCGTACAAAACCAGTAATAGAAGGGGGGGGGGGGGGGGTGGAATGTGTGTGAGCTATAAGACATTAAGATAGTGGGCCAGAAAGCCCAAGTCAATATTAATGGCCATATCCTATGTATTAAAAAATTTAATCATTTTTAATTCAAAAGTTTTACGCTGTTGGATAGTTCTGAAATTCCCTCTGAGTACTTTTATTTTGAGGTTCTGGATGGAGTGATTGTCCTGGGTGAAATGGTGCCCAGTTGGGGTACAGTAACTGTCTTCATGGTGCTTTTTGATGGAGCTTCGGTGGAGGTTCATTTGCCTGTGAAGTTTCTGGCTGGTTTCCCCAATGTAGCAACCCCTTTCACATACAGTACATTGTATCATGTACACTACATTGGATGATGTACATGAATACGAGCCTCTAATGTTGTTACTCGGCTGTGTCCTCTTTGCAGATGTGTTGGCATAGTTTGTAGCGACTTTTATTGCAGGGTTTGGTGCAATTTTCTCTGTTATGCTGTTCATTTGGCAATCTTCTGTTCACCAATGTTTGTCTTAAATTTGGTGGCTGCCAAAATGCAAGAATGGGGGGTTTGGGGAATATATTTTTCAATTCTGTGTCCTGTGTGAGCTGTGGTTGTAAATCTTTAAATATTTTACGTATTCCTTCTAGAAGTGGATGGTATGTGGTTACAAAAGGTGTACGGCAAGTTGTTTCTTTCGTTTTGCATTGCAACAGGTGTTCTCGGGGTGTTCTGACGGCAGAGGTTACTTTCTGAGTGAAAATACGGGGTTTGTAACCCTTCTGTCTAAAGGAAGCAGATAGTGTTTTTAAGTGTTTATCACGGTCTTCTGTGTTTGAACATATGCAGTGGTATCTGATGGCTTGACTAACTTTCACCCTTCCAATACTAAACGAGGGATAATTCATAAAGTTGTGGAGGTAACTACATCTGTCTGTAGGTTTCTATAAACAGATGAATTAAGTTTGTCATTTGTAATAGAAATGGTGGTGTCCAGAAAGTTAACCTGTTCTGTGGAGTAATCCATTTTAAATTGAATGGATGGGTGAAAGGTCCATATGATGAACAGGTTATCTATGTAACTGTACTATCTGTAAGGTTTGTGGACATATGTGGACAGGAATCTTTTTTCCAGGTTGGCCATAAATAGGTTGGCATTTTGGTACCCCTTTGTCGTCCCCATTATTTGTAGGTAAACATATTGGTTGAAGGTGAAGTAGGTGTGGGTCAGTATGTATTCTAGTAGTTTGACAATGGTATTAGGTGGATGGTGTATTCCTCTGTAGGGTCCTGGTTCAATTTTTTGTAGTAGGTATTGTCTGTCAGTTGTCTGTTTCCTTATTGTATGTAATCCTCTGTGCTTATGATCACAACTGTGCCACCTTTGTCTGCTGGTTTAATGGTCATGTTAGGGTTTGATTTTAAGCTTTTTATGACAACTCTTTCTAATGGAGAGAGATTGTATAAGTCTATTTTCTGTTGAGATGTTATTAAGGATGTAGTTCTATGTAACTGTCCAGTTTAGGGTTGCGTCCAGTCAATGGAGTGAACTGTGTATTCTTTTTCCTGCTGTTATAATCCAGTGATGGTGTGGTATCATCTTTATTGTAGAAATATTCTGTACATCTCAGTCTCCTGAAGAATTCTTCCAGGTCCAGGATATGGGCATTAATATTGACTTAGGCTCTCTGTCTTATAGCTCACACACATTCCACATACCCCCCCCCCCCTTCTATTGTTTTTGTAAGCTATATGCTATGTTGAAATGTATTGCTCTTTATTTTACTCTGCTGTGTTCTTATCTACAACCTGATCTATAGACTTACATACTGACCTATCAGGACATTATTCACAATGCTGGTCTGTTTCTCACTAACCTCTGCCCAATTAATTTTGTTTTTATTGGTTTTTCCAATTTTTTTTTCAATCTCTTTCTGTTTACTGTTTTTAGTCTGTATCAGTATCGCTTTCTGACTTGATATAGGGAGACATTATCTCTCGAAAGCTTGTCACTATATTATGAATCAGCATATATATATATATATATATATATATATATATATATATATATATATATATTTATATCTAATAAAATCCACAAAACTTCTATATCTGTTTCAAGATTTTTTTAAAAAACTTCTCTATTGCCTAACACGTCACGGACTTGTTGGCCTCAGTCCTTTGCCTGATACTTATTGCAGTTACTCTGAGCAAGTTTATCATTTGCCATTTATAATTATCTCAGAGTCATTCAGTTACCATTTTCTATTCACTATCTAAACTTAAAACAATATTAGCAGTATTTATTACTTTTACTATTTACTAAAGTGGGTGACGGAATACAGTACAGTATAGAAAGAGCGAACTTAGTAAGTGAAAGTGTGGAATCATTTTCTTGCCACCCTAGGCCATGGCCTTGTTCCCTTTCTTGGCCAATCTGGTCTAGGCCTTTCTTCTCTTGTTTCACTTGCTAAATCTTATTTCCATTGCCTTTAGAATTCTTCTCATAGCCACAACTTACATATAGTCATAAAGCGCTGCTGGTCGCTCCTCTGTGCTTTGTACTGTAGACACCAAAATACATTAATAATGGAATCATTGCAGCTATGTTTATAAATCACACAGTAGGCTATGAACTGTCCTGTAACTGTATTTAACAAAGTAAACTGTGCCATGAGCTTGATGATTCCCTGTCTGCAAGTTTAATATGATATATTTAAATGTAGAGCACATTTGAATCCTGCCTTGATTTTTTGGCTTTATGACAATCATGAATTACTAAAGAAGTTACAGCAAATAACGGTTTTAAAATTAATATTTAACCACCTACTCCATGAATATAACATCTATGACTAGATTAACATATCACAAGCTGCATACAATATTATAACTTTATACTTTGTAGAAAAAAATCAATAGAATATAATAATACAGGGACTAAATCTCTGCAGTTCTGAGGCTGAATGTCAAGCTTTATTCGTGGACATTTTTTTACTTATAAATTGCTCTTATATGAATTAGTGAGCTGACAAAAAAAATCTAAATTGCAGGTATAAGCCCTTATGGATATAGGGCCCTATTAAATTCCAGCCTCGTAAATAAGAGGCTTCTACTTAAGCCCTACGTACTGCAAAGTTTCTCTAACTTACAATGCTATTAAATTAGCCCTGCTGCGAGCAACGTATGAGCTACGCAGCAGGGCCGTACGTATCTACACTGCGTAAATGTACATGAGGAGTGACAGCCTGCGAGATGATATCGCAGGCTCCCACTCCTCATCAATTGCTGCGGGGGTCCTAAAAGGGACCTCCGCGGCAGTCCCCCACATAAGCCCTGCCGTGGGGGTACTCCGAATACCCCCCCGGCACCTAAAATTAACCCCCCCTTAATGCGGGGGTCCCCGTCGGGACCCCCGAAGTGTCCTCACATGAACACCTTGCTGCAGGGGTCCATAGGAACCCCCGCAGCCCCCACACATTAACCCCTTGCAGCGGGGGTCCTCGATCGGCACCGATCAGGCCCCCCGCTGCATTTAAAACTTTTAAATTCCCCGCCGCGGCTCCTTAAAGGGGCCGCGGCACACTATTACCCAATCCCGGCCGCGGCACTTAAAATTAACCCCCCTCTATGCTGGGGGTCCCCATCGGGTCCCCTGAAGTGTCCCCATATAAACCCCCTGCAGCGGGGGGCCCCGATCGGCACCGATCGTGACCCTGCTGCAATTCAATTTTAAATTTCCCGCCTCGCGGGTCCTCAAAGGACCGTAAAGGTCCTGAAAGGACTCGCACTAAAAATATTAACCCCAGGCAACTATAATTACCCCATTAACTCATGATGGTCAATCCAGACCACCATAAGGCCTAAATTAACCCATTAACTCATGGTGGTCAATACAGACCACCATAAGGCCTAAATTAACCCATTAACTCATGGTGGTCAATACAGACCACCATAAGGCTCTATTTAACCCCATCAGTCCCATAAGGGTATATTATTACCATTATGGGCCTGTTACAACCCAACATTAACCACATAAGTGCCATGATGGTCCTCAAGGAAATTGGCATTGTCGGCTTGTGATTGGCTGAAAAAGCTGTCAGCCAATCAAAAGTCGTCAATGTAGGAGCCAATCAGGATGCGCAGATGTCTTCTACCAATCACTCCGTGGGGGTGTATCCCATAGTGATTGGCTGAAGGCATCTGAGCGTTGTGATTGGTTCCCAGAAAGATAGACAAGTGTTTTAGCCAATCAGGGTGGGATATTGGGGTGTCCCCCATCCTGATTGGCTCACACATTGACGACTTTTGATTGGCTGAAATTGATAGACAGCTTTTTCAGCCAATCACAAGCCGCCAATGCCAATTTCCTCCCGGAAACGACTCCGGGAGGTTCATTAGCGTCGGGGAGGTCTGCCAGTGCAGACCTCCGTTAGTTTTTTTTCTTTTTTTTTTTTAGAGCGCGGATGGTTCCGCGGCCCAGCCGGGGCTGAAGGAGAGAAGGCCGGGGACATCGCGGGGAGGTAAGTTAAATGTATATTTAGATGTTTATTTGTGTATTTTATTTATTGTTTATATATTGTATTCATGTATTCATGTATTGTGTTTTTTTTTTTAACAGGGCCGCGCCGGAAGAGATAAACAGTGACATGCTGTAAAGGTGAGTTGAATATGTAGAATGTATATAATGTTTATTTATTTGATGTTAATGTTTTGTACAAATTTTTCTTTTTGTTTGACCCATAGGTTAGTGATCTGAAGCAACATCTTAAAGGTAAGTGGTCTTAATTTATTGATTTTAGCTTAGAATTAGGGTCTGTGTATGTAGTTAGGACTGTAATTATTTTATTTTATTTTAGAATAAGGGTCTGTGTATGTAGTTAGGATTTTTTGTATATTAGATAGATAGGGGGATGTATTTGATATAGTTAGGATTTATTTTAAATTAAATAGATTGTATGTTAGATAGATAGGGGGTATTTGATTAGGACTATATGTAATATATTATATGTAACTAGCCACTTGCCCGTCAAAAATGACGGCAATAAAATTTGAAGCCTGGCAATGGTGTTTGCCACAAATTGCAAGCCTCTCCCCCTCTACTTAACTGGCCTTGCGATGAGCGCCTTTGGCGCTCATTGCGAGCCTCTCCCCCTCTACCTTTTCCCCCCTCTACTTGACGGTAGGCGCTCAATGAGAGCCACTCCCCCCTCTACTTTACTAAGCACCTTTTGAAGCTCATCATGGGCCTCGCAATGAGCGCCAATGGCGCTCATTGCGAGCCTCTCCCCCATGTGTCTCTTCCCCCCTTTCCACCCCTGTATCTCTTCCCCCCTCCCATGTGTCCCCTTTCCCCTCTCTCCCTCCCGTGTCTCTTCAACCCCTCTCCCCCTCCCTTGTGTCTCTTCCCTCCCTCCCGTTTCTTTTCCCTTCTCTTCCTCCCTGTGTCTCTTCCCCCATTTCCCTTTCCTGTGTCTCTTCCACCCCTCTCCCTTCCCTTGTCTCTTCTACCCCGCTTTCCCTCCCCTGTCACTTCCACTTCACTTTTCTCATCTCTCTGTCCCTCCTTCCTGTCAATCTTTCTCTCTGTCCCTCCTTCCTGTCTCTCTCTCTATCCCTCCCTCCTGTCAATCTTTCTCTATATCCCTCCCTCCTGTCTGTCTCTCTATCCCTCCCTCCTGTCTGTCTCTCTACCCCTCCCTCCTGTCTGTCTCTCTACCCCTCCCTCCTGTCTGTCTCTCTACCCCTCCCTCCTGTCTGTCTCTCTGTCCCTTCTTCCTGTCAGTCTCTCTCTATCCCTCCTTCCTGTCTGTCTCTCTCTATCCCTCCTTCCTGTCTGTCTCTCACCCTCTCTCTGTCCCTTATTCCTGTCTGTCTCTCTCTCTCTCATGTCTCTCTCTCTGTGTGTCTGTGTCCCTCCTGTCTCTCTCTGTGTCCCTCCTGCCTCTCTCTGTGTCCCTCCTGCCTCTCTCTGTCCCTCTTGTCTCTCTCTCTCTGTCCCTCCTGTCTCTCTCTCTCTCTCTGTCCCTCCTGTCTCTTTCTCTCTCTGTCTGTCTCTGTCTCTCTCTCTCATGTCTCTTCTCTCTGCCTGTGTCTCTCCTGTCTCTCTCTCTATGTGTCCCTCCTGTCTCTCTCTCTGTGTGTCCCTCCTGTCTCTCTCTCTGTGTGTCCCTCCTGTCTCTCTCTCTCTCTCTGTACCTCCTGTCTCTCTCTGTCTGTGTCTCTCCATCCGTGTCCCTCCTGTCTCTCTCTGTCCCTCCTGTCTATCTGTGTCCCTCCTGTCTCTCTCTATCTGTGTCCCTCCTGTCTCTCTCTGTCTGTGTCCCTCCTGTGTCTCTCTGTCTGTTTCCCTCCTGTCTCTCTCTGTGTCCCTCCTGTCTCTCTATCTGTGTCCCTCCTGTCTCTCTCTGTCTGTGTCCCTCCTGTCTCTCTCTGTGTCCCTCCTGTCTCTCTCTGCCTGTGTCCCTCCTATCTCTCTATCTGTGTCCCTCCATCTGTGTCCCTCCTGTCTCTCGCTGTCCCTCCTGTCTCTCTCTGTCTGTGTCCCTCCTGTCTCTCTATCTGTGTCCCTCCATCCGTGTCCTTCCTGTCTCTCTGTCCCTCCTGTCTCTCTCTGTCTGTGTCCCTCCTGTCTCTCTCTGTCTGTGTCCCTCCTGTCTCTCTCTCTGTCCCTCCTGTCTCTCTCTCTGTCCCTTCTGTCTCTCTCTGTCTGTGTCCCTCCTGTCTCTCTATCCGTGTCCCTCTTGTCTCTCTCTGTCCCTCCTGTTTCTCTCTGTCTGTGTCCCTCCTGTCTCTCTCTCTGTGTCCCTCCTGTCTCTCTCTGTCTGTGTCCCTCCTGTCTCTCTCTGTCTGTGTCCCTCCTGTCTCTCTGTGTGTCCCTCCTGTCTTTCTATGTCTGTGTCCTTCCTGTCTCTCTCTGTCTGTGTCCCTCCTGTCTCTCTCTGTCTGTGTCGCTCCTGTCTCTCTATCTGTGTCCCTACTGTCTCCCTCTCTCTGTGTCCCTACTGTCTCCCTCTCTCTGTGTCCCTTCTGTCTCTCTCTGTCTGTGTCCCTCCTGTCTCTCTCTGTCTGTGTCCCTCCTGTCTCTCTCTGTCTGTGTCGCTCCTGTCTCTCTATCTGTGTCCCTACTGTCTCCCTCTCTCTGTGTCCCTCCTGTCTCTCTCTATCTGTGTCCCTCCTGTCTTTCTCTATCTGTGTCCCTCCTGTCTCTCTCTATCTGTGTCCCTCCTGTCTCTCTCTATCTGTGTCCCTCCTGTCTCTCTCTATCTGTGTCCCTCCTGTCTCTCTCTATCTGTGTCCCTCCTGTCTTTCTCTATCTGTGTCCCTCCTGTCTCTCTCTATCTGTGTCCCTCCTGTCTCTCTCTATCTGTGTCCCTCCTGTCTCTCTCTATCTGTGTCCCTCCTGTGTCTCTCTCTCTGTCTGTGTCCCTCCTGTCTCTCTCTGTGTCCCTCCTGTGTCTCTCTCTCTGTCTGTGTCCCTCCTGTCTCTCTCTGTGTCCCTCCTGTCTCTCTCTGTGTCCCTCCTGTCTCTCTCGGTCTGTGTCCCTCCTGTCTCTCTCGGTCTGTGTCCCTCCTGTCTCTCTCTGTCTGTGTCCCTCCTGTCTCTCTGTGTGTCCCTCCTGTCTTTCTATGTCTGTGTCCTTCCTGTCTCTCTCTGTCTGTGTCCCTCCTGTCTCTCTCTGTCTGTGTCGCTCCTGTCTCTCTATCTGTGTCCCTACTGTCTCCCTCTCTCTGTGTCCCTACTGTCTCCCTCTCTCTGTGTCCCTTCTGTCTCTCTCTGTCTGTGTCCCTCCTGTCTCTCTCTGTCTGTGTCCCTCCTGTCTCTCTCTGTCTGTGTCGCTCCTGTCTCTCTATCTGTGTCCCTACTGTCTCCCTCTCTCTGTGTCCCTCCTGTCTCTCTCTATCTGTGTCCCTCCTGTCTTTCTCTATCTGTGGCCCTCCTGTCTCTCTCTATCTGTGTCCCTCCTGTCTCTCTCTATCTGTGTCCCTCCTGTCTCTCTCTATCTGTGTCCCTCCTGTCTCTCTCTATCTGTGTCCCTCCTGTGTCTCTCTCTCTGTCTGTGTCCCTCCTGTCTCTCTCTGTGTCCCTCCTGTGTCTCTCTCTCTGTCTGTGTCCCTCCTGTCTCTCTCTGTGTCCCTCCTGTCTCTCTCTGTGTCCCTCCTGTCTCTCTCGGTCTGTGTCCCTCCTGTCTCTCTCGGTCTGTGTCCCTCCTGTCTCTCTCGGTCTGTGTCCCTCCTGTCTCTCTCGGTCTGTGTCCCTCCTCTCTCTCTGTCTGTGTCTCTCTCTATCTGTGTCCCTCCTGTCTCTCTCTGTGTTACTCCTGTCACTCTCTCTCTGTGTGTCCCTCCTGTCTCTATCTGTGTCCCTCCTGACTCTCTCTGTGTTACTCCTGTCACTCTCTCTCTGTGTCCCTCCTGTCTCTATCTGTGTCCCTCCTGACTCTCTCTGTGTTACTCCTGTCACACTCTCTCTCTCTGTGTCTGTGTCCCTCCTGACTCTCTCTATCTGTGTCCCTCCTGTCTCGCTCTGTGTCCCTCCTGTCTCGCTCTCTCTGTGTCCCTCCTGTCTCTCTCGGTCTGTGTCCCTCCTGTCTCTGTCTGTGTCCCTCCTCTCTCTCTGTCTCTCTCTATCTGTGTCCCTCCTGACTCTCTCTGTGTTACTCCTGTCACTCTCTCTCTCTCTGTGTCTGTGTCCCTCCTGACTCTCTCTATCTGTGTCCCTCCTGTCTCGCTCTCTCTGTGTCCCTCCTGTCTCTCTCGGTCTGTGTCCCTCCTGTCTCTGTCTGTGTCCCTCCTCTCTCTCTGTCTCTCTCTATCTGTGTCCCTCCTGACTCTCTCTGTGTTACTCCTGTCACTCTCTCTCTCTCTGTGTCTGTGTCCCTCCTGACTCTCTCTATCTGTGTCCCTCCTGTCTCGCTCTGTGTCCCTCCTGTCTCGCTCTCTCTGTGTCCCTCCTGTCTCTCTCGGTCTGTGTCCCTCCTGTCTCTGTCTGTGTCCCTCCTCTCTCTCTGTCTCTCTCTATCTGTGTCCCTCCTGACTCTCTCTGTGTTACTCCTGTCACTCTCTCTCTCTCTGTGTCTGTGTCCCTCCTGACTCTCCCTGTCTGTATCCCTCCTGTCTCTCTTTCCCTCCAGGCTGTCTCTGTCACCTCAGTCCCCAGCATGTCTGCCAGTCCCTCCCCAGGGAGGTGTTGAGAGCAGCAGGGGGGAGGTGTTGAGAGCAGCCGGGGGAGGATTTAAGACCGACAGGGGAGGAGTTAAGAGTGGCGGGGGAGTAGTTAAGAGTGGCGGGGGAGGAGTTATGAGCGGCAGGGGAGGAGTTAAGAGCGGCGGGGGAGGAGTTAAGAGCGGCGGGGGAGGAGTTAAGAGCGGCGAGCAGGCAGGAGGAGTTGTGAGTTGTGCGAGCCCGCAAGCGTGAGCAACGGCTCGAGCGGGCTCGTATGCTCACAACTATATATGTGATATATTATATGTAATATATTATATGTAATGTCATGTATTGTATGTAATGTATGTAATGTATTATATGTATGTATTGTATTGTGTTTATCTGTCTTTCCTTTTCAGGTGTGTAATTTTTTTATTTTCTGTAGTGGGGGGTGGGGTTGTAATGTATTTTTTTGTTTTCTGTAGTGGGGGGTGGGGTTGTAATTGTTTTTTTTTTCTGTACTGTAGGTTTTTTTTTTTTTTGTACTGTAGGTTTTTTGTTTTTTGTAATTAGAGTGTTGGGGAGGTTTATTAGGGGGTAGGTAGTGTAGGTAGGTAGTGTAAGTGTTAATAGATTAGTGTAGAGGGGGGTTAGTTTAGATTAAATGGTTTATTGGGGGTTATAGTGTAGTGTTTGTAGTTAGTGTCATGATGGTCCTTGAGGACCATCATGGCACTTATGTGGTTAATGTTGGGTTGTAACAGGCCCATAATGGTAATAATATACCCTTATGGGACTGATGGGGTTAAATAGAGCCTTATGGTGGTCTGGATTGACCATCATGAGTTAATGGGTTAATTTAGGCCTTATGGTGGTCTGGATTGACCATCATGAGTTAATGGGTTAATTTAGGCCTTATGGTGGTCTGGATTGACCATCATGAGTTAATGGGTTAATTTAGGCCTTATGGTGGTCTGGATTGACCATCATGAGTTAATGGGTTAATTTAGGCCTTATGGTGGTCTGTATTGACCATCATGAGTTAATGGGTTAATTTAGGCCTTATGGTGGTCTGGAATGACCATCATGAGTTAATGGGTTAATTTAGGCCTTATGGTGGTCTGGATTGACCATCATGAGTTAATGGGTTAATTTAGGCCTTATGGTGGTCTGGATTGACCATCATGAGTTAATGGGTTAATTTAGGCCTTATGGTGGTCTGGATTGACCATCATGAGTTAATGGGTTAATTTAGGCCTTATGGTGGTCTGGATTGACCATCATGAGTTAATGGGTTAATTAAGGCCTTATGGTGGTCTGGATTGACCATCATGAGTTAATGGGTTAATTTAGGCCTTATGGTGGTCTGGAATGACCATCATGAGTTAATGGGTTAATTTAGGCCTTATGGTGGTCTGGATTGACCATCATGAGTTAATGGGTTAATTTAGGCCTTATGGTGGTCTGTATTGACCATCATGAGTTAATGGGTTAATTTAGGCCTTATGGTGGTCTGGATTGACCATCATGAGTTAATGGGGTAATTATAGTTGCCTGGGGTTAATATTTTTAGTGCGAGTCCTTTCAGGACCTTTACGGTCCTTTGAGGACCCGCGAGGCGGGGAAATTTAAAATTGAATTGCAGCAGGGTCACGATCGGTGCCGATCGGGGCCCCCCGCTGCAGGGGGTTTATATGGGGACACTTCGGGGGTCCCGATGGGGCCCCCAGTATAAAGGGGGGTTAATTTTAAGTGCCGCGGCCGGGATTGGGTAATAGTGTGCCGCGGTCCCTTTAAGGAGCCGCGGCGGGGAATTTAAAAGTTTTAAATGCAGCGGGGGGCCTGATCTATGCAGATCGGGGCCCCCCCCTGCAATGGGTTTATGTGGGGACACTTCGGGGGTCCCGATGGGGACCCCCAGTATAAAGGGGGGTTAATTTTAAGTGCAGCGGCCGGGATTGGGTAATAGTGTGCCGCGGTCCCTTTAAGGAGCCGCGGCAGGGAATTTAAAAGTTTTAAATGCAGCGGGGGGGGGCCTGATCTATGCAGATCGGGGCCCCCCCCTGCAATGGGTTTATGTGGGGACACTTCGGGGGTCCCGATGGGGACCCCCAGTATAAAGGGGGGTTAATTTTAAGTGCCGCGGCCGGGATTGGGTAATAGTGTGCCGCGGTCCCTTTAAGGAGCCGCGGCGGGGAATTTAAAAGTTTGAAATGCAGCGGGGGGCCTGATCTATGCAGATCGGGGACCCCCGCTGCAAGGGGTTAATGTGGGGGGTGCTGCAGGGGTCCTGATAGAGACCCCTGCAGCATGGGGATGTGTATAGGGTGCAGGGGGGAGCCTCACACTGCTGTCTCGGGCTGTTCCGAGGCAGCACGTAGAGGCTTTCGGATCCCTTGCGTGGACTTTTTGTCCACGTAGGGATTCTTACGATATGCGAGACTCGTGCATAGATTTAAGGCTACGTAGCTCTCTCGGAGCCTATTCTCTGCCATTTTCTCGCAGTCATATCGTAAAGCAGGCTGCGAGAGATTCGGTTCTCGCAAACAGCAGGAAAACTGCCTTTTGCGAGCACCGAGAGAACTACGAGGGAGAATTTAATAGGGCCCTTAGATTGTAAGCTCTTTGGAGTAAGCACCTCAACTCTGTTCCACCAATTATTTGTTATCTTATTGTATTGTATTTGTATTCCCACCAGTGTTGTGTGTCTGTCTAAGCTTTACACAGCCCAGGCCTAGGGCTCCACATTGTTGCCAGTGCAGGTGCACATGAAACAATGTGTGAAAATGCACAAAAATGTCTAAATGTTACAATATATCTGTAAGTGTATCTGACATACTGCATATATACACTTCTGATTTTATATATATATGATATATGTGTGTGTGGCAAAATTATGACAGGGATACAGCAAGGGGAAAATAGGAATTATAGGACAGCATTAAACTTAAATACACTTCTGATTCCTACATAAATTGTAATTTGATTTATCTTTCTCATTTTTACTTTAATTATTCTGTTGTTCCCTTTATATATTGCACTAAGAAAAATCCTAGAGCTTTATAAAGAATCACCTATAATAGTTTTCATAGTGTGTAACGCTGGTGGCATCGAGGGGCGTGGTTATGATGTAGTTGGGGCGGAGCCTAAAGCAGGAATTGATAGCAGCAGGCAGCCATGATGCATTCAAATACAGCACAGAGAAAAGATCACAGATAGACACAGACCTGAGGGAGTGAGAGTGAGAGAGAGAGGGAGGGAGAGAGAGAGAGGTACAGAGGGAGGGAGAGAGAGAGAGGGAGAGAGAGAGAGAGAGCACAGAGAGACACAGACTTGAGGGAGTGAGAGAGAGAGAGGGAGGGAGAGAGAGCGAGACAGCACAGAGAGACATGTCATAGATAGACACAGACCTGAGTGAGAGAGGGAGAGAGGTATGGAGAGAGAGAGACACAGCACAGAGAGACAGACAGCAAAGTGAGTGAGAGAGAGGGAGAGAGGTACAGAGAGAGAGAGACAGCACAGAGCGACAGACAGCAAAGTGAGTGAGAGGGAGAGAGGTACAGAGAGAGAGAAAGAGACAACACAGAGAGACAGACCGCAAAGTGAGGGAGAGAGATACAGAGAGAGAGAAAGGGACAGCACAGAGAGACAGAAAACAAAGTGAGTGAGAGGGAGAGAGGTACAGAGAGAGAGTGACACAGCACAGAGAGACAGACAGCAAAGTGAGTGAGATAGAGGGAAAGAGGTACAGAGAAAAAGAGACACAGCACAGAGAGACAGACAGCAAAGTGAGACAGTGAGAGAGCGGTACAGTGAGACAGACAGCAAAGTGAGAGAGAGAGAGGGAGGGAGGTACACACAGAGAGAGGGAGAGAGACAGACAGCAAAGTGAGTGAGTTAGAGAGCGGTACAGAGAGACAGACAGCAAAGTAAGAGAGAGAGAGAGGGAGGAACACAGAGAGAAAGAGAGAGAGACAGCACAGAGAGACAGACAGCAAAGTGAGTGAGGGAGAGAGAGGGGGAGGTACAGAGAGAGAGAGAGAGACACAGTACCAAAAGACAGACAGCAAAGTGAGAGAGAGAGAGGGAGAGGGGGGAGACACAGCACAGAGAGCCAGACAGCAAAGTGAGTGAAAGAGAGAGAGAGAGAGAAAGGAGAGAGGTACAGAGAGAGAGACAACACAGAGTGACAGACAGCAAAGTGAGAGAGACAGGGAGGGAGAGAGGTACAGAGAGAGAGAGAGAAAGAGACAGCACACAGAGACCGAAAGCAAAGTGAGTGAGAGAAAGGTACAGAGAGGGAGAGACACACAGTACAGAGAGACAAACAGCAAAGTGAGAGAGAGGGGTACAGAGTGAGAGCACAGACATGGAGCGCAGAGAGAGAAAGAATGCACAGAGAGCGCATATAGAGAGAGCGCACACAGACAGAGTACACAGAGAGAGAGAGAGTGCACAGACAAAGAGCACAGAGAGAGACAGGGAGGAGTACAGAAAGAGAGAGGTACAGAACCGACAGTGCACCTAGACAGAGAGAGCGCACATAAACAGCAAGAAAGTGCACGGACAGAGCACAGAGAGAGAGTGCACACAGACAGAATGTATAGAGAGAGAGTGCACAGAGAGAATGCACAGACACACACGCAATGCAGTGTTTGCGCACAAGTGGCTTAGCTGTGGCACTGAGAGAGAGAAGGCAGAGAGAGAGGGGTAGAGAGAGAGAGGGGGATAGAGGGAGGGAGAAAGGCAGGGAGAGGCAGGGAGAGAGGGAGGGAAGGAGAGAGGCACTGGGTCACTTAGAGGAAGGGAGAGAGAAAGGAAGAGAGAGAGAGGGAGAGAGAGATCGAGAGAGAGAGAGAGGAAGAGAATAGTATTTGCCGTGTTGGGTTTCTGCCTACAAATCTAAATGGGAACAGTACTAGCTATCAGGCTTATTAAATTGTGATTCGGCCAATTGAATAGGGCTCTATATAAGCACATATCATATTTTATTTACAGAAGTTTTTAGTTAGTGAAGACCTTGCATTTGGATAAAAGTTCAGTAACTAAAAACTTCTGTAAAAAAAATATGATATGTGCTTATACAGAGCCCTATTCAATTGGCCGAATCGCAATTTAATAAGGCTATTAATCTACACTGGGTGCTTGGGAGTTAAGGTTGTGCATGTTTGTCAGAGAAAGCAGGTCTTTGTTTAGATGCTGCTCAGGATATGAGCTAATTTTTTTCTTTAGCAGCTGCGCAGGAGGGTTATATATTGTTTTATGTTTACTTTCCAAAACATTTTGCAGTTTTCAAGTGTACCTCTTCAAAATAGTATATATTACATTTCTAACTACAAAAATAATTTATTCTTCAGGAACAAATTAGTTATTTTTTTAAACATTGTTTTAACATATTTAATCAAGTTATGTATTCACCTTTTATTTCAGCGCAATCTGTTCTGCTTCAAATTAAAGTAGATTGTTCTACCTCTCTCAGTATTCTCCTTTTCCTTCTCTCCGTAACATTAGCCACAGCACAGTGTTTGGTTTCTGAGAGGTTATATACTGTATACTCTCACGTTTACTTTCTTATTGCTGGCTATGCCATGACAATTAATAATCTTAACTGATAAATTATTATTAACTTCTTTTAAATACCATTGAGGAGGATTTTTTTTGCCATACGTTTATTGAAAACTTTAAAGCGATCCCCTGATTTTTCTGTCAGTTTTTCTCTTTTCTTTCTTGAACTATCTTTAGATTCATGTGGCACTGGCGCTTTTCCATAAGTCCTTTATGTCCTTTTCTAACACTGAATACTTCAGTGGTATCCTCTTTTATTGAAAAGGAAAATTTTGCACAGTATTTTTATTCTCTGGGACAAGCACATGCTCTGAATCAGCAGTTATTTCTGTTTTACACTGCACCGCCAGACTTGAAAACAGCTGGTCTATTAGGTCATTAAAAATTGTCAGACATATTGTTCTGAATTGGAAGACCATTCTCCTACTTCAGAAAACTGAAAGAAGAATTTGTATGAAGAACATGTAAGAAAATTGAAAGAAGTGCTTGTACTGAAAAACAATTCAAGCAATGTTTTTCTTTTTCCTCATGTTTACTTAGTAAGCTGAACATGGCAAAATGATCCAAGGCTTGTTTATTGTTGCTGTTATTATTATTATTATTATTATTATCATTATTGAGCCACTGGACTCACCATATGTGTTCTGCATGTAGTAAAAAGTGTTTTCCTTTTTAAAATAAATGCTGAATTTGGGAAGTTGTAATCAATTGAAGTCTGGGGATTTTAGTGTTGCCTCTGTCTTGAATGAGTAATGATAGGTGATATACTAAAGCAAAGTATAACATGTAGTAAGTATATGTTTTGAGGGGATTTTAAAATATTCATTTGATGTAATTATTCAAACTAATCTAATCTCTCTCCCTCTCTGTTGCTCTCTCTCTATGTATATATATATATATATATATATATATATATATATATATATATGTCAATTGGTATTATTATGGTGCCTGCCTGTAATACCAGGATCATCAGCAGGAACATCAGAAACACAGAATCACAGGATCAGTATAACCAGCACAATCTGCTTGAAAAGGCTAGGGAGACCAATCCTACCCAAAGATCTCATCTGGTTCATCTATCCATTTCTTCTAGGATAGCAGCATTAGTTTATGATTCACTTCCAAACCGGTTCTTCAATCCGCTTCTCAGAGGATAGCAGCTGAGGTTCAGGGTACAAAGTGATTATAGCCCAGTAAAAATCATAAAACCTTACCTTTAAGTAAAACACACCATGCACACGTGTCCCAAACAGAGCATAATCTTTATTAGCCTAATGCAATATTTGCATCCTAAAACACATTTTATACTGTATATAGTATATTTTTACTCGCCAATGTTTTTCATTTACATATATGTTAACTTATAGACATATATTTTTAGAATCTAAAAAAAGTTAAATTTTACTTACAAAATCCGTGGTCTTACGTTTCTTTGCTCCAGATCAACTGCCATTAACAAATAATATTGCCATATGAATTAATCCAGGGTATGACCATTTAAAGAGTGTCCTTTTATCCTCTACTATATTAATGTTTATTTTACACTCAGGCCGTCTTAACACAGCCCCATTTTTGTAAATCAGTGATAACAGAGCTAAGTCTCTGTCAAATACTAAGATAAGAAGGCAGTTTCCTGAGTTGTATTATACCCCACTCACCCTCATATATAGTAATGTTATAGTGACTAAATGTATTTGAAAATCACTACTGCACTTAAAAAAATGATTTTCACAGCCTAGATCTACAACTCATGTTAATATTTCACTTGCAAGTATATTATATTTTACTTGCAAATATAATTAATTTATTTTATGCTTCAGTTTTCCATAATTTGCTTCTTTATACGTTAAATTTGTTACATTATTTGCAACCTTTACAATGTTCCAAATCATCAAAATCATAATGTTTCTTTTTAGATCATTGATAGTTTTTTTTAAATTGCAGTATTTAATTTTGTGGTTTGGACTTGCTACTGTGTATCGTAGCGTTTCCAAGACTCAGCCCATATACTCACCCACAGCATGTCCTAATGATCATACTGAAGTGAGACATTAACCACACACAGGTTTCATTTTGGTCTCAACCAATTTTCATTAGGGATCCTGCCCCACGCTACCTTGCCATAACAACACTTTGTATGCATGATTCGATTAACATAGCAATGGATCTACATTGGAAAGGAGCAAGTAAAAGTACATTAAAATCAATTTTAAGCTAAAATACTATACCATTTAAGCAATTATTAATATATCGTAGATAAATCTTAATTAAATATATTATTGTTTATGGCTGATGTTTGAAATGCTCTCATAAAGCACTACATACAGTACATTTTATTTTATGCTTAAATATAAATATTATTATTATTATTATTATTATTATTATTATTATAATTATTATAGTTCTACTGCAATTCACTCCTTGCTGGCCTACCCATCTCTTGTCTGTCTCCCCTCCTATACATAATGAACGCCTTCGCTAGACTCATCTTCAATACCAAACGATCAGTGTCTGCAGCTCCTCTCTGTCAATCACTCCACTGGCTTCCCATAGCTTCCAGAATCAAACTTAAAATCATGACCCTAACATATAAAGCCCTCAACAACAATGCAACCCCTTATATCTCTGCTCTTGTTTCAAAATACTCTCACAACTGCTTCCTTCGTTCTGCTAACGACCATCTTTTATCCACCGCTCTCATCGCCTCTTCTCACTCCCGTCTTCAAGACTTTTCTTATGCTGCCGCTACTATTTGGATCTCCTTCCCCCACTCCATTAGATTATCTTCCTGCCTCAAAACCTTTAAAAAAATGACTAAAAACACACCTGTTTACAAAGTCACACCTTCAGCCTTAACATGTACAACTGCACACTCCACAGCTAAATGACACCTTCACCCACAATCTACAGTACAACACAGAGACCCCTCCACTTGACTAAACAAATTGCTTTCACACTGCCATCTTACATTGTCACCCTCTTGTATCACACCTAAACCCTTAGATTGTAAGTTTGCAGGTTTTCAATCTTGTGTCCATGCCTTGGAAACGAGCACTATGTACATCTGATTCTAAGCTCAAAAATAGGGCCCTCCATTCTGTATAAGGTGTTAAGTTTGTTTTTTGCCATGTACTCAACCCCTGTACAGCGATACGGAATATGTTTTTTTCTCGTGCTGCCCCTATTCACTGGAACTCCTTGCCTCGCTCCACCAGATTATCCTCCTGCCTCAAAACATCCAAAGCCTCTCTAAAAACACATCTCTTTAAAGAAGTGTATCACCTTCCACCCTAACACACTCTCACCTCTCTCTCCCTCCTTTTCCTCACACAATACCTTTAGGTTGTAAGTCTGCGAGTTTCAATCCCACAAGGTGCTTTAGGGAAAGCACAATGGACACTATGGATTTGAGGTTCAAAGACAGGGCCCTCCGTTCTTTGCTATGTTTAATTTGTATGTATCTTTGTCTTGAACTTATCTTATGTACAGCGATACAGAATATGTCGGCGCGTTATAAATAAACGATAATAATAATATGTTGTCGCTATATGAATAAAGATAATAATAATAATAGTTCATTTATAATGCGCCGACATATTCCGTAGCGCTGTACATAAGTTAAGAATATGTATTTACTTGTTCCAGATATAATAGCTCACAATCCCTTACATAAAAAAATGGTTTACACATAATAAGGATAACATTTTAAATACTGTATCCCTAGAACAACTTTTCAAAATATTTATATACTATGATTTTTCTTATCTTATGATAAATGTAACATTGATTCAAACTGAATACATTAACTAAAAGAGAATCACTATATGGGGATAATATATATCCTGTTTAAGAGATAATCAATTTGTCATATATATTTTAAAATTTCTATGAAAAAAATGTTTGATTGTATAGCTTTTATAATTTGCTACTTAGTGTATAATAATAATTATACTCAGATTCTGATATAATTCCATTTAATTTATTTTTAAGTTGTTTATTAGCATTGCCCTTTTGAACTATTAATTTCACATGGTCAGCGGCCATTAACACATCGCCATTACCATGTATATATTTAGTCACTATAGTGTCTTGGTCTTTACAAAGATCCATATAAAATATTTTTTTGCTCCACATATTGGGTTCCACAAAAATAAGTAATTAAATATTTTACTCCAAAGGTTTTACATGAATATATTATTTGATCTTAAATTTGTGAATGCCATTATGGGTAGTACAACATTATTATTGAGTAATATACTTCCACTTTACTGAAACTATGTTGTTTTCCTCTCCATTCCTTTATAGTGGCTCTTAATTAATTAATTAATTAATCTCTAAAACTGCTAGTTATATTGTTGTATTAGGTTTTCATCCAACAAAATAGAGCAATGTTTTTGAAAAATGTTTTTAATGTCATTTCATTCCATCTGGAGTTTTAAATACAAATATAGCAAATAATTTGTGGTTCTTTCTTATTTTTATCTTGTAATAATGTTTTTCTATTTGTTTCTATATTACGTTTATACTCTTATTTTAAAATATTATTACTCTATTTGTTGAGATCTTTTCTTTATATCTGCAGCTTGTTCCTGAAATTCTTCAGTAAAACAATTCATTATCCTCTGTAAATAATAGGAAAAATGTTTTTGATGTGGGCCTCGGCTTAACCTTGGGCCTCCCTATATAAATGTGTTGCCCATGTTCCTCCTGTCTCCTCCCTGTGATCCCCCTGTCTCTCCCCCATGCTCCCCGTGTCCTCTCAATGCTCCTCCTGTTCCCTCATGCTCATCGTGTCCCTCCATGATCCTCCAGGAGGGAGGCTGGGTAGACAGGAGGAGCATGGGGGGATAGGAGGAGCCTGGGGGAGGAGACAAGAGGAGCATGGTGTGGTGACAGCAGCCACGTTCCAAGCCTTGCTCTCATCTGTTCTTTGTGATTGGATGTTCATGTCATGTGTGAGTGAGGCTTGGAATGCTGCTGCTGTCACCAGCTTCCCTGGAGGAGTGGGGAAGAGGGGTGAAGAGTATCGCCTTCCAACAAGTACCGCCTGTGGCGCACCTCCCCCCACTCCCCCCTCTTGCTACTGCTCTCTGCTCTTTATAAGCTATTAGTGGCTGTTGGTTTTCTATAAGTAGAAGTCTGGATATTTCCCTGTCCATCTTTTAATTTCCAAATCCAAGAAGCAGTGGCAGAGCTAGCTAATGAATTGCACAGTGCAAAAAAAAAACAACAACAAAAAAAACGGGCCCCCCAGGTGGCCTCCACCTCTTTGTGCCAACTCAAAATAATATATATATATATATATATATATATATATATATATATATATATATATATATATATACAGTATCTCACAAAAGTGAGTACACCCCTCACACTTTTGTAAATATTTTATTATATCTTTTCATATGGCACTGAAGAAATCACACTCTGCTACAATGTAAAGTAGTAAGTGTACAGCCTGTATAACAGTGTAAATTTGCTGTCTCCTCAAAAAAAATCAACACACAGCCATTAATGTCTAAACTGTGGGCAACAAAAGTGAGTACACCCCTAAGTGGAAATGTCCAAATTGGGCCCAAAGTGTCAATATTTTGTGTGGCCACCATTATTTTCGAACACTGTCTTAACCCTCACGGGCATGGAGTTCACCAGAGCTTCACAGGTTGCAACTGGAGTCCTCTTCCAGTCCTCCATAATGACACCATGCAGCTGGTGGATGCTAGAGACCTTGTACTCCCCCCACCTTCCATTTGAGGATACCCCACAGATGCTCAATAGGGCTTAGGTCTGGTGACATGCTTGGCCAGTCCATCACCTTTACCTTCAGCTTCTTCATCAAGGCAGTGGTCATCTTGGAGTTGTGATTGGGGTTGTTATCATGTTGGAATACTGACCTGCAGCCCAGTTTCCCAAGGGAATGGATCATGCTCTGCTTCAGTATGTCACAGTACATGTTGGCATTCATGGTTCCCTCAATGAACTGTAGCTCCCCAGTGCCGGTAGCAAATATATATATATTCTGTTTTGGGGGGTTTGCTGAGCCAGTGGAGAACAGACAAGTATTACTAGGCAGAGAGATGAAGTAGTGGGAGGCAGTCTGTGGCAGAGGAAGTTACCTTGGCGTAGCGTGCGTTGGTGAATGTGAGGAGAGGAGGAAGATACAGAGGAAGTTAGCAGCTGCTAAGAGGAGGGAGGAAGAAGAACAGGAAGACATTACCTGTTCCCTTCCTCCTCTGCGCCCCCACCCACTTTCTCCTTTGGGCCCTCACCCACTTTCTCCTTTGGGTCCTTTCCCCCTTACACTACAGAAAACAATAAAAAATATGTTTTATGAAAAAAAGTGCATTTAGAGAGGGGCAGCACTGTGCCCTCTAGAAGCGAGATCCACGGTAGATCCGCCCATGTCAACCGAGCCGGATTACCCATTAGGCCAACTTGGCAGCCCCCTAGGGTCGCTTCCCTGTGAGGGGCTCCACCTTTTAATAATAAATGGTTCCGGGCTTAGAAAAAGGAAATGCTGCAGTTCATAGACTGGTTACTAAGGAGTAGCAACCTAGAACAAGAGAGTTACAACATGAAAATTAACTTACATGCACAGAAAAGGCAAAAATGGGTCTGTGCATACCTTGTGTACTCACTCGCAGGGGCTCCTCCACTTCACTGCCTATGGGCTACAAAAAGGTAGATCCGGCCCTGCCTGCCAAGAAGGTTATTTTGGATCCATTCATTTCTCATGTTAGAAAAAGTTGAACTTATTGTTATTCAAAACATAAATTAATTCTTAAGGATATTTTCTGGGCCACTCCACAAAATCATTATGTTATCAACATAGCATACCCAGAAATCCACCAATTTTGTATATTTTTC
Organism: Discoglossus pictus; assembly: GCA_027410445.1. Taxonomy (NCBI): domain Eukaryota; kingdom Metazoa; phylum Chordata; class Amphibia; order Anura; family Alytidae; genus Discoglossus; species Discoglossus pictus. The sequence goes on along the minus strand of CM050165.1, from coordinate 404,174,484 downwards.
TATTTCTGTGGTGAACAGCATTTTTTCCACCCACCATCTTAAATATAGGTTTGTATACAGTAAGTGGAGGCACATGCTCTTCCCATTGCGGTTCCAAATATATTATTATATACAAAACAATTATGTGTCACTATAAATTCCACTAACTTTAGTACAAAATTGTTATGTGTCTCATAATGCTTCCCTCTTTTCTCAAGGAAATATTTTTTTACTTTAAGTCCTCAGTCATGCTGAATATTTTTTTATAAAGTACATCTAATGAGACCAAAAATATTTCCTTTCTCATGGTAATTCCATCCAATTTGCATAATAGATCTTCCGTATGTTTGACGTAAGACGTCTGAGATATCACAAATTGTCAAAAATCATATCAACATTTTTGCAGTTGGATTTTTCAGTGAAATTATTGATACCAGAGACAATAACCCTTCCAGGTGTTTTTACTGCATTTGTATGAATTTTTGTAATACTGTCAAAAATTGCCACAGTAGTTGAATTGTTTACCAGAAAGTCAAACTCATGTTTATTAATCATCTAATTTCTCTAGTGGAGTCACTTTCCAATATGTTTAAACATTTGAATCTGATCACCAGTATTTGGGGTCAGGAAGCAATTTCATTTGTTCCCCTTTTGAGACAATTGGAAATGTTTCAATGTTTATTTTTTCTGTTTGTCTTCCTCTGGTTCAATTAACAATTATTCAGCATATTGCAGATAACAGAGATTTTAAAAGATTATACTGGATAAAACTGAAAGTCTTTTTGTTTATCCAAAATCACATTGTTACCTCCCTTATTTGCATTTTCTATTTTTGGAATATTTTCATTATTTTTTAATTCTTGTACTGCTTTTCATTCTCCTGGAGTTAAATTATCAAAAATAATGCTCTTTTTTGACCGATTTTCCATATCTCTCATAACATTCTCACAACCCTAAGATATAGAGGGCCATGTGCACCCCAATTCTCTTGCTAGGCCGTGTCTTTTTGTATTCAAGATCTCAGCATCCCCAGCAATGGTCAGGACACAATAACAACACCTGTACCCTCGCTTAGTACAAGCAGACTGACTGTTTATTATTGCTTCAGACACATTTTACAGATCTCACAAAACACCATCCCCTAGTTCTATCGCCCCCCCCCCCCCCCTTTACTACGGTTACCAACCCCTTCATTCCCTGTTTCAGGGGTGTATTCTTCCTAGTGTGACCTTCTCACCCCGCCATTAGGCCATAAACCCCCACCCCTAGTTATTAGAATATCCAACTCAGACTGACTGTTTATTCTTACTTGATGTTTACAGAAATCACAAAATAAATAAACTATCCCCCCAGTTCTAAAGCCAGACCCCCCTGGTTTTGCTCTGGTGTAAGGAATGGTAGGGGTAATTTATCTGGTGGACTTATCAACTTTTACGACTCTCTGAGGCCAGAGAGAGTGCATGCCTGGCTGGCTCTGAGTTAATTAAGTTAATTAAGTAACTTTATATAATATTACCATATCCTAGGGCCTACTTCTAGCACTACATTATTCTTATTCTTATTAGGCCTGAATACTCAAAGGCCATGCCCTTGTGGATCCATGGATCCATAACAAAATAATCCTTGAGTTAGGGGCGGTGACAGTTTGATCTTGGGCCATACAAGCCCTTGCTGGTGGTGTCCAGGGTTCCCTCATCCTGCTGGTGGGGTGCAGGTTCCCCCATCCTGGCCCCTATAAGTCATTCATAACAAACTTTTTTTACAAATAATTAAATATGTGGACTTGGTCCTAACTTTGTGAAAGGACCTATACATTGTTTCTGTGTTTTTACCTCATCTTCCAATATGACATTTCCATCTAGTAGACTTTGAAGATCTCTTAAAACTTTGAGATCCTTATTATCCAAATTAATATTATTATTTGATTTCTTACATTAAATTTTATGCAATATTAGTTTTTGCGCAAACAAAATGTACAACCTTTACCTATTCAAAAATATATATATATAATTATATATATATATATATATTAAGTTCAATCTTTTTTTCTCAAACGTTGCATGTTGGCGCTGTATTAAATGCGCTGTTATAGATTTTTGTTTTTTCCAATTGAAAAGTCATTGGTTCTAATCTCATGCTTCCCTCTTAATGTTTTTTTAACCAACTAATGTATTTCTGCACATCACTAATAAATTCATATATACGCAAATACAAATGTTACAGGGAAACAGAAGTCATCATATGTGCTCTGCACCACCAGACAAAGGGTGACAATCATGTGGAAAGGTTGTTTACATTTTTAAAATTTACATTGTGTTGTGATTTTAGTTATTGTTTGTATAGCCCTTGAAGTTCTCCAATAAAAATCTACATAGATAATATTTTTGGAGACTGTATCTGTTACACATATGATTGTATATATATTATTTTTATACTCTATTTCAAGAAAGAACATGTTGGTCTAGTAATAAACATGCGGTCTTAGAGATTTTTCCATTGTTTGATTCAAAACCCATGTCTTCCACTATTTTTGTTTAACAAGCTGTATACAGGCGGAAACAGCATTGAATCCAATAAGCATTTAACACAACAGGTCAGTTAAAATATGTTGGTACATAAGAAATTAATCTCACTGCCCCTGAGAGCTTACATTAGCCACTACAAAAATTAGCCAGAAACAATGTTAAAAGAAAAAAGATAATATATCTTTAGACAATTTCTTTTTTCATTTGCAATCATGCAGGTGTTTAATACAAAAACATGAATGCAGCTGCGTCACAAAGCTATACTAATCAATATGAATAGTAAGATAAAATAAATGTCAAATGATAATGATAAATTGTTTTACAAGGGCAATAGAGTGGTTTATGTACTTAACAAAGCACAGCACTATTATTTTAAAGTTTCACCACCTCACTTTTTCCATTCCACTTTAGAAATTATATGTACAGAGTGTTTGTTCATTCCCACTATATATTAATATACAGTAATATTGTCAAAGCAAATCTATAACTACAACATTTGTAAAGTAGCTTATTGGATCACATATTAATTTAGTTTTAATTTTTAACACATATTAATATCAGAGATGTCGCGGACAGTTCGCCCGCGGACTATTCGCAACGATTTTGGCTCTTTCGCGCTCGCATCGGATGGCGGACACATGCGCTTTTCGGTCTGCCCCCTTTTCTTTATCATTGAGGAAACTTTGACCCTGCACCTCACAGTCAGCAGACACATTCCAGCCAATCAGCAGCAAACACTCCCTTCCAGAGCCTTCCATCTGAAGGACAGCATACATTTTAGAATCATTCTGAAGCTGCATTCGTTGTGAGAGGACAGATAGTGTAGCTGCTAGAGATTTAATAGGGAAATAGATAGTCAGGCTGTGTATTTAGCTTCCACTACAGACCTGAAGGACTCATCTGATATCTGCTGCAAGGACAGCAACCCAAAAAACCATTTTTAGGGCTAGAACATCATTTATTTTATTTTATAATTTTTTTCTGTGTAATCTAATTGCATATGCCTGCCTGCCTGCCAGCGTGTGCCTGTGACAGGCTAACACCTAACAGCTTATATTGTGCTTATTTTCACTACTCATACCTGGTGCTGTACCATACATTGAAAACAACCATTTTTTTTCCTGTGATCTAATTTCAGTTGCCTGCCTGTGTCAGGCTCACAGCTAATATTCTGCTCTGTTTCACCAGTCATAGTTGGTGTACCATACATTGAAAAAAAACAACCCTTTTTTCCTTTAATCTAATTTAAGTTGCCTGCCTGTGTCAGGCTCACAGCTTATATTGTGCTCAGTGACATAAAACAACCCTTTTTTGACTGTAATCAATTGAACATCAATTGCCTGCCTACAGGCGTGTGTGTGAGGCCTACAGCGCCTACTCTGCCAACTTTTGCCAGTGCACAGTGACACTCATATCTGGTGCAACCTAGTGTACAATAAAATAAAAGAACCCTTTTTTTCTGTAATTGATTGAATATCAGTTGCCTGCCTACAGGTGTGTGTGTGAGGCCTACAGCGCCTACTCTGCCAACTTTTGCCAGTGCATAGTGACACTCATATCTGGTGCAACCTAGTGTACAGTGAAATAAAAGAACCCTTTTTTTTCTGTAATCGATTGAATATCAGTTGCCTGCCTACAGGCGTGTGTGAGGCCTACAGCGTCTACTCTGCTAACTTTTGCCAGTGCACAGTGACACTCATATCTGGTGCAACCTAGTGTACAGTTAAATAAAAGAACCCTTTTTTTAGTGTAATCGATTGAATATCAGTCTCCTGCCTACAGGCGTGTGTGTGAGGCTTACAGCGCCTACTCTGCCAACTTTTGCCAGTGCACAGTGACACTCATATCTGGTGCAACCTAGTGTACAGTGAAATAAAAGAACCCTTTTTCTTTACTGTAATCGATTGAATATCAGTTGCCTGCTTACAGGTGTGTGTGTGAGGCCTACAGTGCCTACTCTGCCAACTTTTGCCAGTGCACAGTGACACTCATATCTGGTGCAACCTAGTGTACAGTGAAATAAAAGAACCCTTTTTTTACTGTAATCGATTGAATATCAGTTGCTTGCCTACAGGCGTGTGTGTGAGGCCTACAGCGCCTACTCTGCCAACTTTTGCCAGTGCACAGTGACACTCATATCTGGTGCAACCTAGTGTACAGTGAAATAAAAGAACACTTTTTTTACTGTAATCGATTGAATATCAGTTGCCTGCCTACAGGCCTGTGTGTGAGGCCTACAGTGCCTACTCTGCCAACTTTTGCCAGTGCACAGTGACACTCATATCTGGTGCAACCTAGTGTACAGTGAAATAAAAGAACCCTTTTTTTACTGTAATCGATTGAATATCAGTTGCTTGCCTACAGGCGTGTGTGTGAGGCCTACAGCGCCTACTCTGCCAACTTTTGCCAGTGCACAGTGACACTCATATCTGGTGCAACCTAGTGTACAGTGAAATAAAAGAACCTTTTTTTTACTGTAATCGATTGAATATCAGTTGCCTGCCTACAGGCGTGTGTGTGAGGCCTACAGCGCCTACTCTGCCAACTTTTGCCAGTGCACAGTGACACTCATATCTGGTGCAACCTAGTGTACAGTGAAATAAAAGAACACTTTTTTTACTGTAATCGATTGAATATCAGTTGCCTGCCTACAGGCCTGTGTGTGAGGCCTACAGTGCCTACTCTGCCAACTTTTGCCAGTGCACAGTGACACTCATATCTGGTGCAACCTAGTGTACAGTGAAATAAAAGAACCCTTTTTTTTCTGTAATCGATTGAAAATCAGTTGCCTGCCTACAGGCGTGTGTGTGAGGCCTACAGCGCCTACTCTGCCAACTTTTGCCAGTGCACAGTGACACTCATAGCTTGCACGCATAGTACCACTAATCAAAAAAAAAATGACATGCAGAGGCAGGCCACCCTGCAGGGGCCGTCATGGTGGTGGTGCTGTGATTCCCTTTAGCCCTAGAATAATGCCCAGTTTTCAGAGGCAACGTAAAGTTCTGAGGACATCGTTGACTGGCTAACACAGGACACCCAATCTTCTACAGCTTCCGCTCGGAACCTAGACGCACCATCCTCCTCCAGCTTAGCTTCGGGCACCTCTCCAGTTAGCACTCGCCCCCCTGCCGCCACCACCAACACTAGCACCACAGCCGCTTCACTTGATCTGTCAGCAGAGTTATTTACACATCCGTTGGAAGAAATGAGTAATGCGCAAATATTAGTGCCAGAGGATGTAGATAACAGGGATATGTCCCAGTCAGGCAGCATTACACACATGGATGTACGGTCTGATGATGATGATGTTGTACCCGGTGCTGCCTTTGTTGAGTTGTTAGATACAAGTGAAGCGGTTGATGATGACGATGCGTCCGTGGAAGTCACGTGGGTGCCTGCTATAAGAGAAGAAGAACAGGGGGAAAGTTCAGATGGGGAGACAGAGAGGAGGAGGAGACGAGTTGGGAGCAGGGGGAGGTCATTGCAAGTAGTTAGTGGCACAGTCAGACAGCATGCATCGGCACCCGGGGTCAGCCAGACAGCACGCCAGTCAACGCATGCTGTTGCCACCACCAGAATGCCGTCATTGCCGAGCTCAGCAGTATGGCAATTTTTTGGTGTGTCTGCTTGTGACAACAGTGATGCCATTTGCAACCTGTGCGAAAAGAAACTGAGTCGTGGGAAGTCCAACACCCACCGAGGTACACATTATTTGCGAAGCCACATGATGTCACATCACAAACGCCTATGGGATCAACACATGAGTACAAGCAGCACACAAAGTCAAAGCCGCCATCCTCCTCCTGGTCCAGCATCTTCAGCCACGTCAACCACTGCTGCCCTGCTTGCCCCCTCTCAACCATCCGCCACTCCGTGTCTCGCCCTGAGCAGCCTGCTCATCTGCCCACAGTCAGGTGTCTGTCAAGGACATGTTTGAGCGTAAGAAGCCAATGTCACAAAGTCACCCCCTAGCCCCGCAACTGACAGCTGGCTTGTCTGAACTCTTAGCCCGCCAGCTTTTACCATACAAGCTGGTGGAGTCTGAGGCGTTCAAAATTTTTTTAGCTATTGGGACACAGCAGTGGAAGGTACCCGGACGAAATTTCTTTGCACAAAAGGCAATCCCCAACCTGTACTCGATTGTGCAAAAGGAAGTAATGGCATCTCTGGCACACAATGTTGGGGCAAGGGTCCATCTGACCACTGATACCTGGTCTGCAAAGCATGGTCAGGGCAGGTATATCACCTACACTGCGCATTGGGTGAACCTGGTGACGGCTGCCAAGCATGGAATACGTGGCTCTGCAGAGGAGTTGGTGACACCGCCACGACTTGCAGGCAGGCCTGCTACCACCTCCTCTACTCCTCCTACTCCATCCTCTTCCATAACCTCCTCGACTGAGTCCTCTTCTGCTGCTGCTATGTCTTGCTCCACATCAACGGCACCCCCCCAGCTCCACAGGTACTATTCCACATCCCGGATACGGCAGTGTCACGCCGTCTTGGGGTTGACTTCCCTGAAAGCAGAGAGTCACACCGGACCAGCACTCCTGTCCGCCCTGAACGCACAGGTGTATCAGTGGCTGACTCTGCACCAACTGGAGATTGGCAAAGTGGTTTGTGACAACGGAAGAAATTTGTTAGCGGCATTGAATTTGGGCAAGTTGACACATGTGCCGTGTATGGCACATGTGTGTAATCTGATTGTACAATGCTTTGTGCATAAGCACCCAGGCTTACAGGACGTCCTGAAGCAGGCCAGGAAGGTGTGTGGCCATTTCAGGCGTTCCTACACGGCCATGGCGCACTTTACAGATATCCAGCGGCGAAACAACATGCCAGTGAGGTGCTTGATTTTAGACAGCCTGACACGTTGGAATTCAACACTCCTAATGTTCGACTGCCTGCTCCAACAAGAAAAGGCAGTTAACGAGTATTTGTATGACCGGGGTGCTAGGACAGCCTCTGCGGAGCTGGGGATTTTTTTGCCACGTTACTGGACGGCCATGCGCAATGCCTGTAGGCTTATGCGTCCTTTTGAGGAGGTGACAAACCTGGTCAGTCGCACCCAGGGCACCATCAGCGACATCATACCATTTATTTTCTTCCTGGAGCGTGCCCTGCGAAGAGTGCTGGATCAGGCTGTAGATGAGCGTGAAGAGTTGTGGTCACCATCACCACCAGAAACAGCCTTATCAGCATCGCTTGCTGGACCTGCGGCAACGCTGGAAGAGGATTGTGAGGAAGAAGAGTCAGAGGAGGAATGTGTCTTTGAGGAGGAGGAGGAAGTCCAACCACAACAATTGGCATCCCAGGGTGCTCGTTGTCACCTATCTGGTACCCGTGGTGTTGGACGTGGCTGGGGGGAAGAACATACCTTCAGTGAGATCACTGAGGACGAGGAACGGGACATGACTAGCTTGGCATCCAACCTTGTGCAAATGGGGTCTTTCATGCTGTCGTGCCTGTTGAGGGACCCTCATTACAAAAGGATGAAGGAGAACGACCCCTACTGGTTGTCCACGCTACTAGACCCCCGGTATAAGCAGAAAGTGCCTGAAATGTTACCGAATTACCACAAGTGGGAAAGGATGCAGCACCTCCAAAATAAATTAAAAAGTATGCTTTACACAGCGTTTAAGGGTGATGTCACAGCACAACGGCAATCTAACAGCGGAAGAGGTGAACATAATCCTCCTCCTCCCACGACCACGCCGGCAAGGAGAGGACACTTTACAGACGTGTTGTTGATGGAGGACATGCAGAGCTTTTTAAGTCCTATGCATCGCCACAGCCCTTCGGGGTCCACCCTCAGAGAACGACTCGACCGTCAGGTAACAGACTACCTCGCCTTAACTGCAGATATCGTCACTATGAGGAGCGATGAACCCCTTGACTACTGTGTGTGCACGCTTGCCCTGTGGCCTGAGCTATCCCAATTTGCCATAGAACTTCTGTCCTGCCCCGCTTCAAGTGTCCTGTCAGAAAGGACCTTCAGTGCAGCAGGAGGTTTTGTCACTGAGAAGAGAAGTCGCCTAGGTAAAAAAAGTCTAGATTACCTCACCTTTATTAAGATGAATGAGGGATGGATCCCGAAGGGACTAACAGTGGGCGATACATTCGATTAAAAAAGGCCTGATAGATGAGCTGCCTTGAGCTAATAATGGTCCACACGCTGCTGTATTTTATCCCTGAATGCCGGATGACTTGCGTGACGTATCCGCCACCAACTAGGGTTCAAGACGCAATGTTTTAGGGCACTTTCTGCCTGGCAAACTAACATTAATTTTTCTGGTCGCTGCAACAATACCTAATTTTTGCATTTAAATTCTTTTATTGTCAGAAGGCATACAGCATGTAATGAAAAATAAAGCATTTTTGAACAGTCTTGCATAACAGTTGTGCAAAAATACATATTTACAATAAAGACATTTTGGGAAAGTTAGCTGGCTAGTCCTTCTTATTTTTACTTTTTAGGTTAATAATTTTTCTTATTTTTTACTGTGATTGCAATTTAAGAGATACCTAAAACATGGTAAAACAGACAATAGTAAAGAGTATATCTGCAGGAAACACCAAAGTCCTATTAGCTATCATCCCTCCAGCAGTATTAGCTTATTATTTACAATATCTAACCTGGGCAATCACCCTTGGGTTACCCTAGGGCAGGCTTCAGTAAGAGACCTCTCCTTTCCTGGGATGATTTTGCCGCCGGTTGCTTCTGAAGGGTCTCCAGGGCTCCCCCACTCCGGGCCTTCCCCCAGTGTCGCTTCAACCAGTAACAAATGTTTTATATTTGTAAAGCGACCCAATGATCCCCCTTGATAGAGGTTTATCTTTACAAATTTTAGAGAACCAATTTAAGACTGGTGTCCCCTGTTTCTGGGTCAGGGAGTGTGTGAAATGCCTCAGCCTACAGTAATTGTAATGTTCTGACAGCGGTAGCTTAGTCTTGTCCCTCAGTTCCTCATAGGTGAGCATCTGGCCCTTTACTAATCAGTCTCCCAGTCTATGTAGTTTTCTTGACCTCCACCAGTGTTGTGATGTTGTGCTCATGTGTTTCGGGGCCTGAGGGTGGTCAAGAATTGGGGGCCATTTGGGTGGATCCAGGGAACAAACCCGTGTGTTTCTTGGCCCATTTCCAGTATGATAGTGAGTGTCTGATTAGGGGGTTTGGTGAGTTTTTAAGGCTCTGAGGCAATTCTGATAGCCAAGCCACCTTGTCCCAGGTTAAGGGCCTTAAAGTTTGGTTCTCTAAATACACCCAGGCCGGTTGATGCCCTATAGAATGTGCTATTGGGAGGAAAGATAACTGAGCTGCCTTGTGATAGTCTCCCCTCTGACTTATGAAGGTACATCATTTTTTTTGTGATGCGTGAGGGAGAGTGGTTCCAGATAAACTAAAATATTTTCCTTTGAATATTTTCTAATTCTTTTTATTTAATCGGGATCGGGAGTGTTCGAAATATGTAGAGCAACCTAGGAAGGACATTCATTTTTATCGTATTTTTTCTCCCTAGCCATGATAACCTATACTTTGTCCATTTTCTCAGGTCATTAATTATTGTTTTATAAAGTTAGGAGTGGTTGGCTTTGTACAAGTCCTCTAGCTTAGAGGTTAGTCGGTTTCCCAGGTAGTTTATGTGATTCTTATCCCACTTAATATTAAACTTCTCTTGGAGACCCTGCTTCTCTAATGCTGTTAAGTCAATCGCTAGTGATTCTGTCTTCTCTATGTTCAGTTTAAGGCCAGAAAACTGACCAAACTCTTCCATAGTTCGAATCCACTGTGGGACCGATTGGATAGGGTTTGAGAGCATACACAGCAGGTCGTCTGCAAATAGACAAGGTTTAAGTTTTGAAATGGTGATGGCCTATTTTTATGCCTGTGATCCCAGCGTTGGCCCTAATTGTCTGAGCCAAGGGTTCTATTGCTATTGCGAATTAAGGATCTCTCATCTCCCGGAATCTGTAACGTTGCCCTGGATGATTTGTATAATGAGTGTATGAGATTTATGAAATGGCCTTTAATACCAAATTTTTCAAGCGTGGCGTATAGGTAAGTCCACTCCAGGGAATCAAACGCCTTTTCAATGTCAAAGGCCATAAGACAGGCTTGAATTTTAGAGGCTTTGGTGTGGTACAGCAGGTTCATGACTTTTCTAATGTTGTCTCCCGCTTGCCTGTTGGAGACAAAGCCTACTTGGTCATTATGTATTAACTTAGGCAAGAAGGATGACATTCTATCCGCTATTATTTTTGACAAGATCTTTGTATCACAGTTTAGTAATGATATTGGCCTGTAGTTTTTTGTTTCTAGGGCATCTCGACCCTCCTTAGGGAATAGAGCACTATCTGCCCTGTTCAGCTCTGCTGGTGTTTGCTTGCCTTCTAGAGATATGTTAGAGTGACCAATCGCGGGCCTAATATGTCTATAAATATTTTATAATATAAATTGGTGTACCCATCTGGGCCTGGTGACTTACCAGGTTTGAGGTTCTGGACTGCTTTTCTCACTTTCTCTAGTGTCACTTTGGCATTTAAAGTCTCTAAGTCATTTTCTTCTATTAAGGGGAGATCACAGAAATTAAGAAATCCCCTCATTTTGTGTAGATCTATGTGTTTTGTGGCCGTATAAAGGGTATTGTAAAATTTTGTAAAAATCGTCTGGATCTTATTTGGGTACGTTGTTTTTTCTCCCTTCGAGGTCTTAATTTGAAGTATCCTATTTTGTGTTGTTTTGGTTTGTAGTTTCCTGGCTAGTAACGGGCCAGGTTTATTGGCTTTATTGAATCCGATAGGAATAAATAGTACAACTGAACACACCACTCCTATCTGGTGGCACCTTAGATTGCACGTGCAGTGCCCCAAATTAGAAGTGGGAGTACCGACCAAGCATCTTTTTCCATCTCCCGCTTCCAAAAATCTATGCCATATACACGTCCCCTGATAGGTGACATAACAGGTATCAAATAGTACAACTTAATACACCACTCCTATCTGGTGGCACATTACATTGCACGTGCAGTGCCCCAAATTCGAAGTAGGAGGTCCGACCAAGCATCTTTTCCCATCTCCCTGTTCCAAAAATCAATGCCATATACACGTCCCCTAATAGTGGACGTAACAGGGATTAAACCGATAGGAATAGTATTACTTAACAGTACACACCTTATAATAACGCAGACAGAGGCAACGCAGAGAGAGGAGTCTGAAGAAGAGGAGTCAGAGGAGGAAGGTGGCTTTAAGGAGGTGGAAGACCAAACACAGCAGGCGTCCCAGGGGGCTTGTTGTCACCTTTCGGGGACCCTTGGTGGCTGGGTAGAGGAAGAGACCTTCAATGACATCAGTGAGGACAAGGAACGGGATATGGCTAGCTTGGTATCCAACCTTGTGCAAATGGGGAGTTTGCGGTTGTGCAAAGGCACTGTTTGCGGTTGTTTGCAGTGCATTAAACGGGGAGATTGGTCTGTTACTGTGAAGCGGGTGTAACCCTTACACTACCTGATCGATACAACATCATACCTGATGTTTTAAAGCATGTTATTCCAAACAATTTAGGAATGTTAGGTGATTTATGCCCTTTATGGCTTAAAACCAGACTCAGCATCAACTATGTAATTTTCTGTGGGAAATTTGCCATGGATCCCCCTCCGGCATGCCACAGTCCAGGTGTTAGTCCCCTTGAAACAACTTTCCCATCACTTTTGTGGCCAGAAAGAGTCCCTGTGGGTTTTGAAATTTGCCTGCCCATTGAAGTCTGTGGCGGTTCGCCCCTTCGTGAACATTTGATGAAATTCACGTCCGCGGTTCGCGAACCGAAAATTTTATGTTCGCGACATCACTAATTAATATAAATACATATTTTAAAATAAGTAATGTATGTGTAATTTGGAGTCTGGTGCCTTTGGTAATTGCCTAGTTTGCCTCTATTTTTGTTTTTTCTGGACTGCTTTTGTTTGTCAACGCACCAAGGTACCAAAATGAATAATTGAATTAAGAAATACGTAAACAACTGGCCATCAGATGAGGATTTATTCTGTATACATCTATAAGGTACCCAGATGTTGCTGTTACTTTAAGGAAATGTGTAGAGAAAAGATTATAACACAAACTATAGTATGCTGTCAGTACATTTCTAGATTACACTGAAATCAATATTAATAAATCAAATATTATTTTGTACCTTGTCCAGGTTATAATTAATCAGCAATTTTATTTTAGTTTTCTGTAGAAAAGAAGATTTTCTTGTCTGCCCTTTTAATTATATTTGTGTTGCCATCATGGGTGTAGGAACTGGGGGGGGGGGGGCAAGGGGGACAAATCCCCCCTAGATTTTTCATTATGTGTAGAGAAGCAGTTGTGTTGTATTTTTATACTATATGCGGTATCCCCCCCCCCAGATTTTCTTTGGCTCCTACACCCATGGCTCCCATCACTATTTTGTAAACTCACAATACTGTGATAATCTTTTTTATGAAAAGCAATACACTGTATATTACACCCTAAAGAACATTCTATACAATGCTCATAGAAACAAAAGCTTTGTAGGAATGAATTAGGGGGTAAGGCAGCAGCTGATGCCAGATCAATTTGTAAACTATGCTTAAATCTGGTAAATTTAGATTCATTGTGGGAGGTGCACTATTGAACATTGCTGAAAGGATGTGGAAAATGTCAACTGCAATAACACTGATAACGCTGGCTTGGTAAGCCTTGAATGGTGTTATTGCAGTTGAAATCTTCCACATTGTTTCATTATTGCTTAGGACAATGAGATATATGGGGAGCCGTACAGCAGTGGCCATTAATAAAGTAAACTGTGTTTTTTAAATTATATTTTCTGGCTAAAGATTTGATTTGCTGCTTCTTGCACATGTATTTGTAATGTTAACTGATGTGAACTAAAAAAATAGATTTAACATGAAAATTGTTTACAATGGACGTTTAATGAAAACCAGAAGTTGCCAGATTTAAGTTGCCCATACATGTATATAATTGCATATAAAAGGACATTTTTTTAAATGTTATGTGACTTTGGCTAGTCAGTTTGGGAATAAGACACATACATAAGATGTATTGTCAAATAGTATTGTATGCTCTGTTGAGGAAATAAGGCAACGTGAAACAACTGGTCCAAATTAAAAAATATATTATTGTACAATGAAGAAGGATTACAAAACAAAGTGTAATTCGGCTGGCGTATACTACAATCACATAAAACAGTGTCTTTTATACTTTTTGAGGATGTCCTAGTAATGTGGCTTGAGCAATCCAAGTCTCTGCACGTTCTCCAACTCTGAGTTTCCTTATCTTGCAGCAATTTGGTGGCTGATGACAGCAACTGACAGTAAACTTTTGCACGCAACAGAATGGATGAACTAAGCAGAAAACATTTTGTTTGATATGGCTTTTACAACATAAATTTGATATTAAGCACAGGGCAAGACATGGGCAGTTCATATTTTCTTTAAACATTTCTCACCCTTTTGATAATTTATTATCACACATATTTATTACCTTGCGTTTCTTGTTTACCTAACTAACAGCCTTCCTAACTGGAAGTGACCCCCTAGACAGCCCGTATTTCACAGACTACACAGATAAACTGCATAGACAGTGGGATTCTGGCATCCATTCCTGGCTGCCTACATGTTGACCATTTCCTCGAAGCATTCACACATCTTTATTGGTAACACACAAGCACAAGCATACAATCTCTATCTGAATGTATAACAACAGCAACCAGAGATGCTGAACAACACAGACCTAGGCTAAATCCTACACACTTGGTTCCCCTATTTAAAACAAATGCAATGCCCAAACTGGTGTGGTAAAACTTTGGATTCCCCTTGCAGAAATGATGTTGTCCACATGGCTCATAAAAATGGCAAGAGGGTCTGCAGGAGAGGCAGGCAGTCGAGCTAGGCTACCAGATGGTCATCTCTATGGCTGTTGTATCATAATTTTAGGCAATGAGAGTATCCACCTTTTTGCTGAAACGAGAAACACAAATTACTAACAATTTCCAGGCAATTACGCACATCAAAATCAATCCTAACACCAAACTCCAATAGATCCCATCCAAGATACTAGCATATTTATTTATCTTATTTGCTAATTCGACTCCCCAACCTGGCCGAGAGGGGAACTTCATCCAGGCTTTATCTGCGGATGAGAATAGTTCTCGTTTATACCTAGTTCCCCCTTGGTATATTTCAAACAATGAGATATTTAAGCGTGGTCTAATGGCTGGTACAACTCTATGGTACAGTTACCCCATGCTCCCATGGGAAGCCATGAGTAGGCCTTATTGCCACAAATGTAATAGAGTACTTGTCTCAATTATCTTACCATGATTTCCTAGCCACTTTTGAAACCATACCATATTATGTTGCACATGACTTTGACAGCTCCACTCATCTTCGTCTGTTCATTCAGGGCAAGAACACCTGGGGGCACACAAAGCTTTCAATGTTGGGCAAAAACATAAGCTGTAACAACCCGCATATACATACCATATCACATGGTGTATTATTAGGTTCCATGTTAAATGTTAAGGTAGCATTTCTACAATCTGTTTCCCCCACATGTATCTTGGGTAAACTGGCAAAGTGACCTTTTATTTTTGCTATGTGATTCACGTACATGGGCCCCAGACACATTGTAGGTGGAGAAATTATACCAGCAATTTCTAAATATGTTCCTTGAGCTGAGAGACCATTATGAGTAGAGTGATCTACATCTATTTGAACCTCTTAACTATAATCTGTTAAATTCAAATCATTCATTGATATTGGTACACCAATTAAAGGGATTCCTTTATGAGTGGCAGGAATATGGAACATATCCAGAAGTCAGTAGCATTCAGTTGCTTGGCAGTTTTTTGATGTAGGAGCCAGATGGAATTTGTCTGCTTCGTGCTGTCCACCTGTGCATAAAATGTATAAAACACAGAAAAACAAGCAGAGCAGTACATGCATTTTTGACAGTTTGTTAATCATCATTTTTGTCTCCAGTGGCCTCACCCTTTGAACACATTTTTTTATCTGACCTGGAAATCTACTAGCTTACATGGGGAAGCGTGTATCCAGTTTGGCTTCCCTTCCACCTTGACTGACTGACGTGGGTGTGGTCAGTAATAACTGGTATGGGCCATCAAATCGGGGCTCTAAATGTCTCCTCACGTATCTCGTTATCACCTTCCAGTTTCCAGGGTGCCGGTGGTGTTATTTCTTCTTGATCTGGTAGTGAAGAGAAAACTTTTCCATGCAATTTAGTCAGTTGCATTTGTAGCTGAGCAACATAATCAGTTAAAGAAGCATACTGTCCTTGTAATTCTTGTGGAAAGAAAAGGCCTGTCAGTGGTGGTCTGCCAAACAAAATCTCAAATGGCGAAAGGCCATGTTTTCCCATTGGGGTGTGTCTCACTGCAAAAAGGGCTAATGGTAAGGCTTGTCCCCAGGTAAGATTTGTCTGCTCACAGATCTTAGCTATTTTATTTTTTAAAATATCATTTGCTCTCTCTACTTTCCCAGTTGATTGTGGCTGGTAAGGAGTATGTAGATGCTGGTTAATCTGCAACCCTTTCATTATTTCTACAAACACTTGCCCAGTGAGTGAGTACCTCGATCAGACTCTACTGGTTGGTCTCCTGTCCTCAGTTTCCAGACCTGATTCCGTCTGCTGATTGCTTTCACCTCCCGGGTTTCAGCACCAAAATCTGTTGAGGAAATAAGGCAACGTGAAACAACTGGTTCAAATTAAAAAATGATTATTGTACAATAAAGCAGGATTACAAACAAAGTTTAATTCAGCTGGCGCATACTACAATCACATAAAACAGTGTATTTTATACTTTTTGAAGACATCCTAGTAATGTAGTTTGACCAATCCAAGTCTCTGCACTTTCTCCAACTCTTAGTTTCCTTATCTTGAACTTGCAGCAATTTGTTGGCTGACGACAGGAATTGACAGTAAACTTTTGCATGCAACAGAATGAATGAACTAAGCAGAAAAACATTTTGTTTGATATGGCATTTAAAACTTCAATTTGATATTAAGCACATGGCAAGACACAGGAAATTTTTTATAATGTTATTAAATCATTATGCACCCCCATTAAGGTCGTCAGTAATAAGTATAATGGTATAAAGTATAAGTGTTATTATTAATAAAAAGATTTAGCTCTTCAGCTAGGATATCACTTAATTAAGAGATCTAAAATTAAAAATATTTACTTTTCTTTTGACAGTACATTATTCAGTATATTTGAATGTATCTGGTATTGGTTTCATTATTTAATACATTATAATTATTACTCGAGGCTTGACAAAGGTAGGAAAAACTTATCAAAGACTTAACCCCTACTGTTTTGTTTTAGGAGTATACATTTTATTCTGTTTCATAAATATCTCACTAGTATTTTACCATGTTTGGAATTAGGACAAGTTGTAGACATCTTCCCAGATCTCCTTTTCAATGTTGTTTAATCCTAACCATGCTGTGCAATGGGAGGGTGCCAATATTTCCAAGATTATTTATTTATGTACTTTCTCTAGTAGATTGATTTCTTTGAGTAAATAATCTCTCTCCTTATTAGTTTCTATCATCTTGCTTCAGGCAGTTTTGATAAGTTACCCCATGACTACACATGCACTATATCTACTGCAAAAAAGCACACTAGTTCACTTCATTTTAAAATGGTAAGAGATCAGATATTTCCACAATATTATTATGTTTCATTTGTAAAGTGCTATATATGTTATATTTATGTTTTTTTTATACATATAATTTCACACAAAAAAAACAATGCTTCATTAGTCATTTACAGTCCCTATGCTGCAGCTTTAACCCTGTTGTAAGTTGTTGCTGTTTAGTCAAGTCAGACTCTCCGTGACCCTCTAGACCGCAGCACGCCAGATACATATGTCAATCTTCAATCTTTCTTGGCACCAGAGTCTTCTCTAGGGAATCCTGTCTTCTCATGATTGTTAACCCTAACTACCAAATAAGAAAATGTGTTAAGGCACTGCGTTTTTGCTCATTTGCTCTTTTTTGACTTTGATCTTCCAACTCCACTCAGATAATAGAAAGAGAGAAAAACAATAAACTATTATAGTGTCTTCTTGTTCCATATGAAACTAGTATTTATTTATACTTGCATTTATTGGAGTGCAACATTGCTTTCATGGACATTAACACAAAAAACTGATA
This sequence comes from Discoglossus pictus, assembly GCA_027410445.1. NCBI lineage: Eukaryota > Metazoa > Chordata > Amphibia > Anura > Alytidae > Discoglossus > Discoglossus pictus. The sequence continues at coordinate 404,156,764 of CM050165.1, read as the reverse complement.
TTTTACATTGCTTATCTATTGTTTATCTGAAAAAAATAAGCTTCTATCTGTCTCCAGGAGAACATTTGCCCACCTTATGATGTGCACGTTCTCACCTCCTCAGCTGCTGTTTCTCAGAATGCTCTTGGGACATGTGATATCATGTTTTGCTTGTCCTTCCAAGGGGCTTCAGCAGACCACATTAATATACTTATTAATTGACTCGTCCAACTAGTCCTGTATGTGCATTTGTGTTCTCAGAAATTTTTCCAAGGGATCAAATAACATTGTTAATTTAATGTAGCTTATAAACTGATTTAAACTGATTCATTTGAAATGCTTTCTGGAGCAGCATGACCTGAACCTCATTCTTTCTCAAATTATCCATATTTTCTCTGGATTACATATAACAACATAGGGTAAATGGTTGATATTCTACCTTTCCTATTTTAATTAATATTCACTTGTTTAGTCTTCAAAATTATTGTTATACTTAAGGCCAAGTTTTAGGAATGAACATACATACCATCTTTGACTAAAATATAGGTTATTTTGCAACAACTAACTGACAATTAAATGTCATCTATAACTTTAAAAAACAAAATATGCATGAAATCATAAAAAAAAAAAAAAAAAAAAGATATACAAACTAAATAGTAAGCAAACTCAGCCAGATAGTAAGCTTCAAGATTTCAATTTTTTTTTTTATCTTTAGTGCTTTAGGCAATATGTTATCTTTCTCCATGAGAAGGCTCATCTCTACTAAATATCCTATATATTTACAACAGGATTGCTAAGAATAAGCTGAAATTATTATTATTGTTTATTTGTAAATGGTTGAATACATAGATATTGGTAAGAATACACAATTTAACTACTGAAACTTTTAACCCGGGTCAAATATAACAACAGATCTACATTCATACTAATCGTATTAATAATAATGAAAATTATGATTATGTTATATAAGAACCCACTAGAAATGAGGCTGTCTTGGAACATCATGTATAATATTGATATAATATCAAATATTAGATTTTAGGAACTGTGATCATAACTGTCTCATTTGTTTCACATACAAAGTTATAAGGGACCAACAAAAATAATAATAATAACTTAATTTTAAAAGGGCAAATGTTAATGGTTTAAAAGCAGCAATACAATGTATAGACTGGGACAGAGAACTGACACGTAAAAATACTGAAAATAAATGGATGGCATTTAAAGTTTTGCTAAATATATATACTTATCAGTCATGGGCGTAGAAGCCCCCCAAAATCTCGGGGGGATAAAGTTTGAAAAGCCAAAAAACCTATGGCTCTGAGTGGTGCAATTCAACTCTACTCCCAGAAAAGGCAGCAGGGGTGGATCTACTGCCGGTGCACCCAGTGCTGTAGTGCCCCTCAAAAACATTTTCTTTTGATTTCTTTACTTAAATTATCAATGCCCCTCCACCTGACCAACCAATCCACCCCCAATATAATAAAAAATCATATATATAGATATATATAGATAATGATATATATATATATAAATTATGGGTCAAAGCTTTCATGGGAAATACACACTACTCCACAGCAGTCTCATGGCCAAATCTGGTAATGCATAGTTAAGCTTCATTTTGCTATTTTTTGTGTCCCCTGTACATATAATCTGGGGGGATTTGCCCCCCCCCCCCCCCCCCCATCTCCTCCAGTTCCTACGCCCCTGATATCAATACATACCATATGGAAATAAAAATAAAAGAAGTAAATCACAAGCCTTGTGGCTTACCAATGATTTAAAGCAGAATGGATGGAATGGATTAAAAAGCAGGCATTTACATTTCTAAAAAAAGAAGGGAAAAGAGGCAGCTTAATGTGTGTATAGGAAGTCTTGCAAAAGGGCTGTTACACTGGCTAAAATAGAAAATGAAAAGTTAGTTGAAAAAGAAAGTAAGACTAATTTTTTTTGATATATTAATGGAAAGAAGGCTTGGAAAGAAACTACAGGAACATTAAAATGTGAAACATGCTGACTAATAAATAGTGACCAGGAATAGGCAGATGAGCTAAATGAATCACTTTTCTTATTTAAGAGAGGCACCAGTGGTTAGGATCCATATGGGCCTAAACTACCTTCACCAAGAAGAAATCTAAAAGAGGTTGGAAAAAATAAATGTTAATAAAGTCCCAGGTCCTGATGGAATACACCCACGGGTACTGAGGGAACTGGGCTCTGTAATAGCAAAACCATTATATCTAATTTTTCAAGACTCACTTAACACAGGGTCGCTACCAGATGACTGGAGAAAACTAGATGCAATACCCTTTTTAAGAAGGGAACAAGAACAATTTCAAGGAACTATAGACATGTAAGCCTCAGTTCTGTAGTGGGAAAGCTCTAAGAAGGGTAGCGATGTGATAATATGCAGGAATATATCCATATGAATAAAATAATATGTAGGAGTCAAAACAAATTTTGGATTTCCAAAGGCTTTTGATACAGTGCCATATGGGAGGCTGTTGTACAAAGTAAGGAATACAGGAATTGTAGTAAATATATGAACATGGATAGAAAACTGTACAAAAGACAGGAAACAAAGGGTTGTTGTAAATGGAACATACTCAGATTGGACTAATGTGGTAAATGGAGTTAAATCAGAATATTATGTGTTTTTACTTTAGAATGAAAGCTCCCTGGACCAGGGACCTCTTCTCCTTTTGTATTCATATTTGTTATTGTATTGTTAGGTGTCAAATGCTCTCTGTATATTATGTATTATATTGTATATACTACTGTATATATTGTTAGCACATTATAAATAAAGGTTATGATAATAATAATAATAATAATAGCATAACTTAAGAAGTCTTCCACTATCTGTAGAATATTGGAATTACAGTTGCCAATTATATTTAAATTTGTTTTTACAAATCCTTGTATAGATGTCACAGTGTACATTCAGTATATTTCATTTAATTAATGACTTGTTAGCCTTGATAGAAGATCATCTGACAAACCCTCATTTGGGAGTTAATTTGTTTATTAGCGAAAGGTTAAATCTCTTCACAACTATTCATTTAAGTAGTATAGACTGAAAAGTGTCAGAAATCTGTGTAAGCTTTTTAACTCTTCTAAAATGAGCATCTGGCATAGGATCATATAGCTTAAGGAGTTATTTTACATCTAATTAATTGAACAATTAAAATGTAGATGTAGATAATTTGGCAATGTATCTCTATTAGCATTACATTACTGCTCAAAGAAATCAGCTATCACTACTAATTCCTTAAATTCTTTATTTTCATAAATATTTAATGTACTAGCGACTTGCCCGTCAAAAAATGACGGCAATGTGATGTATATGTTTGTCAAGTTGTTTAGTTATTAACATATATTTTTGACACTTGTAAGTATTTTAATATGAACGTGTATTTTTGTAAAATGTTGATGTAATGTTTTTTTAAAATGTAATTTGTATCTGAAGAATTGTTAACTTTAATATACATTGAATGAATAGGAAAGCAAAAAGTAAAAAGCCTTCTTGAAACGTTGCGAATTTTAACATGAATTTTAAAATATATGTAAGCAATAACCTTCAAAGTATATATTTTGAAACTTGAACTTTATTTTTTATGTAAGTTTAGAAGTTGACAAAACATTGGTATAATTTTGAACATTATAAACAGGAACATAGTGAATACATTTTGTAACCTAATTTTTTATTAAAAGTATTAACATTTGAATGTAAAAACAATTGACCTTTAAATTAATCAGTATTAACATGCAATTTCTATCACAATAATTGTTAACTTGAATATACATTGAATGTAGAGGAAGGCATACAGTCAAACTCTTCTTAAAACGTACGTAATTAAACTAATTTATTACTGAGCACATAAATTGGCGATAAACATTAATGTAGGTAGTAATCTTAAGATAACAGACAATATTTACATTGTGACTTAAAAGGTGCTTGACCTCTTAACATCCACTTTGTAATATGTTGAATGAAATAACTTCAAAATATATTTTTTAAACTTTTAACATTAGAAACATTAACATAGTGACTTAACATTTTAGCATAATTTTTACTAACAATGCAAGGCAAGTATTTTGTGAGGCGAATCATTCATAAACATGACTTCCATTAATTATGACTGAATTAAACAACCAATTGTTATGTATTTTGCAATGCTTTTAAAAAATCTTGGCACCTTTAATTAGTATCCTTCAAAGTTATAGTACTTCATAGTAGACAATGTTTTTAGTAAAAATACGTCCATCTTCTAATAAATCACCTTGACTTTCATTGTTTTCAATGTAAACTTTAATTGCCTGTGGATTTTTGCACCTTGACAACGCAACGTACAATTGACCATGTGCAAAAACTGGTTCTTCCAAGAAAATACCCACAGATTTGAAAGTTTGACCTTGTGATTTATTAATGGTCATGGCAAATGCCATAATAATGGGAAATTGTCTTCTTTGAAGTATAAAAGGGAGACTACTTTCACTTGGTGCTAAATCTATTCTTGGTATGAAAACTCTCTCTCCTCTATGGGTCCCAGTTAAAATTTCAGCATCTATAAAATGGTCCTTTAATTGTTGAACAATTAATCTTGTGCCATTGCATAGGCCTTTTTTGGGATTCATATTTCGCAGTAACATGATAATTGCACCTTTCTTTAGCTGCAAAATATGTGGTGGCATTCCAGAAGGAGTTAAAGAGTTTATGAATTCAGTGGAAAAGTTAGCCTGACTTTCATTGTCATCAGCAAGTACAGAATCAGCACTGTGATAATTTCTTTGTGGTGCATAAATTTTTTTTAAGATTTTATTATTGAGGATTAATGCATCTTTATTTTTACACGTCAGTATGACTTGGTTGGCAAGCTCGGAATATTCTTCGTTATTTATGCTCCCTTCAAATATAGCCGATATAATATCTTGTTGACAAATCATATGAAGTGGGATCTCTACAGTGTCGTCAGGTAAATTTAGTATTTTTTCTGTTCTGCCTTCTCCAATTTTAATAAGCCAATCATTGAAATCAGTTTGGCCTTCTGATCTCATATTTTGTTGCAGTTGAAGATGGGTAAAATGTTTCCATACTGTACTTGACTTTATACATGTTTCGATAATGTCAGTTCGATTTCCATGTACAACAACAGGTAATGTTTGTCTAAAATCGCCACCCAACAACATTACCTTTCCACCAAATGGAAAAATATTATCCATGACTTCACGAAGCAAACGGTCAATACATTGGAGGGCATAGCATGACATCATTGTGGCCTCATCTATTATAATTAATTTACATTTCTTCAATTTCTTTGCTTGTAAGGATGTCATGCGAATATCTGACACAGAATTTTCTAAAATAGGCACTGGCAGTTTAAATCCACTATGAACAGTTCTTCCACCTTCTAATAAAAGTGCAGCAATTCCAGTAGTGGCAAACGCCATTGCTATTTTTCCTTGTGCTCGTACTGAACTCATTAATAAATTGTACAAATATGTTTTTCCTGATCCGCCAGGTCCATCAAGATAGAAATAACGCTCTGTCACCATGTCATCATCTATAGCATTTTTAATGGCATGAAATGCTTGCAATTGTAGTGTATTTAAAGTTGCAAGTCTTTCTTCTGTTCTTTCTGCTTGTAGTTGAATGTCATAGTCTTCAAAGTTAATGTCATCTATAAGACCTGGATCAGGCAAATTAAAACTTGCACAACTTAATCCATGAGTTAAAAAGACTTCTTGGATTTCCATTAACGCTTTTAAGTGTGCAATGGGTTCATTGTATTGTCGCATAAAGTCTTCAGCCATATTACTTTTAAAAGTCTCCCACAAAGCTAATGCATTTGGAGCATTTGAGAAGATACAAATGAAAGCAAATTGTTCTCTCATCTGTCGTGGCATTTGACATTGTGCTGCTTCTTCTAAGCATCTTTCCCACTCTGTATCATCAGCGAGTAAGTTTCTATGTCTTGCAGCTAAATGGAAGGATTCATATACAATGTCATTAACAGTTCTTAATTGTTCAAAACTTTGTGCTCCAGGAACATTTAAAAGTAATATCCGTAAGCAAAAACGTTCAACATCTCTTGGACTGACTGTGTAAATTCTTGGAATAATTTTATTGCCTCTGGTTTTTCTTGGTCTCCATAATCCATTCACAAAAACATAGTGATATGGAATTTCAATATATAAGTATTGTGTTGCTTGAGCATCAGTGGAATTTAATGCAAACCATGCAGTTAGTGTAGTGTGACGATCTTCACTTTGGGCCAATGCATTCATTTCATTTCCAGCATGGAAATAGACTAAATGTCGTTGTGGCAAATGTACTGCTAACCTATATACTGCATGTGATCTATCATGCATTTCAAATTTTAAAAGCCGCCACATAGCTTCTGGCGCACTGACATAGCGAGCATCTACATGAGATGCAAGTTCATCATGTACTAACTCACTACTTTCAGGGTTGTCTGCACTTTTGACGACTACAGTAGCTGCATCGTAACCTTTGTAAATATATTTGTAGACATATTTAATGGATTTGATGGAAGTGCAGGCTTCTACGTTGATGTGGGCGTTGTACTTCATGAGTAAATGTGGATTGTAGGGTACTACATATCTATTGTCCACTTTTTTCCCACGAATAATGGCACTATCTCCTTCTCTTCTTTTATAAAGTGGATATCCATCACAATTGGCATAGGTTTTGTCTCTATAATCTTTGGGAAATTCTTTGGAACATTTATTATTTTCCATACATGGTGATTGTGGATTAAGGTCACCACAGGGTCCATGAATCATGCGATGAGTAACAATCTCATATAGTCTACCATATAGTTCTGGATCTGGTAGTTCAGCAACAATGACTGCATCCACTTTGTCTGAAGTATCTAATTTATCTTTTTCTTGAAGTATTATTAGAAGATGTGCATGTGGAAGGCCTCTTTTTTGAAATTCAATGGTATATACATAAGCAAGACATTTGCCAAATAACTGATTTATAGTGAAGTCACGTATTAATTCATTTAATTTAATCTTAAAAACTCTGGCTACTAAATCTGGTCGATCTGAAGCAGTTTGTCCAAGAAGTAGATTTAGTGTAATTTCTGGCCATTGTGGATTACATGTAAATGTCACAAATAAATCGGGTTTGCCAAATTTTGTCACAATAGCCATAGCATCATTGTATCTTTCTCTCATATTCCGAGGAGATCCTTGAAAGGAAGATGGTAAAATGATGGCTTTGCCAGCTGTCATGTCTCTGCTTGTAGCCACGTCAGCAACATAGTCCATGAGTCCAGAATATTGTTCTACACGGAGTTTATCTTGTTGATATTTGATAAAGTTTAAATTATTTGCCTCAACTTGCAAATATGAATCAATAATCCATTGTTGTGTTAGTTTCCCACCACATAAAATTGGATTAAATACATTGCGAATGGCAATTTGAGCTACTTTAAATTCAAGCATAGAAACATTATTTCGGATTCTGGCTTTAGCATTTGGGTAGCTGGGAAGAGTTAATTTTGGTTGCCAACCTGCTTCTCCGTGTGGGAAAAAGATGGGATATGTCATTGGATCTAAATTTGGACTTAAGATACTCATATTAATAAACGGTTGGTCCTCATTTCTAGGATATATTCGTATGTCTCTTTGAAATGGTGGTTCTCCTTCATCATTGTGAAACACCATTGCAACCTCATTTGTTGTTGGCAAGTTATAACGACGTTTATCAGTATGTCTGTCTCTTTTAAGCACCATATTAACCTTCGGCATTGGTAATTGATGTGTTTGTGAATGAAGTAGTTGTTCATTTTCTACTTCTGCCAATTTTTTATAAGCTTTACTGTAGGGATTGTTGTCCATAATGTTATTTAGCTCTATGAAAACAGTGGGTAAGCATTTTTTATTTTCTTCCATCTGCATACGTTGGTCAACAGCTTCCATTGTATCTAGGACATATAGTTGAGCGAATTTTCTTTTATTTCCTTCCTCTGGATGTAAATGGGAAGTGCGATGATAAATTTGTCCTTGGACTTTAAAACAGTAAGGACCATGTCCTGGTACATTAGCAGCTAATGTTGCCCCCATGGATGCAAAGGATATGGCACTATTGTAGGATCTTATGTTTGTCTTAAAATTTTTGTAGTTTGGAAAAGTAGGTTCAGTCATAATATTTTGTAAATAAATAGGAAATTCTTTCCTTTCTGGAAGTTTGAACTTGCCTTTTTGACAACAACTAATAAATTGTCCATCTCTGGGTCTCTCCTGTTTAAAATAATAAGCCTCACAAAACTGACATTGAGTAGTCATGTCCCCACAACTATGAACCTCTACTGCTAAAGACTTGAGTAGAGGACAATTTGCAAAGCATATAGGATTTTGCCTTTCATATTCATCAGGTGAAATGTCATATAATGTTTCAACAACAGGTTCTAAATGTTTTGTTTTTTTCGTTGCTTTTCTTGGTATATGTTGTATTGTTTGAGGTAAAATGTCATCTAATGTTTCATGAAACGGTTCTAAATGCTTTGTTTTCTTTGTTGCTTTTTTTGGTATCTCTTGTCTTTTTTCTGGCAAAATGTCATCTGATGTTTGAGCAACAGGTTGTAAATGCTTTATTTTCTTTGTAGTTTTTTTTGACATATCTTTAATTTCTGCAAGTGACAGTCTTTTGCTTGCAATTCTTTTGCGTTCTTTTTCTCGTCGAATTTCCTTCTTCTCCGGTGTCTGCTGGCTGTCTGCTCTCTGTCGTCGTTCTCTAGCTTGGCGTCTTTTCTTTTCTTGTTTACTCTCATTATCAGCCATGTTAATCTGTAAAAAGAAAATAATGTACCATTAGTTTATTTTGAGATGTTAAGTTGTTTTTCATGACATATAGTTATCAATAGTGTGTTAACATTTTATAGTTAATCAATTTCAATGCGTTCAATTGAATAAAAGTCTAAATAAGGGCATGAGATAATTATTTAAAGACATTTTTATTTATTAAACATGTATCCAAAAGCAAGTGTTTCAGTAACTAAAAAGGTATTTAAAAAAGGTGTTATTTACTTATTTACAGCACTATTCAATTTGTCAAATGGCAATTAAATTAGGGTTTAGGACTGGAATGTTACAATGACAAATTGTATAGATTCTGTGTTTTTAGACTTTTTTGGACTATGCCAATTTATTTTTTAAGTTTACATTGAAGTTTGTTTTTATTGTTAAAGATTATTGGCCCTAAAAGACAAATAAGAGATAGATGATAGATATTACTTTTTATACTGTACCTTGGTTGAAGTTTGATTTCAAGCAAAATTCTTTGTTGGTCCTGTGTTGAAAGCCTTCGTCCGATGGTCTGGTCCTGTGTTGAAAGTCCTCGTCCGATGGTGTAGTCCTCTGTTGAAAGTCCTCGTCCTCTGGTGTGGTCCTCAGTTCCAACTCCTGTTCCGATGTTCTTGACGCAGTATCTGTTATAAAATAAAAATGAAAATGTTATGTTATTTGAATGTCTTTGTATGAATGAAAAAATGGCATTATTTCTGTGTTTTTCTACAATCCTTTTTGGTGCGCCACAATTTTGGTATGCTTCTGTAGGCTATTTTCTAAGGCTTATAGGTGGTTAAACATTAAAGAAGAATATTAATTAATTTTTCTCTTTTTTTACTTGTTATACTGTACCTTGGTTGAAGTTTGATTTGAAGCAGAATCTTTGTTGGTCCTGTGTTGAAAGCCTTCGTCTGATGGTCTGGTCCTGTGTTGAAAGTCCTCGTCCAATCGTCTGGTCCTCTGTTGAAAGTCCTCGTCCGATGGTGTAGTCCTCTGTTGAAAGTCCTCGTCCAATGGTCTGGTCCTCTGTTGAAAGTCCTCGTCCGCTGGTGTGGTCCTCAGTTGAAACTCCTGGTCCGATGTTCTTGACGCAGTATCTGATATAAAATAAAAATGAAAATGTAATATTATTTTAATGTATTTGTATGAAGTAAAAAATGACATAATTTTTTTGTTTTTCTACAATCCCGTTTGGTGTCCACCACTTTTGGTATGCTTATTTAGGCCTTTTTCTAAGGCTTATAGATTGTTAAACATAAAATAAGTATCTAAATGTACTTTGGTATGTGTTTGTGTGAGTTTTCATACAATCCTGTTTGGTGCGCACCACTGTTGGTATGCTTATTTAGGCTTCTTTCTAAGGCTTATAGGTTGTTAAACATAAAATAAGAATGTAAATGTAGTTTGCTATGTGTTTGTGTGAGTTTTCATACAATCCTGTTTGGTGCGCACCACTGTTGGTATGCTTATTTAGGCTTCTTTGTAAGGCTTATAGGTTGTTAAACATTAAATAAGAATCTAAATGTAGTTTGCTATGTGTTTGTGTGAGTTTTCATACAATCCTGTTTGGTGCGCACCACTGTTGGTATGCTTATTTAGGCTTCTTTCTAAGGCTTATAGGTTGTTAAACATTAAATAAGAATGTAAATGTAGTTTGCTATGTGTTTGTGTGAGTTTTCATACAATCCTGTTTGGTGCGCACCACTGTTGGTATGCTTATTTAGGCTTCTTTCTAAGGCTTATAGGTTGTTAAACATTAAATAAGAATCTAAATGTAGTTTGCTATGTGTTTGTGTGAGTTTTCATACAATCCTGTTTGGTGCGCACCACTGTTGGTATGCTTATTTAGGCTTCTTTCTAAGGCTTATAGGTTGTTAAACATAAAATAAGAATGTAAATGTAGTTTGCTATGTGTTTGTGTGAGTTTTCATACAATCCTGTTTGGTGCGCACCACTGTTGGTATACTTATTTAGGCTTCTTTCTAAGGCTTATAGGTTGTTAAACATTAAATAAGAATCTAAATGTAGTTTGCTATGTGTTTGTGTGAGTTTTCATACAATCCTGTTTGGTGCGCACCACTGTTGGTATGCTTATTTAGGCTTCTTTCTAAAGCTTATAGGTTGTTAAACATAAAATAAGAATGTAAATGTAGATTGCTATGGCCCTCATTCAATTGCAATTTGGCCAATTGAATAGGGGTCAAAATAAGGACATAATATAATTTTTTTTATTAAGTTTTTAGTTAGTAAACATCTATCCAAAAGCAAGGTTTTCACTAACTAAAAACTTATTAAAAAAAAATATGCTGTGTGCTTATTTAGAGCCCTATTCAATTGGCCAAATCGCAATTGAATGAGGGCCTATGTGTTTGTGTGAGTTTTCATACAATCCTGTTTGGTGGGCACCAATGTTGGTATGCTTATTTAGGCTTCTTTCTAAGGCTTATAGGTTGTTAAACATTAAATAAGAATCTAAATGTAGTTTGCTATGTGTTTGTGTGAGTTTTCATACAATCCTGTTTGATGCGCACCACTGTTGGTATGCTTATTAATGTAGTTTTGTAATGCTAATAGGTTGTTAAACATAAAATAAGAATGTAAATGTAGTTTGTTATGTGTTTGTGTGAGTTTTCATACAATCCTGTTTGGTGGGCACCAATGTTGGTATGCTTATTTAGGCTTCTTTCTAAGGCTTATAGGTTGTTAAACATTAAAATAAGAATGTAAATGTAAATCCTGTTTGATGGGCACCACTTTTGTTATACTTATGTAGTGTTTTTTCTAATGGTTATACATTGTTAAACAATCACATTTGAATGAGGCCCTCGGCCATTAAACATATTTAGGTCCTGAATCAATTGCGTTTTGACCAATTGAATAGGGCTCTATATAAGCACATAAAATATTTTTTGACAGAAGTTTTTAGTTAGTGAAGACCTGGGCCCTCATTCAATTGAGATTTGTCCAATTGAATAGGACTCTAAATAAGCACATAGCATATTTTTTTTAAAGAAGTTTTTAGTTAGTGAAAACCTTGCTTTTGGATAGATGTTCACTAACTAAAAACTTCATTAAAAAAAATATGTTATGTGCTTATTTAGACCCCTATTCAATTGGCCAAATTGCAATTGAATGAGGGCCCTATTATGTGCTTATATAAAGCCCTATTCAATTAGCCAACTCACAATTGAATAAGGCTCATGGTTCGGTTCTTTTTTATACTTAAATACTTTACCTTGATTGAAGTGTGGAATGACAGAGGGTCCCCTCCTGCCAATCTTAATCCGCCGGTCTTCTTGTAGTGTCTGTTTGAAAAATAAAGTGAAATAGTGAATTATAGAATTTTTTATTTGTATTTAACAAACCATGGCCTTTTCAGCATTTAAAGTATTTTTGTATCTTACCTCTTGTTCTTTGTTGGTGTTCTTTAAAAGGGATTGTGCTTCACAGTGTACGGTGCAAATTGTTGAAAGACGCTGTTGATGCAGAGTCTGTTTGAATATTTAAAAAAGTAGAAAGATTGAGTTTTAGGTGATCTATTGAATTGCAGTAAATTAATTTCATTGAATTATACTTCTGTAATTAATTTGAATTAACATTATTTTTTGGTGGGTGCTACACACATATGTCACATACATGAAGCACATTTCCATAGTTGAAAGTAATTTTTTTGTGTGCGTGTGACATATCAGTATACATGAATCATATTTTAATTGTTAAATTAACCTTATTTTTATTTTTGGCCAACATACATAAATGTGTGTGACATGTGACTATAGATGATACACATATATGTGCGTGTCACATATCAGTATACATGACTCATATTTTAATAGTATTTTAATAGTCCCGACTTATTTTTTTGTAATGTAATTTAAATGTAGTTGTTTAATTAGTTTGTTGCAGGGGCAATACACATAAATGTGCATGTAACATGTCACTATACATTATACGCATAAATGTGCGTGTCACTTGTCACTATACATTATACACATAAATGTGCATGTAACATGTCAGTATACATTATACACATAAATGTGCGTGTCACATGTCACTATACATTATACACATAAATGTGCATGTCACATGTCACTATACATTATACACATAAATGTGCGTGTCACTTGTCAGTATACATTATACGGCTAAATGTGCGTGTCACTTGTCAGTATACATTATACGCATAAATGTGCGTGTCACTTGTCACTATACATTATACACATAAATGTGCGTGTCACTTGTCACTATACATTATACACATAAATGTGCGTGTCACTTGTCAGTATACATTATACGCATAAATGTGCGTGTCACATGTCAGTATACATTATACGCCTAAATGTGCGTGTCACATGTCACTATACATTATACACATAAATGTGCGTGTCACTTGTCAGTATACATTATACGGCTAAATGTGCGTGTCACTTGTCAGTATACATTATACGCATAAATGTGCGTGTCACTTGTCACTATACATTATACACATAAATGTGCGTGTCACTTGTCACTATACATTATACACATAAATGTGCATGTAACATGTCAGTATACATTATACACATAAATGTGCGTGTCACATGTCACTATACATTATACACATAAATGTGCATGTCACATGTCACTATACATTATACACATAAATGTGCGTGTCACTTGTCAGTATACATTATACGGCTAAATGTGCGTGTCACTTGTCAGTATACATTATACGCATAAATGTGCGTGTCACTTGTCACTATACATTATACACATAAATGTGCGTGTCACTTGTCACTATACATTATACACATAAATGTGCGTGTCACTTGTCAGTATACATTATACGCATAAATGTGCGTGTCACATGTCAGTATACATTATACGCCTAAATGTGCGTGTCACATGTCACTATACATTATACACATAAATGTGCGTGTCACTTGTCAGTATACATTATACGGCTAAATGTGCGTGTCACTTGTCAGTATACATTATACGCATAAATGTGCGTGTCACTTGTCACTATACATTATACACATAAATGTGCGTGTCACTTGTCACTATACATTATACACATAAATGTGCGTGTCACTTGTCAGTATACATTATACGCATAAATGTGCATGTCACATGTCAGTATACATTATACGCCTAAATGTGCGTGTCACTTGTCAGTATACATTATACGCATAAATGTGCGTGTCACATGTCAGTATACATTATACGCATATATGTGCGTGTCACTTGTCAGTATACATAAACCTCTTTGTCTTCTTTAATTTTTTTTTTTGATGTCCTGTCTTGAAAATAAGTAATATATTATAGCTTACCTCTCAGTTGTAATTTGCACAATGTAAAGTAGTAAATTAGGAAAGAATTATCTTCTAAAGTTTTAGCAGCAGTTATCTCAGAAGTCACTCTGTTCATCACCTGAGGAGAAATGTATTTTTCTCTGTCAAATAGACAGTATTTATAAACTTGTAGAACATTCTGGAAAGTTAGACCGTTAGAACGTAATACGCATGCGCTATTTGCGTTCCAGCTTACAATTTGCGTTCCATCCGCCATTTTGTGCGTAGTAGTGTTTAAAATGGTGTTTAATATGAGTGTGATCCGTTCCGCATAGTATGTGTTTCATTATTGCGAGTAAGTGTAGTGTAGTTACGTCTGGAGCCTCGTTTTCGTTTTGTTCGGCGGCCATTTTTTCTCTCGCTTAGCCGATTTTCGGTCGTTTAAACTGTTTGTTTTCACTTAAATGGACGTGTAAATGAACTTTTGGAGGTGCCGGATGCCCCCCCCGTGCTATAAGTAAGGTTTTTATGTGTTTGTTGTGTTTATTTCTTGTGTTTGTGATGTTTTGATGCGCGGCGGTTGGAATGGGTCTTTCGCGGCCGTATTTTTTTCCGATGCGGCCGTATTTTGTTGCGATATACGCAGTTAGCTTTTACGTGTACGACGCAGTGTATTTGTTTCTTCATCGTGCGTATGTGTGTTAAGAGCGTGTGAGGGGCCTTTTTTACTGTTTTTTTGTTAAGTCTTGCGTCTGTGTGTCTGGGTGTAAGCGGGTGTGAGGCGACTTTGATTTTTTTTTTGTTATGAAGTTATGTGTGTGTGTATGTGTGTGTTAACACAGCCGATGTTGGGATGCTCCCACCACCGCAAATGCGGACCCTCGCTTCGCGAGGATCCGCATTTGCGGGGACGTTGTTTGTTTTTTGTTGGCTGGGCGGTTGGGTTTATTCTGTTAAAAAAGTCGTGTGTGTGTATGTGTGTGTTAACACAGCCGACGTTGAGCCTCCACAACCGCAAATGCGGGCCCTCGCTTCGCGAGGACCCGCATTTGCGGCGAACTGCGTCCCTCGCTTCGCGAGGGACGCAGTTTCTTCAAGCGTGAGCAACGACTTGGGTTTTTGTTGGCTGGGCGGTTGGGTTTATTCTGTTACAAAAGTCGTGTGTGTGTATGTGTGTGTTAACACAGCCGACGTTGAGCCTCGACAACCGCAAATGCGGGCCCTCGCTTCGCGAGGACCCGCATTTGCGGCGAACTGCGTCCCTCGCTTCGCGAGGGACGCAGTTCTTGCGGGCTCGCTACGCGAGCCCGCAAGCGTGAGCCGACGTTGAGCCTCGACAACCGCAAATGCGGGCCCTCGCTTCGCGAGGACCCGCATTTGCGGCGAACTGCGTCCCTCGCTTCGCGAGGGACGCAGTTCTTGCGGGCTCGCTACGCGAGCCTGCAAGCGTGAGCAACGACTCGTACGCTCACAACTATATATGTGATATTTATAACGTGTGAAAACTTGGTGTAAATAAAACACAGTCATTCTACAGCACATGTTACATGTCAGATCAACACTATCCCGTTAAGATGCCAGGGGCCTTCTTTTGTCCTAATTATATCATTAAAGGGAAGCTGTCATCTCATTAAAGGGCAACAGTGTTGAAATGCTTCTACAGGATCATTTGAAAAACAAAACATAATAATGAGAAAAAATGTTTTTTAGACTGAAAAAATAAACATAATCTTTTCATTTTGCTAATTCTTTATAAAATTATTATTTGCTGCAGGCGTTCATTTTGTTTTTTTGCTTGCTGTTGCAAGTTATTTCCTCAGGTATGTGTTTCTTTTTAAACTACAAAGCTTCACTATTGTCCTGCTGAGAGCATTGGCAGTTCTTACTGCCACTTTCTGCTTTACAAGTGGTCTTCGCTAAAGTGTGATTACATGGCTCCTGTAGGAAAAACGGAAAATGTAACATGTTCTATGAAGACTCTACATAGTCAGTCAAATCCTTATGTGCAACTCAGTTTCCCATAAAAGCAGCTCATCCCCTTACAAGAACACTTACGGGACATGTTAGGCTCCTAGTACCAGAAAACAAACGGCCTAAAAAAGCATTTCACAGGACCCTAATAAAAGAACAAAATACTCCTACGCGCGTTAGAGCACAAAAGAAGCCTTTCTAATGGTTAACTGAGCTTTCTACAACAAGAAATAATAAAGAATACAAATAAATTACCATGTCAATTATAAATACCTGCTCACATGATTAAACACTGACATCCAACTGATGCTAAGCCACACCTGCTTATTATGGAGCCCCAGGGGTTAAAGCCTACTTGACTGCCTTACAAATAGATTTAAAATCCCCTCAGCAAAAATTCTGCCTTAGCATATAATGTATATCCCATGACATTTAATACCATGTAATATGTGTGAAATTAACATATAAAGTATTGTTTCTGAACTACGATGTCATGTGCAATGCTAATAAACCTCATCAATGTGTTGGCAGTCAGAATGTGTATAATGTTATCATATCATTATGCACTCTCATTAATGTGTCATTAGTAATATCTGTAATGTATGAGCAAGTGTTATTATGAATCCAAAGATGTAGCTCTACCACTAAATGTTTTATAAGAGATATGGAATTAAAGAGATATCTCACATTTCTTTTGACAGTACATTATTTGAAGGTTTTACTAAAGTTATTATTCAAGGCTTGACAAAGAGAGGAAATACTTACTTAATGCTTGACTCCTGGCGTAGTATACATTTTATTGTGATTATTTCATCTCTCATTAGTATCCTGCCATGCCCAAAATGTTTGGCTTTAAAACAAAATGTAGACATTCTCCGAGATTTGATTTTTCTTGTAGTTTAATTCGAACCATGTTGACCAAAGTTAGGGTGCAATTTCCAGGATTATTTATAAATGTTTATTTTTCTAGTAAATTAATTTCTTTGGGGTAAATAATCTATTTATTAGTATTCGTCATGTTGTAATAAATGTGTCATTAACATATAATGTGATGTATTTGCAATGTTCATGTGCAATGCTAATAAACTCCATCAGTTTTAGCAAGTAGCATGTGATTTCTAACACCTTAATATATGACATAGCACTTAATACATTGGTGTACAGTCAGTTAAATGAGTGCTGCTACCAGTTCTGGATTGCAGTATCATCCTGGTTATATATTCAGGTTCTCTCAGGCTGAACACAATTGCATGACTACAATTATTATTATTATTATTATTATTATTATAGTTTATTTATAACGCGCCAACATATTCCGTAGCCCTGTACACAAATTAGGTTCAGGCAATGTTAAATACAGATTAACATTTAGAAAAGGAAGGAAAGCCCTGTCTTTGAGCTAGGAATCCAATGTCCATGGTGAATTCCCAAAGTACTTATGATAGAAACTCGCAGACTTACAATCTAAGGTACAATCTACGATGAATAATATCAAGTAACATAATATGTTCCATTGTATGTTTGCATGTGTTATAGTGCTCAGTGAAAAAGAACCAAAATACATAAGCAAAAACTACATGTTTCATTGTATGCATGGATGTGTTATAGTGCTCAATGAAAGAGAACCCAAATACATAAGCAATCCTGGATCTCACAACTACTAGTCTAGTGTACATGCACATAACAATCAATCACCATAAATTCAGTGTATGCATTCTTATGTTAGTGTGCTACAATGTAGGTCAGTCTATACATGCATGTATTAGTGTGTTAAAGAGTGTGCATATGTGTGTTTCAGGGTGTGAATGCATGTGCAAGCGGTTTACAATGTATATGCAAGTGCAAGCATTTATGTGTTTGGTGTTGAAATATGTTTCTGTGTATGCATAATTGTATATGTGTTAGAGTTCTACATACATGTTTAAGTGTGTTACAATGTGTATAAATGGACGTTTAATATGTTCCATTGTATGCATGCATGTGTTATAGTGCTTTACAGTTGTTATTGTGCTTTACATATTATTATTAATACAATATAAACAGATTCAGAAAATGAAGGGCCCTGTTTTGAGCTTAGAATCCTTGTAGAAAGTGCTTTTACCAAAGCACCCTACAAGACTGGAAACTCGCTAATTAGAATCTAAAGGGAATGAAAGGGACAGAGACCTGGATAAGAGTAACATATAAGGAATAACAAGGGCCAAGAAAGAAGTGAAAGTTAGAAAGATTATTATTTACCGGGAGAGGGGAGGTGAAAGGCTCTAGTATGTAATAAGTTGTATGAGATAATATAATCTGAAAATAGGAAGGTCAGGTAATTTCCATGGCTCTATAAATTTAAACTGAATAGGGGCGGGTGGGTGAGGGACAGGGAGGGAAGGCAGTGCTCTCAGGATTTCACAGGTTTAGCAGGCCTGGGTGCAGGTATAAATTAGCACTAAAAGAAAATGGAAGCATGGTAAGAAGGACAGGTAGAACATGGAAGAGAGAGGAATGAGAGAGTGAGATAGAGAGAAAACGTAATTGACAGGAAAGGCTTGAGATGTGAGAAGGAGATTTAAGGAAATTATTTAAGCCATGAATGGGGGAATGATTGGGGCGGGTAGGGAGGACCAGACTGGTTGCAGCAAACATTTGTTGGGAGTTGAAAAAAATGCTAGAAATACTTATACAATAGTAATATTAATAAAGAAATTGGCTCCAGGGTTGTGGCAACTTTTCATAGTTTTCTCCATACCTACTGGTGTGTAGGATGTTCTCAGGAATTCACAGATTTAGCAGGCCGGGGTGCCGGTATAAATTAGCACTGCTGGTTGGTAGGATGTTCTCATGATTTCACGGATCTAGCAGGCCTGTGTGCCGGTATAAATTAGCACTAAAATAAAATGGAAACATGGTAAGAGGGACAGATAGAACAGGAAGAGAGAGGGACGAGAGAGTACGATAGAAAGAGAACTTAAGAGAAAGGAAAGGCTTGAGACATGTGAGAAGGAGGAGGTTTAAGGAAATTATGCAGGCCATTAATGAGGGAAGAATGGGGAGGGTAGGGAGGACAAACATTTGTTGGGCGTTGAAAAAAAATGCTATAAATAATTATATTTCCCCATATATAATAGCATGCATACAATAGTAACATTGATAAAGATACTGGCTCCAGGGATGGGACAACTTCCATAGTCCTCTCCATACCTGCTGGTGTATAGGATGTTCTCAGGATTTCACAGATTTAGCAGGTTTGGGTGCAGCTATAAATTAGCACTACTGGTGTGTAGGTTGTTCTCAGGATTTCACAGATTTAGCAGGCCTGGGTGCAGCTATAACTTAGCATTGCTAGTGTGTAGGAAGTACTGTAACTGGTATTATTTGATTGATTGTCTGCGGTCAACCACACAATTGCATGTGCTCTATGAATGGCGTCTAGCATAGACCTCCCACATACTATTATGAAGCCTATAAAATTATCAATAGCGCTCCAATTGTATAACTATCACATGAATAATAAAGGCTGTACTGGTTCACCCATGTAATAAAGGCCCAATGACCTGCATATGTGTGACTCTACACTGTATCTAATGTTCCCCATTATATTAACCTTTCTAGTGTACTTGCCAATGTCCCCCCCAGAAAATTGTCTCTTATTTTGTTTTGCACAAGGGCCCCTCATTCGCTAACTCCGCCACTAGACAGATGCATCAGTACATAGGGAGGATAATTAACAAATGTGTTATGTATAATTTGGGTATTTAAATTTCCATTTGCTTTGCTTGAGGAAGGTGCTATTGTTGCTTCATTAGGATATGAACTCCTTCTTCCTTCTTCTAAGGGCCACTGCACAATGGAAAATAAAATATCTGTTTGGAAATTTTAAGTCTAACTAAGAGCATGATTAAGGAAGAAAAAAATCATAAATCTAATTTTAATTCAATTTCTCTCTCTTCCCCACTTCATCACAGCTGCTATGCTGATTGATATAACAATTTCTATGTCCTGCTCCAGAAACTGTTCAACAAAAAAATCTATTTTTTTTTCCATAAAGTGAGGTTATTACCTTGACTTTGTAACCACCACTTTTTTAATACAAGCAAATTGTTTTAAATGACTACGCTGGATAATTTTTATACTTGTAAATACCATATCTGCACATACTGCAAGTTTATTTGTTGGAAGAACACGTGTTGATATCAGAGTGTCAGCTTGTTGTGATGCTGGTATGAAAGAAGCTCTCTTTATTGATTTCAGTTGAAATATTTTTCTTTGATGCCTTTCACAGATAACGCTTAGGTGCCCCAGAATTGCTCCAGTTTTACTTTGATAAACATGCCCTATTGACGTATACATATTAAGATGAAAGTGTGGAAAAATTCAAAAGTAAAGAACATTGCTTGATATTTATGAAAGCTGAAAGATTTAGTGGTACTCATTGCATTCTTTTCACATTTTGCTATACGTTTTTAAGAAGTTTCTTAACTGCCTTTGCCAGTCAAACCTGGTGCAAATAAAATTGACTTTTATATTAAATCATCAGTTGTATCAAATAGTAGTACTTTACTAACAATAATATTAAATATGAGACTTGATTCCAACTATTTTTTCTTCCTTTTCTAGACAGTATTTCTTATTTTTTTAGTAAGAACTTAAAGGACCACTGTACTATATAAATGGGTTTCCTGGTGGCCCACCAGTGGTTAGGATTTAGTGCTTTCACCTCTGGGACATGGGTTCGATTCAAGTCAGGGAACCAAGAGGTCACACCACCCTGAAGACATGCAGGTTTGGGCCTGGTCGGTACTTGCCGTCCATGAGGTCACAGACACGAAAATAAGCTGTCTCATCAAATCTGGAACAAGAGGCAGTGGATGAGAATAAGATCAACACCTGTATATGAGTGCATTTTGTGATACCTATGTGCAAAGAGGAATAGAAAGAGAGATGGACTCCAGTGAGTGGTATAGAAAAAGAGGTGGACTCCTGTGAGAGGGAGAGAAAGAAAGGTAGGCAGGCTTGCGAGAGGGAGAGAAAGAGAGGTGGACTCCTGTAAGAGGGAGAGAAAGAGAGGTGGACTCCTATGAGAGGGAGAGAAAGAGAGGTGGACTCCTGTGAGAGGGAGAGCAAGAGAGGTGGACTCCTGTGAGAGGGAGAGAAAGAGAGGTGGATTCCTGTGAAAGGGAGAGAAAGAGAGGTGGACTCTTGTGAGAGGGAGAGAAAGAGAGGTGGACTCCTGTGAGAGGGAGAGAAAGAGAGGTGGATTCCTGTGAAAGGGAGAGAAAGAGAGGTGGACTCTTGTGAGAGGGAGAGAAAGAGAGGTGGACTCCTGTGAGAGGGAGAGAAAGAAAGAAAAGTAGGCTTGTGAGAGGGAGAGAAAGAGAGGTGGACTCCTGTGAGAGGGAGAGAAAGAGAGTGGACTCCTGTGAGAGGGAGAGAAAGAGAGTGGACTTCTGTGAGAGGGAGAGAAAGAGAGGTAGGCTTGTGAGAGGGAGAGAAAGAGAGGTGGACTCCTGTGAGAGGGAGAGAAAGAGAGGTAGGCTCGTGAGAGGGAGAGAAAGAGAGGTGGACTCCTGTGAAAGGGAGAGAAAGAGAGTGGACTCCTGTGAGAGGGAGAGAAAGAGAGGTGGACTCCCATGAGAGGGAGAGAAAGAGAGGTAGTCTTGTGAGAGGGAGAGAAAAAGAAGTGGACTCTAGAGAGGGAGAGAGAGAGATGGACTCGTGAGAGGGAGTGAAAGAGAGGTGGACTCCTGTGAAAGGGAGATAAAGAGAAGTGGACTCATGTGAAAGGGAGAGAAAGAGAGGTGGGCTCGTGAGAGGAAGAGATAGAGAGGTGGCCTCATGTGAAAGGGAGAGAAAGAGAGGTGGGCTCGTGAGAGGAAGAGAAAGAGAGGTGGACTCATGTGAAAGGGAAATAAAGAGAGGTGGACTCGTGAGAGGGAGAGAAAGAGAGGTGGACCCCTGTGAAAGGGAGAGAAAGAGAGGTGAACTCATGTGAAAGGGAGAGAAAGAGAGGTGGGCTCGTGAAAGGGAGAGAAAGAGAGGTGGGCTCGTGAAAGGGAGAGAACGAATGGTGTACTCCTGTGAGAGGGAGTGTAAGAAAGGTGGACTCCTGTGAGTAGGAAAAGAAAGAGAGAGGTGGACTCCTGTGAAAGGGAGAGAAAGAGAGGTGGACTCTAGAGAGGGAGAGAGAGAGAGGTAGATTCCTGTGAAAGGGAGAGAAAGAGAGGTGGACTCGTGAGAGGGAAATAAAGACAGGTGGACTCGTGAGAGGCAGAGAAAGAGAGGTGGACTCATGTGAAAGGAAATAAAGAGAGGTGGACTCATGTAAGAGGGAGAGAAAGAGAGGTGGGCTCATGAGAGGGAGAGAGAGGTGGATTCCTGTGAAAGGGAGAGAACGAATGGTGGACTCCTGCGGATGCTTCTCTCCTATAGCTCCAGTTTGTTAGGAAATTATCCTTCCCATAGATGAATATTGCTGAGGACTTTATCACAAAATTAGTTTTAGAAAAATTAGCAGAAGTTTATAAAATTTACCAAATATCTTACAAGGCTTCCTCCCACTTTTATAATTTAATAAGAGAATTAGCAAACATCTCACCATTTCAGATGTTCTTTCTCTCTATGGCATATTTTCTCAACACCTGACCTTTCCATACATATACATTGTTTAAAACACATTCTTAAGTGCATAACACAAAATAGAAACCAAAGTGTCCTTTTAACTTTTCGGGCAATATTTGCATTTGATTTGAGAACCAATTAAATGGCAGGCAGGCATTCACCATAACTAATGCAAATTTAGTATTTAAAGCACATTTAATTAACATTTTTAAGGGCCAGAGTAGAAAATTAATTGCTATGTTAAATTTTTGGGACTTTTGCCAACCTTGCAATAGTTCCCCAAACAGGAGGAAGCTATGCATAGAAAATGTCACTCATCAAGAGTGTTCCTGAGAAACAATATTTCCAAGTCCTGTGCCGCAAATCCCCTGAGAATCTTTTATCCCTCAATCAGAAATACAGAGAGTTTTGTGTATATACTGTATAAAGATGATGAAAGCCTTCTGAGGCATTGTTTCTGTTAAATTTTAAACATGTACAATTTCTTTCATGTGGGAAATCAAGTTCTTTTCATAGTCACAGAAAATGTATTCAAGGAAGCTCGCAGTTTCTCAAAACTAATACACAAATAATCACATAACTCAGTATTTATTTTGTGAAAAGGAACGCCATTAAACAAGATCTGGTGTTCATCATGGATTTCATTTCCAATAGAAAGCTGGAAACTTTCTCGGGAGTTTGAGCCTTTAAGCTCATTCAGTCTCTATCGAATTAACTTCAAATAAAAATCAAAGATTAAAAAAAAAGAAGAAAAGAGAAGCTGCAGCTTTTTTTTTTGGAACAAACTACAATCAAAACAGTTACCAAATAACCAGAAAATGAGACAGCGTATACGTCTTTGTATATAATGTTTTATATCTAGACCTTCAAAACATTATATATCAGCGAGGTATTTAGACTGAAGTTGATAATTACATGAATTAGGCTTTTCAATTAAAAATAAAATGCATAAAATATATTTTGAAGGTGCTCTCTGATTGCCTATAAATATATATATATATATATATATATATATATATATATATATATATATATATATATATATATAAAGTAGAGTCTCGATTATCCATCTCCCGATTACCCTTTATGCTGTGTTATCTGACACTCGAGAAACTAACTCAGGTCATCAGTACATCCTGGTTGCAGTCTATTATGCTACGTGATATCCCAAAGCTGGTCCTTTGAGGGCTACAAGCTCTAAGAGTTGGAATTCCAAGAGAAATATTTACAGACCAAGGTACTCAATTTGTGTCTAAACTTATGACAGATCTGTGTAAGGTATTATAATTCTGATCTTTGAGAACATCAGTGTATCCTCCATAAAAACATGGACTGTTGGAGAGATTCAACTGGAAATTAAAGGGAATGATATGGAAAGTGGTGGACTGCATTGGAAAAAACTGTGACATATTATTTTTTTGTCTTCTATTTGCAGTTTGAGTGATACCTCAGGCCTCTACCAGATTCTAGCCATTTCAACTCTTATATGGACTCAATCCATACATGACACATGGTTAGATCAAGGTGTTCCAGGAGAAAATGTTTTAGAATACGTCCAATACGTCTGAAAGATAGAATTGCACAAATTGGCCCTCTAGTCAAAGAACATGAGGAAAGCGCAACAAAAAAACTTACAATATCATAAAGCTTATGTCTGGAGATTTCAATCAGGGACAAAGTAATGGTAATAGTAACTAATGTGGAGAGTAAACTTCTGACAAGATGGCAGGCACCTTATGAAGTCATAGAAACCATCAGAGAAGTAGACTACAAGATCAAACAACCTGACCACCACAAGAGCAAATATATCAACAATTTGTTGATAGCACAATATGAGGAAAACACTGAAGTGGCTCTTGTTTCTTCTATTACACTATTGCTGAAAAAAGTATCCTGAAGAACAGATATCTCTAGAGTTATTCCCACAGTATGGGAAGAAGTTCTACAAATGATAGCCTGCAACGGAGATGTATTTTCAGCTTATCCATGATGGTCCGGAAACTCCACAATGGCATCATTATTAAGCGTAAGAGTCAAGCCATAACAAATGCTACAAA
Source organism: Discoglossus pictus (assembly GCA_027410445.1). NCBI lineage: Eukaryota > Metazoa > Chordata > Amphibia > Anura > Alytidae > Discoglossus > Discoglossus pictus. The sequence continues at coordinate 404,132,058 of CM050165.1, read as the reverse complement.
GCCTGATGGACAACATGATTGTCAAATTATTTCAGGAATTTAATTTCATACAAAGAGCCTGATAATGGTTGCGCATAGAGGGCTTTCTGTGTATACGGAACTGCTATGTTTTTAAAAACATTATACACCACAAACTAAAAAAGAAATAAAGAGCTTTATTTATTGAACAGCTCTCAGTGTGTGATTTCTTATAGACATCAATAGATACACACCTCTGCAACCTGATTGGTTGAAGCAATTAAGGAGCAGGAACACCACGCCCCCTGAGCCCTGAATCAACCAGTAGGTGGGCAGAAGAAATGTCAACAGATAAAAGCAAAAAAAATAAAATGTGTGGTTATCTCAGTAAAAAATGCACATATTTCAAAATTTCAAAAGTATTTAAATATGATTTTAGGAAATCTTTAATGTGTTGTGGTCCAAATTGTGCTGAAGTAACTGGCTCTTTAGCGACTTACTACAATCTGTAATTGAAAAATATTTAATCTTGGTCCCTTCTAAAAAAATCCCTATTTTCCAATTTGACATATTAATTCATTAGGTGGTATTGCTACTCATAAATTTAGTAACAAAAAAGTCTGATTATTGATCTTTCCGCACTCATGGTTTAATATTTCCAAGAATTAAGTTTCTACTTTCTTGAGATGAAGTATCTCTTAAATACACCTACATTAATGCAGCCATTAAATTAATTCTCCAAACAGGAACTAATTCCATCCTTGCCAAAAAACCTTCACTACATATCCTGGGATAATAACATTTATTTTGCCAATAAATTGACTTTCGGCTTCCATAGCAACCCAAATAATTTTGGCAATGTTGTTGAAATTCTAAATTAGATTCTACTTATTGTTTTCAGATTTACATCAGTCATACATTTTCTCGATGATTTTCTGTTTTTCACACCAATATTCTTCCAAACCTTTCAATCTCAATAAGGGCAAACAAATATTCTCAGCTCAATATCCCAATAACACAAGATACATCTCCAGCCAATGCACAAGACTGGAATTTCTCAAAATTATATTCAACTAGCGACTTGCCTGTCAAAAAATGACAGCAATGAAATTGTAAGGTAGCTAATGCTGTTTGGTGTGTAATAATGAAATATGTAATACATTAATAAATGAGTATACTTTACCTATTTTGAAGCATTGTGTTGAAGAGCTGCAATCTGTTTTGATGTTGCTGCAGCATTAGTGGTGTGGAGCTGCTGTGTAAGTGTGCTGAATGTGTGCAGTGTAATAGTGTGCGTGCGCGAGACCAAACCGTTAGCGTACTCGTGTACTTCCGCATTGTCGTAAAATGGCGGGTAATGTGTGGTATGCGACTTAGCAGAATATCCGTAGGTCTTTTGTGGTGTTTTGCGAGTTTCTTGTGGTGTTTTGCGAGTTTCTTGTGGTGTTTTGCGTGTTTAGAATGCTGTAGCCTGGTTTTTGTTTTGTTCGGCGGCCGTTTTTTCTCTCACTTAGAGAATTTTTTAGTGTCTAAGCTCGTTTATTTTGAGTTAAATGAAGGTGTAAGTTGCTTTTTTGAGGTCCTGGATGCTCCCTCTTGCTGTAGGTATTTATTGTGTTTCGAATTTTGTAATGTTCGCGAGTTGCGTCCGATTGTTGCAAGGTCGTAATGTGTGTTAACGTGTCTCGTATGTTGTTTGCGTTGCAAGGTAAAGTTTGTGAGGGTAGTAGTTGGTGTGTCGTGTTGTTTGCGTTGCGACGTAAAGTTTTGCGAGGGTCGAGCCAGCAACTGAGGCCCTCGCCCGTAGCCCTCCCTACGCAAGGGCCGTGGCTCGCTGCGCGAGCCCGCAAGCGTTAGCAACTACTCGTACGCTCACAGCTATATATGTGATACAAATCTCATTCGAGCTAAAATCCCTTGTATCCAATCAGAAATAAAAAAACACATCACTCAACCACACTGCTCTAGACAGTACCTTTTAGGTAAACTCACCTCCACAACCTGAATCATCCAAAATGGTAGAACTTTCGTAAGCCAGCTCCTGAAAAACATGGTCTTCTTCACAAATCGCAACTAACTCATTGAAATAAGCCAATACATTACTGCAGAATTCAAAATGTGGCTTAAATTCCTTAAATAAAGGAATTGGCAAAGTTAATGCATTATCTCAATTGAGTATCTCCCACCTACTCTAAAAATCTCATTTGATCATAATATCTAGTCCAATTTGATCATTTGTATCTATCTGAAAACTATGGGCCCCTATTCAACTAAGCAGTCTGAAAACTATGGACCCCTATTCAATTAAGCAAATATTGTTTACTGGATTCCGTAATGTTGCCCGTAAACTAATTTGCTATTCAATTGGCGTCTTTTAGCAAGCCGCAAATGATCTACGGGTTACAGGCTGAAAATCCCTGCCGTTGTGAACATTGTAACTTACAACTCATCTAAGCCTTTGATCTTTCAAGCACGCAAGAGTTACAATCGCTAAAATCGCAAATTGCTATTCAATTGCTGCAATTCCTCAAGCCTGCAAATGTTTTCACACACTTAAATGGCAAATGTAGAAAAACAATCCTATGGGTGCCAAATAGGATTCGCAAGGGGGTTAAACACCTGTTCGTAGCACTGTAAATGCAAATAAAAAATCAATAGTGCACTTTTAAAGATGGGAAAAGCGATGAAAGATAGAATTAATTGCACAACAATCTCAAGCTCGCAAATCTACAATAGAAAAGTATTATTTTTTATGTTTCATTTCGGTGTCATATCAATCTCAGGAATCAATGAGTTAATACATATCAGGCCATCCACATGGACTAGAACAGTATCGCCATTCATTTTTAATATTTTGTACATTGCTGGATTGCGAGTCCGATTATTTCCAATTTACATTCCTAATATCAGTCAACACATACTATAACCAAATCCATTGTTTGATTATCATTACTTAAGAACTTTCTACTTAAGTCATCATTCTTACATTCCTTAACAAACAGCAAGTTCCCTCACTGAAATAAACTCTCTTTCTGATTTTCAGTACCTCTTAAACAAATCTTCCATAATGATTAACAAAGATCTAGCCTCAAACACTATTAAACATATTCCTAAAATTAAAAAAACTGATCCCTCCCTCTTTAGATTCCAAATTAACTTACGCCAGCCAATGCCACATCTGCTCCATGTATCATGAAGCCTTTTCGAACAAATATCCAACATAATTTCTACGTAAATTAGCCTTTCCAATCACATTCCTATCTAGTTACCCCATTAAATTATTCTTGAGAAGTATTTTTAAATCTGTAAACCACAAACTCCAATGTAGACTTCCTACTGATAGACCCACATTTAAACCTCTAGCATCCTTACTTAATTCTAACCCATTTAACCAACAAACTGACAAAAGTTTGCTATATACTGTATTTGGCTTTTCTTGGGTCTTAAGGGCCAGGACATATTACTTATTCATCTAGAAACAGTAAATTATCAATCAACACTAATCTAATTCAGTTTAAGGAACATTATTTTCTCAAATTTGATCAAGCTATAACCTCAATAAATATTAACCCCTGGGGCCTGTGAGGGCCACAGTGTGCTATAAGGGGCTGTGGAAGCCACAGGGACTGCAAAGAGGCCACAGGGGGCCACAGAGGAGCTGCGGGGCCACAGGGCACTCAGGGGGTACTGGGGGCTCCTGTGGCTTGTTGGGGGCCACAGTGGGCCATAAAAAGCTGCAGGGGCCACAGGGAACCCCAGTGAGGTCTGCAGGGGCCATAAGTATTGGTAAGCCACAGGAGGCCCTGGGGCCACAGGGGACCTGCAGGAGCCTTAGAAAACCTGTGGGGTAACAGGGGGCCCATTGTGGTCCTTGGAGGACCCATGGGGGCCACAGGAGACCTGTGGGGGCCCCTTTAGTGTAATGGGGGCCACAGAGAACCCATGGGGGCCACAGAATACCTGTGGGAGCCCCTTGAGGGCCATGGGGGCCACAGGGTACGCACAGGGGCTACCAAGGACCTGCTGGGGCCACAGGAGGGCCACTGAAGCCACAGGGGGGCTTTGTGGCCACAGAGGTCCACGGGGGCCACAGGGAACCAGCGGGAGGTCTGCAGGGGCCCCTCAGAGGCCAGGGGCCTCTGTGAAAGGTACCGGGTGCACCGGTGGTAGCTCCGCCCCTGAATTCATTTCCATCTCATAATATACCTGTAGCCCTGCACACTAGTTAAAGGCTTGACTTATTTGTGGACAGGGTTTTAAAAATATAAAAAAAAATCCCCTTTATGCTACCTGCCAGGCCTATCAGACAGCTCCCAGCCACTTATTCCATTTTCTCCCTGTCATGACCCAGGGGTGAGGGGACCACGTGTGCTCCAAACCCCCCTGCTTTCAGCTATAGGAACACACATAGATTGTCAGGGTTTGAGCAATCTCAGTTCTCAGCGGCCTTTAACGGGTATCAGGATACATGCAGGTAAAAACAGGAAGCTCAGAAATCAGGTTCAGCAGTAGTACTCCTAATATTAATTAGAATTATTATATTCCCAGGAATAAGGCATATACAGTGATAATGTATTGTAAACTGAACTCCTTTATTAATAACAAACTCACATATTTATAGGCAGAGTAGCATTAACATAACTGGGGGACACTTCAAACCAAGTTAGGGTGTCAGTCCCAGGCCAATACCAGGAAGTTCTTTCTATATAAAGTTGGTAATGGTCAAGTAGTCACAGCATGGGAAGAGATAGCTAACCTGAATGGCTAAATGGCCATTGACACTTGTAGAGACATGTTAACCTTTTTATGCCACTGCTCAGGGCAGAGGGGAATGCCTCTTACCCATAAGGGTTTACAATTTTAGGTTAATATTAATAAAAATAATAATTTCACTAAACAAAAGCCACACAGTCTCCACCTCCACAATCCTGAAGTCCATGAAATTGTGATAGCCACAAAGTCCCCATGTCCAGGAAGTTGTGGCCTGTATAAAATAAACACACACTGACCTGTGTGTAATATACAAACATATACAGCCTGTTTATAACAACACACAAGTCCAGAGGTGTCACACTCCCTCTTTTATATTCTATGACATGTGATCTTATCCTTTTTCTGAAAACCATTATCATTTATTTCCATCTCGTATCATTATCATACCTGTAGTTCCATGTTTATATATATATATATATATATATAAATACTTTCTTCAGTCTGGCTTGATAAGGCTTTTAACTTATATGCAGAATACATCATGAGTAAGGCTGGTCTGGGTGAATCCAAAGCCGGAATGAATATCAACAACCTTAGATACGCCGATGATACTGCTTTGTAGGCTGAAAATAAGGAGGAACTAAAGGACTTATTGATGAGGGTAAAAGAAGAGAGTGCAAAAGTTGGCCTGCTGCTCCATGTTAAAAAGACGAAGATCATGGCAAACGGCAATCTCACTTCCTGGCAAATAGATGGGGAAGAAGTGGAGGCAGTGACAGATTTTATTTTCCTTGGATCCAAGATCTCTGCAGATGGTGACTGTGGTCATGAAATTAAAAGACGTTTGCTTTTAGGGAGGAAAGCTACGGCAAGCTTGGACAAGCTAGTAAAAAGTAAAGATATTAAACTATCAACAAAGGTCTGCATAGTTCAAACTATGGTATTCCCAGTAGTAACATACAGATGTGAGAGCTAAACCATAAAGAGATCTGAGCACCGTAGAGTTGAAGCCTTTGAATTGTGGTGGTGGAGAAGACTGCTTAGAGTCCCTTGGACTGCAAAAAGATCCAATAAATCAATACTTCAGGAAATCAAGACAAACTGTTCCCTAGAGGGTATGATCATGAGGCTGAAGCTCAAATATTTTGGCCATATCATGAGACAGCAGGATTCCCTAGAAAAGACTCGGATGCTGGGAAAGACTGAAGGCACAAGAAGAAGGGGATGAAAGAGGAGGTGACTGAGAGATGCACCTGGCATGCTGTGGTCCATGGAGTCACTGAGTGTTGGCCTCAACTGAACGACTAAACAAAAACAGAGCCATGGACATAAAAAACATTTTTAGAAAATATTTTGAAGACTCTGTTTATGAGTGAAGGAATCCATTTTATATTTGTTATAATTCACATCCTGGGAACTAGATCATCAGGGTGTGTTTTTTATCGCTTGAGGGAGAGGTGGGGGTGGAGAGAAAACAGAGAAATCAGTGTTATTTGTTACTAACTGAAAGTGTACCTGCTCTTCTTACCGCTAACAGGCTCAGAAACATAAAGTTGCATCAATAGATGCAACCACAGCTCTCCAGAAAGGTAAATGCCCCTCCTACACATACAACTTCCACCATCATATCATGATGGCCTCCAGAGTCTAGCTGAGGCATAATACTTCGTTTTTTCCTAATCAAAAACAATCTTTATAACTTTTCCCTGCTTGATTACATTTTTAGCCAGACACAACATTTTATATTTTTCTCAGTGTATAACGGTCCTTTAAGCATAAAGTACATGGAAAAGTATTCAAACTTTCCTAAAAGGTTGGGGTGATAAATTGATGAGCCCTCCCAGTGAGAAGATATACAGGTAGATTACAATATATCTATAGAAAACTACCAACTGGACTTTTTCATGAAATGAATGAACTAAAAAGACACAACTTTAAAGTTTACTTGGCTAACACTTCCATGCAAAATTTGTGATAACAATCAATTGAAATTAGATTTATGTGTACTTGTCCTGCAATAACTGGGAGCTTTGCTGTGTCACCGTAATTGACCAAAAATTAAAGTGATGTTCAAATGATAATTTATCTAACATTCTGTGGATGACAATTGATGTGCAATTCTATATATCTGTGTGCATTTATTTATGTACCTACACCTATCAATATCTATGATATTTGATTATAGATGTACTGTTGTATTCCCATTTAGCATAGTCTGTATTGCAGCTTGAAAGTGAATCTTTGTTCTTTTCTTAAGATTCTTCCTCTGTCTGTAGTTGGTACCGACCCTTGTTGTGGCTTTGCCAGCAAACATCAAACAACTGAATACTGAAACATGAGACACCGCCATTGACACACTCCATGTCCCAGGAGCAATACATATTGTATCAATGAAGAATTTTCCCTCCGCTGTTTCTCAATCCCCTGTGCCCTTTGATTCTGAATATATGTGAACTGCAAATCTTCCAGATACACTTTAAGTACATTTTGAACCTGTAATGCTTTATTTTCAGGCACTGCAGTGCAACTTGCCAATGGCAAACTATTATATTAAGCAGAAAGCAATATTAGAATGCAGACTCTTTTTATTTTTGCATATATATGCCACAAATTTTTCAGTAATTGTGTTCTGGCAAATAGACTTGCATTATAACACCATCCAAATAATTTACAATTACATTTGTGTAATTATCTCCACTGTATTTTCAGATAAAAATATATGCCAGATTTTTTTAATGTAATTGTTATTAGCTTTAAATCAATGTGCAGTGCTGTAAATGTAATACCAATGAACTATTCAGGTGGTCTGAGGCTGAATGTGCCTATAGTTTGTCCCGTCAAATTTATGTGTGTGCTTACTAAAATATTTTTGTCAGGTAACACACATATAGACCCTCTCTACTGACAAGTGATTGATAAAAGCCACACTGCTGCTGTTTAAAAGAAATTACAAATATGCACAAAACTAACAATATTAGTAGCTGTGTAAACCATTGACATTACACTTGGGGGGGAAATCTGAATTTTTGAAGACTCTGCTTATGAGTTCAGGAATCCATTTTGTGTTTTGAACATCACATTATGAGAGCTGGATTATGGGTGTGTTCTTATTTATCAGTGGAGGGAGGTATCCAGGGGAGGGAATAGGCAGAAGTCAAGAGCCGTTGTTTCAACATTTGATAATATTGAAAATGACACCACACCCCTTCCCTCTCACTGGCCCAGAAGTAGGACATTGCATCAAACAAATAGGGGACACACAAAATTCTGAAATTAAACTTAACCATGCATTACCAGAGAAAATACTACCTTGGAGGTCCTTGCTTTAAGCTTATTCCCTAGTTCTCTAAAATCATTTTTTAGGACGCTCCATCTTCCACTAACTTTGTCATTGGTAAAAATGTGTACCAAGCCGCTCCCAATAATTTATCCACCCGATCCACAACATGCCAAACCCGAGCACCAGGGAGACAGCAAACTGTTCGATTGCTGGGATCTGGGTGACAAATTACCCTGTCTACCTTCCTAATAATAGAGTCCCCTACACCAAAACATGTCTGTTGCTCTGCCTATTCTGCCCTCCCTCTCCTCAGAAGAACTGTTCTCCCGGGTGTTAGAGGGAACAGCTCTATCTGGCATTGCCATTCCTGAATGGACATCCCCAACAGTTTCACTCAATCTGGCAAATCTGTTGGTGTTTGCCAACTCAGAACTGGCCTGCCTCCTCCGGTTCCCCTGATTCCCCTTCTAAATTTAATCCAGCTACCTCCCTGGACATCCTCACTAGCCCCAGCTCCTCCCTTCATACTAGGCCCAGCTAAACTGTGCTCCGTGAGCACCACCTCCCTTTCCAGTGGAGCAGTATCACTAAGTGCTGCAATTCTCCTCTCCAGATCTTCAATTTGAGCTTCCAGAGAGGCAACATGCTTACACCGGTCACAGATGTATGGACCCTGGATCATCTGGTCCAGTAGTGCATACATTTGGCAGGATGTACACTGAGTGAGGTTGCCACTGGACTGACTCATGATTATCAGTTACAAAAATACAGTGAGAAAACAAATCAATGTATTTGTATAAAGATTGCTTTTCTACACCTTAACCCAAACAAAACAGAAAAATATATATACGTTTGTTTTCTGTTTTTTCTTATAATACCCCTTTCCTTTGGATTTCCTCCTTTTATTCAATTTCCTACACACTAACTACACTTACACTAGAAATGATAGCAAGCTCCCAAGCTCACTCTTCCCTTGTTAAAATAGACCCTGCCTACTCACCTGTACAATGATAAATGAGCACAGGACAGAAAACACTGCCCTGCCTCACAGAACTGATTCAACAGAACACGACAAAATGTACACAGATATACCTTTACACAGGCCAAGCCACACCCACTCTCACCTGGACCCGGATTACAACCCACAGGAAGAAAACACTGCACTGATTTACAGAACTGATTCAAACAGAACCTCACACAAATGCACACAGATATAACTTACATAGGCCAGGCCACACCCACTCTCACCTGTACACTGATTACTGCAACAGGACAGAAAACACTGCACTGATTTACAGAACTGATTAAAAAAAAAAAGTATGTTTACGGTATTTTAATACACACATGAAAGATTGTATTTACAAAACATAAAAACTGCAGAAACATGTCCACAATCTCCAACAGTACACACATATGTCTTGTTAAGATAGATAGACCTTATAGCAACAGGGCATGAGATTATCTACCTCATACTAAAAAAGTCAATTATCTGCCATAATACATCCATTAAAAAAGAAGTTCTGCATATGTTTTATGCCAAATAATCACCTAAATGATTGTTTTTAGTATTAAATAGATAAGAATTTTTTGTTTTGTAAATACAATATTTATGCATGTATTAAAATAATCTAAACTTACTCCACCATATATTTTTTTGATGTTTTTTTTTCCTTTTTTGCCCTCTCCTCCAATTTCTTTCTCATCAAGCTAATTTACTCTGCAGGGACGTCTCTCAAAATCTCCAGGTTAGTAGCTCATGATTCATCCATACTAGACTTGATACTAGATGCCATTAGAATTGAGAGAGAATCTGTATTTGCTCAGATCTTCCATTGGCGGTGGATAAATAACATTAATTTTATATTCTAACACATTTTATTTATATTGAATAGTGCACCACTATTGTATATACTTACTGTATTTTTGTCTCTTTAAACATTACCCTTCCCCCCAGATTATTTTGGGCTACTATGCCAATGCATGCCTCCCTCTCTGTTCCATCCATGTGGGGTCACATGCTTCCTTTTGGGGGCAGAGATCAGTAAATGTACAGCATCCTCCTCTCCTCTATAACTTCACATGTTTGTGAAGTACAGTGGGGGGAAAAATAATTTGATCCCCTGCTGATTTTGAACGTTTGTCCACGGACAAAGAAATGATCAGTCTATAATTTTAATGGTAGGTGTTTTTTAACAGTGAGAGACAGAATAACAAAAAAATAAATAAGAAAAAGGCATGTCAAAAAAGTTATAAATTGATTTGCAGGTCAGTGAGAGAAATAAGTATTTGATCCTCTATCACTCAGCAAGGTTTCTGGCTCCCAGGTGTCTTTCATACAGGAAACAAGCTGAGAAAAGGAGCACTTAAAGGCAGAGCTCCTAATCTCAGCTCGTTACCTGTATAAAAGACACCTGTCCACAAAAGTAATCAATCAATCACATTCCAAACTCTCCCCCATGGCCAAGACCAAAGAGCTGTCCAAGATTGTAGACCTACACAAGGCTGGAATGGGCTACAAGACCATCGCCAAGCAGCTTTGTGAGAAGGTGACAACAAAATAACTGCCAGTATGTCTCGATCTAATGCTCCATGCAAGATCTCCCTTTGTGGAGTTTCAATGATCATGAGAACAGTGGGGAATCAGCCCAGAACTACATGGCAGGATCTTTTTAATGATCTCAAAGCAGCTGGGACTATAGTCATCAAGAAAACAATTGGTAACACACTACGCCGTGAAGGATTGAAATCCTGCGGTGCACGCAAGGCCCCCCTGCTCAAGAAAGCACATGTAAAGGCCCGTCTGAAGATTGCCAATGAACATCTGAATGATTCAGAGGAGAACTGGGTGAAAGTGTTGTGGTCAGATGAGACCAAAATTGAGCTCTTTGGCATCAAATCAACTCACCGTGTTTGGAGGAGTAACAATGCTGCTTATAACCCCAGGAACACCATCCCCACCGTCATCAAATGGACGATGGACGGGGCCATGTACCGTCAAATCTTGGGTGAGAACCTCCTTCCCTCTGCCAGGGCATTGGAAATGGGTCGTGGATGAGTATTCCAGCATGACAATGACCCAAAACACACAGCCAAGGCAACAAAGGAGTGGCTCAATAAGAAGCACATTAAGGCTCTGGATTGGCCTAGCCAGTCTCAAGACCTTCATCTGAGGAGGGAGCTGAATGTTTGAGTTGCCAAACATCAGCCTCAAAACCTTAATGTCTTGGAGAGGATCTGAAAAGAGGAGTGGGACAAAATCCCTCCTGAAATGTATGCAAACCTGGTGGTCAACTACAAGAAGCGTCTGACCTCTGTGATTGCCAACAAGGGTTTTGCCAGCAAGGGGGTCAAATACACATTTTTCTTGAGTTTCTTTTGTTATTTTGTCTCTCACTGTTAAAATACACCTACCATTAAAATTATAGACTGATCATTTCTTTGTCAGTGGACAAACGTTCAAAATCAGCAGGGGATCAAATACTTCCCCCCCCCCCCCACTGTATGTAACAATACAAGAACATTGACAGCTATGGAAGACAGAAACCTAAAAACATTTCTTTAGAGAATACATTATATTTAAATTACTGATTTTGTCATGGAGATGCCTTCTTAACCTGCTGGTATGTGTGAAGCTTGAGGAGGAGGGGTATCCTAAGAGGGATTACTCTCCCATTGAGGTCTATTGCTAAGTGTGCTATTTAAATGATTAGTTTCCAGGTCATTTATAAAGCAAAACTGAATACAATAGTTAAAAATTAGTTTGTTATTTTTTAATTTAAACTGTGTAAACACAATTTTTACATTATCAAGTCAGGTTCTTCAAACGAGCATACTATGACATTTTAGTTATCCTTTAAATTTATTTTAAATAGAAAACCACACCTATAAGAAGCCATATATATATATATATATATATATATATATATATATATATATATACACAGTGTCTATATGTGTATATATATTTTCTATAATATGTTGTGTTGATTCTCCCTATATGCATTTAATGTCAGATGCTGCTTCCACTCTCTCTGCATTGTTGTTTACGTTCAAACTGAGGTTTTTCTGTTCTTTGTGCATTATTCGTTTATCTGTCGTTTAGGAAATATTTCAACTACCTTTCCTCAGTATAGATGTATACTTTTGGTGGTGGAAGTGTCATGGTCTGGGCCTGCATGAGTGCTGCCAGCACTGGGGAGCTTGAAGTTCATTGAGGTAGCCATGAATGCCATCATGTACTGTGACATACAGAGACTGGGTTTCAGGGCAGTATTCCAACATAATAACGACCCCAAACAAACCTCCAAGATGACCACTGTCTTGCTAAAGAAGCTGAAAGTAAAGGCGATGGCCAAGCATGTCACCAGACATAAACCCTATTGAGCATCTGTGGGGCAGCCTCAAACGGATGGTGGGGGAGTGCAAGCTCTCTAATATCCACCAGCTCTGTGATGTCATCATGGAGAAGTGGAAGAAGACTCCAGTTGCAACCTGTGAAGCCCTGGTGAACTTCATGCCAATTGCAATCTCTGAACTTAAGCATGCCGGGATAAGCATGAGACCATCATGTGGCTTAATTAAGCCACACTTTTTAGATATATGAGATATATAGGCTAGTTTTATTTTTTTTTAGAAAAGTGTATTTAAGTGTAACCAATACTCTCACCAAAAACCTATAATCACTTCTTGCTGCCACCACCAAGGCAGTTGAATCCTGTGTGTCTTTGAATGCATAACTGTCTGTGGGGTTTGTCCCCTTTGTCAGCCAATAAGCATTAATTATAATAATAATATTAACAACACTTTTTAAAATAATTGTAATCTATTGGAAGGCGTGGGTGAAGAGCATGGTCTTCAGTCTCTTTTTTAAAATGTCCAAATTAGGGACCTCTCTTATTGAGTGTAGTAGAAAGCCCCAGAATGGTGGTGCTGCATACCTAAAAGCTTGGGACCCAGAGGTTTGTGGATCCTGGAGATGATTAATAGATTTTCACCTGCAAATCTCAGAGCACGAGTTGGCTTGGGCCTTCATCATGTAGAGCTTTGTGTGTTGGCAGGCCATGCTTGAAATATATGCAATCTGTCACAGAGAGACAGATTACAGAGGAGAGGTGTAATATGGCAGGAACAAAATTGGTTTGTTGATTACCTCTTATCACATTCTCCTGCCATTGCTCTTGACCTTCATAAGCCATCAATCTTGCAATGGAATTCAAATAGAGGCCTATGAAATACTGGGCAAATTCAGTGCATAATAATTGTGACTGTAGATAGGTTTCATACTTTATATACAGGTTGGATTGCATAGCCTTTCCACAGCGGAGTAAATTAACTGGTTTTCTGTTGCCATGAATTCTCTGGACAGAAATTCTCCTCTCTTGCTGCTAATGATAGGTTGATATTTTTTTAAGATGGTAGTTTAGTTTTACCTTGTCCTTCTTTCTTTTTAATACTTCACATTATCATCAAACAGGAGGAGTATTGGTGCAAAGAGAGCCGACATCATCAGATAGGAGCAATTATATCCATTGGACATTCACAGCTTTATTACAAAAGAGCCATATCTCTGTATGAGTTACAAGTGTCTGCCAATTAGCACCCTTATTAAACTGCAATTCGGCAAATTCAAAAGGGCTCTAAGGTTGAGGTTGAGGAGGGAGGTTGAGAATGAGGAGGGACATTGAGGATGAGGAGGGGGGTTGAGGTTGAGGAGCGAATTTGAGGAGGGAGGTTGAGGATGAGGAGGGAGTTTGAGGATGAGGAGGGAGGTTGAGGTTGAGGAGGGAGGTTGAGGGGGGAGGTTGAGGAGGGAGGTTGAGGATGAGGAGGGAGGTTGAGGATGAGGAGGGGGGTTGAGGTTGGAGGAGGGAGGTTGAGGGGGGGTTGAGGATGAGGAGGGGGTTGAGGAGGGAGGTTGAGTTTGAGGAGAGGGCTTGAGGAGGGTGACACAGGGAAGGGAGAGGGAGGAAGAGACACAGGGAAGGGAGTGGGGGGAAGAGACACAGGGAAGGGAGAGGGGGAAGAGACACAGGGGAGGGAGAGGGGGAAGAGACACAGGGGAGAGAGAGTGGGGACACAAGAAAAGGGCACACAAGAGGGGGGACACAGAGGGCACAAGAGGGACACGGGCAGCACATTTCCCACCCTCGGCTTATTCTCGAGTCACTAATTTTTCCCAGTATTTTGTGGTTGGGGAATTGAGGTTGGGGAGGGAGGTTGAGGGGGGGTTGAGGATGAGGAGGGGGTTGAGGAGGGAGGTTGAGTTTGAGGAGGGGGCTTGAGGAGGGTGACACAGGGAAGGGAGAGGGGGAAGAGACACAGGGAAGGGAGTGGGGGGAAGAGACACAGGGAAGGGAGAGGGGGAAGAGGCACAGGGGAGGGAGAGGGGAGTAGAGACACAGGGGAGAGAGAGGGGGGACACAAGAAAAGGGCACACAAGAGGGGGGACACAGAGGGCACAAGAGGGACACTGGGGCAGCACATTTCCCACCCTCGGCTTATACTCGAGTCACTAATTTTTCCCAGTATTTTGTGGTAAAATAGGTGCCTCGGCTTATACTCGGGTCGGCTTATACTCGAATATATACAGTATATGAGATGGAATTAATTAATGAATACTTAAAATATGTATAAAAGATACATAGTACAAATATAAATATTACACTTGATTACTAGTAAATTAAAATGATAAAGCACAACTTACCTTGCTACCAGTGGCGGAGCTAGAATATGGAGGGCCACAGTGCAAAACCAAAGGGGTGGGTTGTAAAAATGTTTTTGCGGTGGGCCGCCCATGTACCAATTCACTTAGAGCCCCTCCCCAGGACTCCTTCCCATAACATCCCCTTCCTAAGACTACGTCCCATAACAGCAACCCTCTTTAAGGCCCTTTCCCATAACTGCTCCCTCCAAGACTCTTACATCCTACCTGTGTGAAGCACACACATATATACATCTACTATCTCTACATATCAGCCAGTCCTCCTCAGCAGCCATCTTCACATAGCACCCAGTCTCTCTCAACAATAGGATTATGACATTACAATACATACAGTAGAACCTAATGGGGATAAAATGTATTGCATTAAGAAAAAGGCAATGTCAAAGTCCTAATCCTAGTCTTATTGTGTAGAATCCGCAATCACCGTACAAATATTATGTAGTGAATACCTTTACTAATTTATGATTGACTTGTGAAGCCATGCAGGCTTCACATGTCAGCAGCGGAGGGATCCTAGAATGGCTTTCTCAAAAAAAAACATAGACTTGGAGCATCAGGAGTGCTTAACATCTCACTAGAAAAAGTGAAGCAAGAATTCAACTCATTCATTGTTTATTCATGATACTATATGCAGTGGAGTTAATAATGAAACAGTCTATGTTATTCTTTTGATGCATCATTATCATAAGATACAATATTTTGATAAATGTATTCTAGAGAGTAACACCTATTAGTTTTATTAACTCAATGTTTTTAGCTGTCCTTTAACTGATTTTAATAAATAACCAATAGAAGCACTTATGTATATTTCAGAAATTCTTGAAAATCTCATATTAACAGCTCCTTTGCTCATTTTGCAATACCCCAACTCCCTCCATACCTTCTGAACTGAGTGGACCAATATATACTAAAGGGTGTAGTTTGGAAAAAACAAATACATTAAAAGCATACGCAACTATGTAAGCCATCGGCACAAACATATTTAAAAAATGTACATTTGGTTCTCCTTGTGAGAATTCCATTATGTACTGTTAAGTTACATTTAGCTTAAGGGGGGCAGTATTCTGCTTGGGCCTACTCTTCAATTCAGTTAAATTTTCAAGTGCAGTTTACAGTTGCAGTCCTTCAAAAAGAAATGACTAGAGAACCCATCTGAATCAATAGTTCCTCCAGACTTTAAAAACTGGTAGGAACAAATACAAAATGTCTGTTGCCAAAAGAGCAACATTAAATCCGATAAAAATTAAAATGTGTATTTGGTTATTTTATGCTTTAAAAAGATGTACATCAAGTTACTGTAAATTCTTCATAAGAACATACTGCAAATACTATACTTAAATGGAATGTAAAAGAATTACTTCCCTGATATGTGAAATTTATGTAAATTGGTCAGAAATGTATAAAGAAACATATATTTTAATATAATAGTATTCAGAGGGGCACTGGAAGAAAGTTTAGATAGTGAATGGGGTTTAGGAAAATAATATCATGTAACCTAGCTGTTCCCAAACTGTGCTCCTGGCACAGTGGTGCCTTAAACACCCCCCCAGGATGTGACAGGTGTGAAGAGCAGTTTGGAGGGCACAGCTCAGCCTCTGCTGGCTGCTTCCAGTAGTCGTGAGGCACATCCCGCCAAGAAAATCCAGAATGAGGAGAAGAGCTAGAAACTCAAGTGTGGGAATGGCAAGGAAGGATGCAGGAACAGCCGCATGGGACTGGGGTCATGGAGCTTCCTGGCTGGGCCCAGTAGTAGTAATAGTAGCAACAGCAATAGTAACCTGGTCCTTACCCTGCCTGGACACTCCCGGGTACCACAGCCGCCCAGGAGCCTGTCATCAGTAGTGACAGAATTATATTTGCTTCCCTTGCATACCCTTCTTAATACACTTTGTAGATGCTGCTTGGCTTTGATCACTGTTACCTAGGTGGTTGTCCATAAGCACTCCCAAATCCCTTTCAATATCAGATACCCCTAGATTTGCTCCATTAAAATAATACATTGCATGACTATTTTTCCTTCCCAGTTGCATAACTTTACATTTATTCATATTAAATTTCATCTGCCATTTATATGTCCATTCCTCTAATTTATATAACACCCTTTGAAGGGAAAGTATATCATTATCTGATTTAATTACCTTCCACAACTTTGTGACATCAGCAAAAAATGGAGACATTACTTTCCAGTCCCACCTTTAAGTCATTAATAAATATGTTAAAAAGGAGAGGACTTAATACTGAACCCTGAGGAACCTCTCTTGCCACATTAGTCCGATTAGAGTATGTTCCATTTACCACAACCCTTTGCTTCCTGTCTTTTAGCCAGCTCTCAATCCATGAGCAGATATTTACTGCAATTCCTGTATCACTTGGTTTGCACAAAAGTCTTCAAAGTGGTACTGTATCAAAAGCCTTTGCAACATCCAAAAAGACTACATCCACTGGGTTCCTACTAACCTCTTCATAGAAACAAATTATATTTTTTTGACACGAACGATCCCTCATAAATCCATGAAGATATCTACTTATAATACTGTTCAAATAGACATATTCTTCTATATTATGCCTTATTAACCATTCTAAAAACTTTCCCACTACAGAACTGAGGCTTACTGGTCTATTATTCCCCAGATTTGCTCTTGCTCCCCTCCTAAATATAGGTATTACCTCTGCTTTTCGCCCGTCATCTGGAGACCCTGTGTTGAGTAAATCTTGAAAAATTAAATATAATGGTTTGGCTATTACAGAACCCAGTTCCTTGGATGTATGCAGTCAGGAGCTTGGGCTTTATTAACATTTATTTTTTTAAACCTATTTTGGATTTCTTCCGGCGTTAACCCCTGATACCTGCCTTGTGTATACCAATAATAATAATAAGAACAATAACAATAATAATTAATTCTTACTAACATAATACGTCTTGTAATAACAATATTGCCAGATCTTATTATAATAAAATCTTATTATAATAATATACTGCCCTGTGGCTTAGTCTCCGAAGGGAGGGCATCATGCTCTGCTTTAGTATGTCACAGTACATGTTGGTATTCATCTGTCCCTCAATGAATTGTAGCTTCCCAGTGCGGCAGCACTCATGCAGGCCCAGACCAAACATATATACACATATGTTTATATGTCTATAAATGTTTTCTATAATATGTTGTGTTGATTCCCCCTATATGCATTTACATGATGATGTCAGATTCTAACTCCGCTCTCTCTGCATTGCTGTTTACGTTCAAACTGAGGGTTTCATCTCATTTCAGTGTTTTTGTGTTCTTTGTGCCTTATCTGTTTTCTGTCATTTAGGGATTATTTCAACTACCTTTCCTCAGTATAGATGTATACTTTTGGTGGTGGAAGTGTCATGGTCTGGGCCTGCAGGAGTGCTGCCAACAATGGGGAGTCACAGTTCATTGAGGAAACTACGAATGCCAATATTTACTGTGACAAACTGAAGCAGAGCATGATCCCCTACCTTCGGAGACTGGGCCACAGGGCAGTATTCCAACATGATAACGACCTTAAACACACCCCCAAGACGACCACTGCCTTGCCAAAAAAGCTGAAGGTAAAGGTGATGGGGCATCCTCAAACGGAAGGTGGGGGAGTGAAACGTTTCTAACATCCACTATCTCTGTGATGTCATCATAGAGGAGTGGAAGAGGACTCCAGTGGCAACCTGTGAAGCTCTGGTGAACTGCTCTTCAGGGTTAAGGCAGTGCTGGAAAATAATGGTGGCCACACAAAATATTGACACTTTGGGCCCAATTTGGATATTTCCACTTAGGGGTGTGCTCACTTTTGTTGCCAACGGTTTAGACATTAATGGTTGTGTGTTGAGTTAATTTGAGGGAACAGCAATTTTACACTGTTATACAGGCTGTACACTTACTACTTTACATTGTAGCAGAGTGTCATTTCTTTTGTGTTGTCACATGAAAAGATATAATAAAATATTTACAAAAATGTGAGGGGTGTACTCAATTTTATTAAATACTGTATATAAATATATATATATATATATATATATATATATATACTAAGGCAGGTAATGCGGTTTGCCACAGACATTCATTTTTTTGTGGTCTGAGATCCTTTGGCGCTCATTGCGAGCCTCGCGCTGAGCGGCTTCGGTGCTCAGCGCGTGGCTCGCAATGAGCACCTTTGGCGCTCATTACGAGCCTCTTGGTTGTTCTATTTTTTTTTATCAGAGTCGCTTTTGCTGTCATTGTAAGATCGGCGCTGATCTGCTTTTTGCGCTTATTGCAAGGCTGTCCCCTGGTGCAGTTTGTGTGCTATGAGCAGCATTGGCGCTCGTGAGGCGCGCAGTGAATGGCTTTTGTGTTTATTGCGATAGTGTTTTTTTGTGTGTGTATACAGTGGATATAAAAAGTCTACACACCCCTGTTAAAATGTCAAGTTTCTGTGCTGTAAAAAAATGAGACAAAGATAAATCATTTCAGAACTTTTTCCACCTTTAATGTGACCTATAAACTGTACAACGAAATTGAAAAACAAACTGAAATCTTTTAGGTAGAGGGAAGAAAAAATATAAAAATAAAATAACATGGTTGCATAAGTATGCACACCCTTAAACTAATTCTTTGTTGAAGCACCTTTTGATTTTATTACAGCACTTAGTCTTTTTGGGTATGAGTCTATCAGCATGGCACATTTTGACTTGGCAAGATTTGCCCACTCTTCTTTGCAAAAACACTCCAAATCTGTCAGATTGCGAGGGCATCTCCTGTGCACAGCCCTCTTAAGATCACTCCCACAGATTTTCAATCGGATTCAGGTCTGGGCTCTGGCTGGGCCATTCCAAAACTTGAATGTTCTTCTGGTGAAGCCATTCCTTTGTTGATTTGGATGTATGCTTTGGGTCGTTGTCATGCTAAAAGATGAAGTTCCTCTTCATGTTCAGCTTTCTAGCAGAAGCCTGAAGGTTTTGTGCCAATATTAACTGGTATTTGGAACTGTTCATAATTCCCTCTATCTTAACTAAGGCCCCAGTTCCAGCTGAAGAAAAACAGCCCCAAAGCATGATGCTGCCACCACCATGCTCCACTGTGGGTATGCTGTTCCTTTGGTGATGTGCAGTGTTATTTTTGTGCCAAACATATCTTTTGGAATTATGGCCAAAAAGTTCAACCTTGGTTTCATCAGACAATAACACCTTTTCCCACATGCTTTTAGGAGACTTCAGATGTGTTTTTGCAAAATGTAGCCTGGCTTGGATGTTTTTATTTGTAAGAAAAGGCTTTTGTCTTGCCACTCTACCCCATAGCCCAGACATATGAAAAATACGGGAGATTGTTGTCACATGTACCACACAGCTAGTACTTGCCAGATATTCCTGCGGCTCCTTTAATGTTGCTGTAGGTCTGTTCGTAGCCTCCCAGACCATTTTTCTTCTCGTCTTTTCATAAATTTTGGAGGGAGCTCCAGTTCTTGCTAATGTCACTGTTGTGCCATATTTTCACCACTTGATGATGACTGTCTTTACTGTGTTCCATGGTATATCTAATGCCTTAGAAATTCTTTTGTACCCTTCTCCTGACTGATACCTTTTAACAATGAAATCCCTCTGATGCTTTGGAAGCTCTCTGTGGACCATGGCTTTTGCTGTGGGATGCGACTAAGAAAATTTCAGGAAAGACCAACTAGAGCAGCTGAACTTTATTTGCGGTTAATCAGAGGCACTTTAAATGATGGCAGGTGTATGCTGACTCCTATTTAACACTATTTGGAATGTGATTGCTTAATTCTGAACATAGCTACATCCCCAGTTATAAGAGGGTGTGCAGACTTATGCAACCATATTATTTTTCTTTTTTCTTTTTTTTCCCTCCACCTAAAATATTTCAGTTTGTTTTTCAATTGAGTTGTACAGTTTATAGGTCACATTAAAGGTGGAAAAAGTTCTGAAATGATTTATCTTTGTCTCATTTTTTTACAGCACAGAAACCTGACATTTTAACAGGGGGTTGTAGACTTTTTATATCCACTGTATGTATGTTTGGATGCTAATTAAATAATTAATAAATTAATAAATTAATATACTTTACCTATTTGTAAGTAATATATGCAGGAATCATTGTGCTGAAGAGCTGACAATCTGTTTTGCTGTTCCTGCAGCATATAATGTAGGTTTGCACTGTTGTGGAGCTGAGGTGTAAGTGTCAGCAATGTGTGCAGTGTGTAGTGTAAATAGGCTGCGTGAGCGAGGGGAAGCTGTTAGTGTAGCTGTGTACTTCCGCATTCTGTAAGTTAGTGTTGTAAAATGGCGGTGAATGTGTATGCGGGTGTGGATGATCTTGTACCTCGTACGGCTTTTTGGAAAAGCCGCATGTGCTTGGTGGTGTTTTGCAGCTTTAGGGTCATGTAGCCTCGTTTTTTTTTTTTTCAGCAGCCATTTTTTCTCTCACTTAGGGGATTTTCGTGTGTCTAAACTGGGTAATTTGGACTTAAATTGAGGTGTAACTTTACTTCCAGAGGTCCTGAGTGAACCCCCTTGCTGTGGGTAAGCTTTTTATTTTCATTTTTGTGTTTATTTATTGTTTTAATGTTTTCAGCTGCGAGCGGTTCGGCCGTTAAGGTCGTATTTTTGCGAATTTGTACGTTTTTTTTTTTTAAGTCCCGCTTCTGTGGGTGTTTGAAACCGCATGTGAGGCGGTGTAGAGCCTCCACTTCCGCAAATGTGGCCCCTTGCTTCGAGAGGGTCCGCATTTGTGGCCTGCAATGAGCCTTTGGCTATATGATGAAAAAACATGTATATAAAAATGTTGAGTCTTACTAAGAGCATCATTATTCAGTTAATTAGAAAAAAGGGTGCCTTTGCTGAATGCAACTAGCCTTTGGTGAAGAACACGTCCTGGGAATTAGGGAAGGGTCAAATATTAAAAGCTGCAATTATATAACAAACTTCCTTCCCTTTGACCTCACTCCTTACACAATAGATAAGATAATACCACCCCTTCAGGCCTCAAGCTAGAAGCAAGTGCTAAAACATGACTAGGTAGAATTTTCTATACACAAACTTATTATATATATATATATATATATATATATATATATATATCACATATATAGTTGTGAGCAATACAAGTTTTTGCTAACGCTTCATGGCTTAGCGAGCCCGCTGCAACTGTTTCCCTCGCTAAGCCAAGGAGAGCCAAAGACGGTACGACTAAGGCATCCCTATGACCCGCGGAACTACACATCAACACAAATCTCAATTACACAATTCACAATGTGAGGCCCGTAGCAGTTTGAAAAGAATTGCATGGAAACATTATGGCCCGTAACAATTGCAAAAAGGAAAGCGGGACTTAGAAAAAACATAATACAAGGTCCAAAAAATATGAAGTTAACCGCTGAACCGCGGACAAACAAAAATAATAACACAAAGAAAATTTAACAAAATACAAAAAAAAACATCACACACAGCACAGGAGGACAGCCAGGACATCTGGGAGTGAGGTTGCACGACAATTTAAACACAATTTAACAAAAATGCTGAATTACACAGCTAAGCAAACGATTTGCCCTCGCACACGCAGCCTATTTACACTGCACACTTCACACATTGCTGACACTTACACCTCAGGTCAGAAACAGGAAAACCAAAACAGATGTCTTGGCATTTCTTTTCTCTTAACTGCACGCCCTTGCTTGCTCTCTCTCTCTCTCTCTCTCTCTCTCTCTCTCTCTCTCTCTCTCTCTCTCTCTCTCTCTCTCTCTCTCTCTCTCTTTCTCTCCCTCTCTCTTTCTCTCCCTGTTCTATTGGTCCCTCACACTGTATTTTGATTGTTTTTCTTTTAGCCCCAATTGTTACCTGCATCCTGGTCTCAGTAGGCCTCACTGCTTACTCTGAATTCTGGGAGTTCTGCCCTCCCTCCCTGCCCTTCATCCTTCCACCCCCCCTCCCTGCCCCTCATCCTTCCACCCCCCCTCCCTGCCCCTCATCCTTCCACCCCCCTCCCTGCCCCTCATCCTTCCACCCCCCCTCTTTGCCCCTTATCCTTCCACCCCCCCTCCCTGCCCCTTATCCTTCCACCCCCCCTCCCTGCCCCTTATCCTTCCACCCCCCCTCCCTGCCCCTTATCCTTCCACCCCCTCATCCTTCCACCCCATTTCTGATTAAATTTATAGTGGAATGGGAATCACCTGACTTTCCTACTTGCATATATTATCTCACCACTAGGGGCAGACAACATATTAAATGTTAGAGCCCTCACCTATGTTCCTTCTCTCGCCACTAAAACCGTTCTAACTGGTTTCTTTCCCTTCCATTCCCTTTAGATTGTAATTGGGGAGTTTTCAGTCTTCTAGGATGCTTTGGGAAAAAGCACTTTTTGCAAAGATTCTAAGCTCAAAACAGAGTCTTCCATTTCTGTATTACGCTACGGAATATGTTGGCGCGTTACAAATAAAAGTTAATATTAATAATAATAATAATAATAATAATAATAATAATAATAATCATAATTAGCTCTTCAGGATATTGCTTCCTGCATATATTAATTACAAATAGGTAAAGTATATTAATTTATTATTTTATTAATTAATTATCATAAAAAAAGATGTATATATATATATATATATATATATATATATATATATATATATATATATATATATATATGAATAATCAGAGTATTGCAGTATATAGTGATGCCATTTTTATTGGACAAACATATTCATAGGTTTCATGACAAGCTTTCGAGAGCATTACTCTCTTTGTCGAGTCAGAGGAGCAAAAGTACATGAGCGGAGAGCCAAAGGCGCACAGCGAGGGGCTCACAATGAGCACCTAGGTTGCTCAGAGGATCGCAAGGAGCGCCAAAGGCGTTTAGCGCAACCCTTGCAGTGAGCTCCAAAAGTACACGAGCGGAGAGGATCGCAATGAGCGCCGAAGGTGCTCAGACAACCAAATGCCTTACATTGTGGGGCAAACAGCATTCCCAGCCTTACAATTTTATTGACCAGTCGATAGTATATATATATATATATATATATATATATATATATATATATATATATATATATATATTTATATATATATATATATATATATAGTTGTGGACCAAGAATGTTAGTCACGTTTGCGGGTGTGTCACTCTTTTCCGAGCCTCGTCATTGACCCTGCAGGACTTAGGCTGCAATACGCGCCGAAGGCGTTCATTGCATTGCCAAAGGTGCTCCTCGTTGGGCTCACGAGGAGCGCCAAAGGTGATCATTGCAAAGCAGGAAAGTTGCGGCTCGCAATGAGAGCCAAAGGCGCTCAGCGCGGGGCTCGTGATGAGCGCCAAAGGTGCGCAGAGGGACCATAGCCTTGCCTTGTGTGGCAAACAGCATTGCCGGGCTTACAATTTTACTCCCGGCATTTTTGATGGGCAATTTACTAGTTTTCAAAAATAAAGATTTTCTCTAAAATGGTTTTTATGCAGTTAATGTTGTTAGTTTGCTATATAGTTCACAAACACATGAAGTCATACTAAAATAAGTACGTTGGATTTCACTTGCACATATTATCTTGTTTCTATATGTTTGTTATGCAGTTAATGATGAATGTGTATGACTCAACATGTTTTTGTTACTCAAAATATGAATAACTCTTTCCGTTGCTCCATATCAGGAAGCTATGTGTTTGTGGATGTTTTGTACTTACACAGGTCATTGTAAAAATATGAAACAGAAAGATTTCCATAACGTGTTTCACAGCAAGGGACTTAATTTCTGTACAACGGAGGGGGGTCAGATAGACATATTTGACGTACCTACCTTGAAATCTAATTTTGCTACATGTGTTGAAAATAGATTCTGAATAATTATGTCAGAAGTTAAAACCACTGGAATCCATAATAACATTAAGACTGTAATAATTATAACTCAGAATATGCCTGACATTTTATGCGAAAAAAGCTGCTGCAATTAATGGCAATTAGTCACTTCGGAAGCCAATAAAAGACGTAAGAAAAACAAACTAATCAGTTTTGGTTTTCTCTTGAGAACAAAGAATATATCCATGGACCTGCACATGCAGTGTCAATGTGCAAGTTATATTGATTTTAATTATCTGCAAAAATAAACATCTCCGAAGGTAAAATTATAGATCTTATGCAGAAAAATATTCAGAACATCATCAGCTTGAGAAATATATTTTGTGTATTTACTGAAATCAGTACTCAGCATTGACCATCATTTAAAAAATTAGACCGGGCAAAACATCAACGCTGTTTAAATGAATGTTGGCTGAATCTAAGGAAGGACGAAGTTTGCATGGTACATGTTCTCTGTGCATTAAAGGTTCACTGTACGCTTAAAAAGTATATGTTTGAAAACGTTGAGTCTAAGACCATAATTAAGCAGGGGAAAGGTAATTAAGCCTGTTTAAAAAATAAAATAAAAAATTAGGCCTGGAAACATATACAGTATGCACGATACATTGCTGGAAGTTGTGTGTGAGATAGATATTTACTTTTCTGAAGAGCAACCATTGCATTTCTTGATTCAAGCAGTCTATGTGACGATCCAGAGGTGAGGGGCCATGTGCACCCCAAGATTCTCCCTCTTGGTCGTGGCTTTTGTGTTATCTCGCAGCGCCCAGCAGAACACATCCTGAGAGAACTCAGGACCTCACGGGTTGCAAGCTGAGCCCTAAGGTTACTGACTTATTAAAAATAATAAACTCTTTACCATCCATTTGGTTAGGATAAGAACATACAACAATTTTGCTTAAAATGTAAGACTCAGACTGCCAGTTTATTCTTTCTTCCACAGATATAGAAAGCACCCAATTAGTTCACTGACTCCTTCCTCACATGACATTCCTTTCTCTGACATATCTGATCTGATGTTTTTCTGTTGTCAATAGGTAGAGGGGGCTAAATTTCTCTTGGTCTCCAGATCAGGTTTTACATCCCCAGATGGGCAATAAACTAACTTCAAACATTATGACTATCTGCCCAGACACACAGACATCCAATAATTCTCCTCCAGTGCCCTCTCTAACAGAACAAATATTCTAGGGGGTAATAAACGAACTTTGTCCGGTAACCTATGAAGTGACTTCATATTATGTCCTAGGGTCTACTTCTGAGTGCAAATACATTCTTTAAACTTTATACAATTACACAAATCATCCTTCTAACTCAGATCTTTAAACATTATAGCATTACTTTGGTACTTTTTACAGGGGCTTGGCATAAGAGTGTCATGTGCTAACTGCAACCTGAACACTAAACATTATATAAACAATTGTTAGTAAGCCCAAATACTCACAGGCTATGCTTTTTTGGGGATCCCGGGTACCGATCAGAGCCTGAGATCCAACATTACACAGGTCATTAGGGTCATAACAAAATAGCCCCTGAATGACCAAAATAGTAATTTCAGTTACCAGGTTGTTTCTGTGAGGGGAGTGGGGTTTGCGTGTGTGTGGTGTAAATATCAATCTGATCAAAATTATCTAACAAAGTCTTCTGCACTTTCCTTGTTTCCTCCTCCCCACCACTCACTCTCAGGAAGTGATGAGAAAAAAAGGATTCCTGTATTCACATAGTCCAAAAATGTTTTTTTTGTTCTTTAAAGGGATATGTACCTTTGCTGGATTAATACATTTCTGCACTCTATAGGAAAAAAGCAGCCTATACAGTGGATATAAAAAGTCTACACACCCCTGTTAAAATGTCAGGTTTCTGTGCTGTAAAAAAAATGAGACAAAGATAAATCATTTCAGAACTTTTTCCACCTTTAATGTGACCTATAAACTGTATAACTCAATTGAAAAACAAACTAAAATATTTTAGGTGGAGGGAAGAAAAAAAAAATAATGTGGTTGCATAAGTCTGCACACCATCTTATACAGTGGATATAAAAAGTCTACACATCCCTGTTAAAATGTCAGATTTCTGTGCTGTAAAAAAATGACACAAAGATAAATCATTTCAGAACTTTTTCCACCTTTAATGTGACCTATAAACTGTACAACTCAATTGAAAAACAAACTGAAATCTTTTAGGTGGAGAAAAAATAAAATAAAAAAATAATGTGGTTGCATAAGTCTGCACACCCTCTTATGACTGGGGATGTAGCTGTGTTCAGAATTAAGCAATCACATTCCAAATCATGTTAAATAGGAGTCAGCATACACCTGTCATCATTTAAAGTGCATCTGATTAACCCCAAATAAAGTTCAGCTGCTCTAGTTGGTCTTTCCTGAAATTTTCTTAGTCGCATCCCACAGCAAAAGCCATGGTCCACAGAGAGCTTCCAAAACATCAGAGGGATCTCATTGTTAAAAGGTATCAGTTAGGAGAAGGGTACAAAAGAATTGCCAAGGCATTAGATATACCATGGAACACAGTGAAGACAGTCATCATCAAGTGGAGAAAATATGGCACAACAGTGACATTACGAAGAACTGGAGCTCCCTCCAATATTGATGAAAACTTTTTTGGGATAGGACAGGCTGCCAGTGTGCTGCACAATAGTCAGGTAAAAAGGAGACATTAAAAAAGTGTCTCTTGAAATTACTTTGCTGTAAGACTAATTATGTTTTATACTAGCGACTTGCCCGTCAAAAAATGACGGCAATGTGATGTATATGTTTGTCAAGTTGTTTAGTTATTAACATATATTTTTGACCCTTGTAAGTATTTTAATATGAACGTCTATTTTTGTAAAATGTTGGTGTAATGGTTTTTTAAAATGTAATTAGTATCTGAAGAATTGTTAACTTTAATATACATTGAATGAATAGGAAAGCAAAAAGTAAAAACCCTTCTTTAAACGTCGCGAATTTTAACATGAAGTTTAAACTATATGTAAGCAATAACCATCAAAGTATATATTTTTAAACTTGAACTTTATTTTTTATGTAAGTTTAGAAGTTGACAAAACATTGGTATAATTTTGAGCATTATAAACAGGAACATAGTGAATACATTTTGTAACCTAATTTTTTATTAAAAGTATTAACATTTGAATGTAAAAACAATTGCCATTTAAATTAATCAGTATTAAAATTCAATTTTTATCACAATAATTGTTAACTTGAATATACATTGAATGTAGAGGAAGGCATACAGTAAAACTCTTCTTAAAACGTACGTAATTAAAGTAATTTATTACTGAGCACATAAACTGGCGATAAACATTAATGTAGGTAGTAATCTTAAGATAACAGACAATATTTACATTGTGACTTAAAAGGTGCTTGACCTCTTAACATCCACTTTGTAATCTGTTGAATGAAATAACTTGAAAATATATTTTTTAAACTTGTAACATTAGAAACATTAACATAGTGACTTAACATTTTAACATAATTTTTAATAACAATGCAAGGCAAGTATTTTGTGAGGCAAATCATTCATAAACATGACTTCCATTAATTATGACTGAATTAAACAACCAATTGTTATGTATTTTGCAATGCTTTAAAAAAATCTTGGCATCTTTAATTTGTATCCTTCAAAGTTATAGTACTTCATAGTAGACAATGTTTTTAGTAAAAATACGTCCATCTTCTAATAAATCACCTTGACTTTCATTGTTTTCAATGTAAACTTTAATAGCCTGTGGATTTTTGCACCGTGACAACGCAACGTACAATTGACCATGTGCAAAAACTGGTTCTTCCAAGAAAATACCCACAGATTTGAAAGTTTGACCTTGTGATTTATTAATGGTCATGGCAAATGCCATAATAATGGGAAATTGTCTTCTTTGAAGTATAAAAGGGAGACTACTTTCACTTGGTGCTAAATCTATTCTTGGTATGAAAACTCTCTCTCCTTTATGGGTCCCAGTTAAAATTTCAGCATCTATAAAATGGTCCTTTAATTGTTGAACAATTAATCTTGTGCCATTGCATAGGCCTTTTTTGGGGTTCATATTTCGCAGTAACATGATAATTGCACCTTTCTTTAGCTGCAAAATATGTGGTGGCATTCCAGAAGGAGTTAAAGAGTTTATGAATTCAGTCGAAAAGTTAGCCTGACTTTCATTGTCATCAGCAAGTACAGAATCAGCACTGTGATAATTTCTTTGTGGTGCATAATTTTTTTTAAAGATTTCATTATTGAGGATTAATGCATCTTTATTTTTACACGTCAGTATGACTTGGTTGGCAAGCTCGGAATATTCTTCGTTATTTATGCTCCCTTCAAATATAGCCGATATAATATCTTGTTGACAAATCATATGAGGTGGGATCTCTACAGTGTCATCAGGTAAATGTAGTATTTTTTCTGTTCTGCCTTCTCCAATTTTAATAAGCCAATCATTGAAATCAGTTTGGCCTTCTGATCTCATATTTTGTTGCAGTTGAAGATGGGTAAAATGTTTCCATACTGTACTTGACTTTATACATGTTTCGATAATGTCAGTTCAATTTCCATGTACAACGACAGGTAATGTTTGTCTGAAATCGCCACCCAACAACATTACCTTTCCACCAAATGGAAAAGTATTCTCCATGACTTCACGAAGCAAACGGTCAATACATTGGAGGGCATGGCATGACATCATTGTGGTCTCATCTATTATAATTAATTTACATTTCTTCAATTTCTTTGCTTGTAAGGATGTCATGCGAATATCTGACACAGAATTTTCTAAAATAGGCACTGGCAGTTTAAATCCACTATGAACAGTTCTTCCACCTTCTAATAAAAGTGCAGCAATTCCAGTAGTGGCAAACGCCATTGCTATTTTTCCTTGTGCTCGTACTGAACTCATTAATAAATTGTACAAATATGTTTTCCCTGATCCGCCAGGTCCATCAAGATAGAAATAACGCTCTGTCACCATGTCATCATCTATAGCATTTTTAATGGCATGAAATGCTTGCAATTGTAGTGTATTTAAAGTTGCAAGTCTTTCTTCTGTTCTTTCTGCTTGTAGTTGAATGTCATAGTCTTCAAAGTTAATGTCATCTATAAGACCTGGATCAGGCAAATTAAAACTTGCACAACTTAATCCATGAGTTAAAAAGACTTCTTGGATTTCCATTAACGCTTTTAAGTGTGCAATGGGTTCATTGTATCGTCGCATAAAGTCTTCAGCCATATTACTTTTAAAAGTCTCCCACAAAGCTAATGCATTTGGAGCATTTGAGAAGATACAAATAAAAGCAAATTGTTCTCTCATCTGTCGTGGCATTTGACATTGTGCTGCTTCTTCTAAACATCTTTCCCACTCTGTATCATCAGCGAGTAAGTTTCTATGTCTTGCAGCTAAATGGAAGGATTCATATACAATGTCATTAACAGTTCTTAAGTGTTCAAAACTTTGTGCTCCAGGAACATTTAAAAGTAATATCCGTAAGCAAAAACGTTCCACATCTCTTGGACTGACTGTGTAAATTCTTGGAATAATTTTATTGCCTCTGGTTTTTCTTGGTCTCCATAATCCATTCACAAAAACATAGTGATATGGAATTTCAATATATAAGTATTGTGTTGCTTCAGCATCAGTGGAATTTAATGCAAACCATGCAGTTAGTGTAGTGTGACGATCTTCACTTTGGGCCAATGCATTCATTTCATTTCCAGCATGGAAATAGACTAAATGTCGTTGTGGCAAATGTACTGCTAACCTATATACTGCATGTGATCTATCATGCATTTCAAATTTTAAAAGCCGCCACATAGCTTCTGGCGCACTGACATAGCGAGCATCTACATGAGATGCAAGTTCATCATGTACTAACTCACTACTTTCAGGGTTGTCTGCACTTTTGACGACTACAGTAGCTGCATCGTAACCTTTGTAAATATATTTGTAGACATATTTAATGTGCAGGCTTCTACGTTGATGTGGGCGTTGTACTTCATGAGTAAATGTGGATTGTAGGGTACTACATATCTATTGTCCACTTTTTTCCACGAATAATGGCACTATCTCCTTCTCTTCTTTTATAAAGTGGATATCCATCACAATTGGCATGGGTTTTGTCTCTATAATCTTTTGGAAATTCTTTGGAACATTTATTATTTTCCATACATGGTGATTGTGGATTAAGGTCACCACAGGGTCCATGAATCATGCGATGAGTAACAATTTCATATAGTCTACCATATAGTTCTGGATCTGGTAGTTCAGCAACAATGACTGCATCCACTTTGTCTGAAGTATCTAATTTATCTTTTTCTTGAAGTATTATTAGAAGATGTGCATGTGGAAGGCCTCTTTTTTGAAATTCAATGGTATATACATAAGCAAGACATTTGCCAAATAACTGATTTATAGTGAAGTCACGTATTAATTCATTTAATTTAATCTTAAAAACTCTGGCTACTAAATCTGGTCGATCTGAAGCAGTTTGTCCAAGAAGTAGATTTAGTGTAATTTCTGGCCATTGTGGATTACATGTAAATGTCACAAATAGATCGGGTTTGCCAAATTTTGTCACAATAGCCATAGCATCATTGTATCTTTCTCTCATATTCCGAGGAGATCCTTGAAAGGAAGATGGTAAAATGATGGCTTTGCCAGCTGTCATGTCTCTGCTTGTAGCCACGTCAGCAACATAGTCCATGAGTCCAGAATATTGTTCTACACGGAGTTTATCTTGTTGATATTTGATAAAGTTTAAATTATTTGCCTCAACTTGCAAATATGAATCAATAATCCATTGTTGTGTTAGTTTCCCACCACATAAAATTGGATTAAATACATTGCGAATGGCAATTTGAGCTACTTTAAATTCAAGCATGGAAACATTATTTCGGATTCTGGCTTTAGCATTTGGGTAACTGGGAAGAGTTAATTTTGGTTGCCAACCTGCTTCTCCGTGTGGGAAAAAGATGGGATATGTCATTGGATCTAAATTTGGACTTAAGATACTCATATTAATAAACGGTTGGTCCTCATTTCTAGGATATATTCGAATGTCTCTTTGAAATGGTGGTTCTCCTTCATCATTCTGAAACACCATTGCAACCTCATTTGTTGTTGGCAAGTTATAACGACGTTTATCAGTATGTCTGTCTCTTTTAAGCACCATATTAACCTTCGGCATTGGTAATTGATGTGTTTGTGCATGAAGTAGTTGTTCATTTTCTACTTCTGCCAATTTTTTATAAGCTTTACTGTAGGGATTGTTGTCCATAATGTTATTTAGCTCTATGAAAACAGTGGGTAAGCATTTTTTATTTTCTTCCATCTGCATACGTTGAGCGAATTTTCTTTTATTTCCTTCCTCTGGATGTAAATGGGAAGTGCGATGATAAATTTGTCCTTGGACTTTAAAACAGTAAGGACCATGTCCTGGTACATTAGCAGCTAATGTTGCCCCCATGGATGCAAAGGATATGGCACTATTGTAGGATCTTATGTTTGTCTTAAAATTTTTGTAGTTTGGAAAAGTAGGTTCAGTCATAATATTTTGTAAATAAATTGGAAATTCTTTCCTTTCTGGAAGTTTGAACTTGCCTTTTTGACAACAACTAATAAATTGTTCATCTCTGGGTCTCTCCTGTTTAAAATAATAAGCCTCACAAAACTGACATTGAGTAGTCATGTCCCCACAACTATGAGCCTCTGCTGCTAAAGACTTGAGTAGAGGACAATTTGCAAAGCATATAGGATTTTGACTTTCATATTCATCAGGTGAAATGTCATATAATGTTTCAACAACAGGTTCTAAATGTTTTGTTTTTTTCGTTGCTTTTCTTGGTATATGTTGTATTGTTTGAGGTAAAATGTCATGTAATGTTTCATGAAACGGTTCTAAATGCTTTGTTTTCTTTGTTGCTTTTTTTGGTATCTCTTGTATTTTTTCTGGTAAAATGTCATCTGATGTTTGAGCAACAGGTTGTAAATGCTTTATTTTCTTTGTTGCTTTTTTTGACATATCTTTAATTTCTGCAAGTGACAGTCTTTTGCTTGCAATTCTTTTGCGTTCTTTTTCTCGTCGAATTTCCTTCTTCTCCGGTGTCTGCTGGCTGTCTGCTCTCTGTCGTCGTTCTCTAGCTTGGCGTCTTTTCTTTTCTTGTTTACTCTCGTTATCAGCCATGTTAATCTGTAAAACTAAAATAATGTACCATTAGTTTATTTTGAGATGTTAAGTTGTTTTTCATGACAAATAGTTATCAATAGTGTGTTAACATTTTATACTTAATCAATTTCAATGCGGTCAATTGAATAAAAGTCTAAATAAGGCCATCAGATAATTATTTAAAGAAATGTTTATTTATTAAACATGTATCCAAAAGCAAGTGTTTCAGTAACTAAAAAGGTATTTTCAATAAGATGTTATGTCCTTATTTACAGCACTATTCAATTTGTCAAATGGCAATTAAATTAGGGTTTAGGACTGGAATGTTACAATGACAAATTGTATAGATTCTGTGTTTTTAGACTTTTTTGGACTATGCCAATTTATTTTTTAAGTTTACATTGAAGTTTGTATTTACTGTTAAAGATTATTGGCCCTAAAAGACAAATAAGAGATAGATGATAGATATTACTTTTTATACTGTACCTTGGTTGAAGTTTGATTTCAAGCAAAATTCTTTGTTGGTCCTGTGTTGAAAGCCTTCGTCCGATGGTCTGGTCCTGTGTTGAAAGTCCTTGTCCGATGGTGTAGTCCTCTGTTGAAAGTCCTCGTCCTCTGGTGTGGTCCTCAGTTCCAACTCCTGTTCCGATGTTCTTGACGCAGTATCTGTTATAAAATAAAAATGAAAATGTTATGTTATTTGAATGTCTTTGTATTAATGAAAAAATGGCATAATTTCTGTGTTTTTCTACAATCCTTTTTGGTGCGCCGCAATTTTGGTATGCTTCTGTAGGCTTTTTTCTAAGGCTTATAGGTGGTTAAACATTAAAGAAGAATATTAATTAATTTTTCTCTTTTTTTACTTGTTATACTGTACCTTGGTTGAAGTTTGATTTGAAGCAGAATCTTTGTTGGTCCTGTGTTGAAAGCCTTCGTCTGATGGTCTGGTCCTGTGTTGAAAGTCCTCGTCCAATCGTCTGGTCCTCTGTTTAAAGTCCTCGTCCGATGGTGTAGTCCTCTGTTGAAAGTCCTCGTCCAATGGTCTGGTCCTCTGTTGAAAGTCCTCGTCCAATGGTCTGGTCCTCTGTTGAAAGTCCTCGTCCGCTGGTCTGGTCCTCAGTTGAAACTCCTGGTCCGATGTTTTTGACGCAGTATCTGATATAAAATAAAAATGAAAATGTAATTTTCTTTGAATGTATTTGTATGAACTAAAAAATGACATTATTTCTTTGTTTTTCAACAATCCCGTTTGGTGCCCACCACTTTCGGTATGCTTATTTAGGCCTTTTTCTAAGGCTTATAGATTGTTAAACATAAAATAAGAATCTAAATGTAGTTTGGTATGTGTTTGTGTGAGTTTTTATACAATCCTGTTTGGTGCGCACCACTGTTGGTATGCTTATTTAGGCTTCTTTCTAAGGCTTATAGGTTGTTAAACATAAAATAAGAATCTAAATGTAGTTTGCTATGTGTTTGTGTGAGTTTTCATACAATCCTGTTTGGTGCGCACCACTGTTGGTATGCTTATTAATGTTGTTTTGTAATGCTTATAGGTTGTTAAACATAAAATAATAATGTAAATGTAGTTTGCTATGTGTTTGTGTGAGTTTTCATACAATCCTGTTTGGTGCACACCACTCTTGGTATGCTTATTAATGTTGTTTTGTAATGCTAATAGGTTGTTAAACATAAAATAAGAATCTAAATGTAGTTTGCTATGTGTTTGTGTGAGTTTTCATACAATCCTGTTTGGTGCGCACCACTGTTGGTATGCTTATTTAGGCTTCTTTCTAAGGCTTATAGGTTGTTAAACATTAAATAAGAATCTAAATGTAGTTTGCTATGTGTTTGTGTGAGTTTTCATACAATCCTGTTTGGTGCGCACCACTGTTGGTATGCTTATTAATGTTGTTTTGTAATGCTAATAGGTTGTTAAACATAAAATAAGAATCTAAATGTAGTTTGCTATGTGTTTGTGTGAGTTTTCATACAATCCTGTTTGGTGCGCACCAATGTTTGTATGCTTATTTAGGCTTCTTTCTAAGGCTTAAAGGGTGTTAAACATTAAATAAGAATTTAAATGTAGTTTGCTATGTGTTTGTGTGAGTTTTCGTACAATCCTGTTTGATGGGCACCACTTTTGTTATACTTATGTAGTGTTTTTTCTAATGGTTATAGGTTGTTAAACAAAAAGAATATGAATTTAGTTTGCTATGTGTTTGTTACAATCCTGTTTTGTGTGTACCAGTTTGTGTGTACCATATGTTGCATCCTTTGGCCCTCATTCAATTGCAGTTTGGCAAATTCAATAGGGTTCTAAATGTGCTTCTTTCGAGCCCTATTGAATTGTCCAAAATATCAATTGAATGAGGGCCTTTGGTTGCTGGATTTGTTATATTGTGAGGGCCTCATTGAATTTGGTTTTTCGCAATGGAATTTGGCTCAATATGAGCACAGAGCATCTTTTTTTACAGAAGTTTTTAACTAAAAACTTCTGTTCAAAAATATGCTCTGTGCTTATATAGAGCCCTATTGAAATGGGCAAATCACATTTGAATGAGGCCCTCGCCCATTAAACATATTTAGGTCCTGAATCAATTGCGTTTTGACCAATTGAATAGGGCTCTATATAAGCACATAAAATATTTTTTGACAGAAGTTTTTAGTTAGTGAAGACCTTGATTGTGGTTAGAAGTTGAGTAACTAAAAATGTCTCTCTAAAAAATGTATTATGTGCTTATATAAAGCCCTATTCAATTGGCCAACTCACAATTGAATAAGGCTCATGGTTCGGTTCTTTTTTATACTTAATACTTTACCTTGATTGAAGTGTGGAATGACAGAGGGTCCCCTCCTGCCAATCTTAATCCGCCGGTCTTCTTGTAGTGTCTGTTTGAAAAATAAAGTGAAATAGTGAATTATAGAATTTTTTATTTGTATTTAACAAAGCATGGCCTTTTCAGCATTTAAAGTATTTTTGTATCTTACCTCTTCTTCTTTGTTGGTGTTCTTTAAAAGGAATTGTGCTTCACAATGCACGGTGCAAATTGTTGAGAGACGCTGTTGATGCAGAGTCTGTTTGAATATTAAAAAAAGTAGAAAGATTGAGCTTTAGGTGATCTATTGAATTGCAGTAAATTAATTTCATTGAAATATACTTCTGTAATTATTTTGAATTAACATTATTTTTTGGTGGGGGCTACACACATATGTCACATACATGAAGCACATTTCCATAGTTGAAAGTAATTTTTTTGTGTGCGTTTGACATATCACTACATGAATCATATTTTAATTGTTAAATTAACCTTATTTGTATTTTTGGCCAACATACATAAATGTGTGTGTGACATGTGACTATAGATGATACACATATATGTGCGTGTCACATATCAGTATACATGACTCATATTTTAATAGTCCCAACTTATTTTTTTCTAATGTAATTTAAATGTAGTTGTTTAATTAGTTTGTTTTAAGATAATTTTGTTGCAGGGGCAATACACATAAATGTGCGTGTCACATGTCACTATACATTATACGCATAAATGTGCGTGTCACATGTCAGTATACATTATACACATAAATGTGCATGTCACATGTCAGTATACATTATACACATAAATGATCGTGTCACTTGTCAGTATACATTATACGCATATATGTGCGTGTCACATGTCAGTATACATAAACCTAAAATTTTTTTTTTTGATGTCCTGTCTTGATAATAAAATGTAATATATTATTGCTTGCCTCTCAGTTGTAATTTGCACAATGTAAAGTAGTAAATTATCTTCTCAAGTTTTAGCAGCAGTTATGTCTGAAGTCACTCTGTTCATCACCTGAGGAGAAATGTATTTTTCTCTGTCAAATAGGCAGTATTTATAAACTTGTAGAACATTCTGGAAAGTTAGACCGTTAGAACGCAATACGCATGCGCTATTTGCGTTCCAGCTTCCAATTTGCGTTCCATCCGCCATTTTGTGCGTAGTAGTGGTTAAAATGGTGTTTAATATGAGTGTGATGCGTTCCGCATAGTATGTGTTTCATTATTGCGAGTAAGTGTAGTGTAGTTACGTCTGGAGCCTCGTTTTCGTTTTGTTCGGCGGCCATTTTTTCTCTTGCTTAGCCGATTTTCGGCCGTTTAAACTCTTTGTTTTGGACTTAAATGGACGTGTAAATGAAGTTTTGGAGGTGCCTGATGCCCCCCCCGTGCTGTAAGTAAGCTTTTTATGTGTTTGTTGTGTTTATTTCTTCTGTTTGTGATGTTTTGATGCGCGGCGGTTGGAATGGGTCTTTCGCGGCCGTATTTTTTTCCGATGCGGCCGTATTTTGTTGCGATGTTGCCGTATTTTTTTGCGATATACGCAGTTAGCTTTTACGTGTACGACGCAGTGTATTTGTTTATAAGTCGTGCGTATGTGTGTTAAGAGCGTGTGAAGGGCCTTTTTTACAGTTTTTTTGTTAAGTCTTGCGTCTGTGTGTCTGGGTGTAAGCGGGTGTGAGGCGACTTTGAGTTTTTTTTTGTTATGAAGTTGTGTGTGTGTGTATGTGTGTGTTAACACAGCCGCTGTTGGGATGCTCCCACCACCGCAAATGCGGACCCTCGCTTCGCGAGGATCCGCATTTGCGGGGACGTTGTTGGGTTTTTGTTGGCTGGGCGGTTGGGTTTATTCTGTTAAAAAGTCGTGTGTGTGTATGTGTGTGTTAACACAGCCGACGTTGAGCCTCCACCACCGCAAATGCGGGCCCTCGCTTCGCGAGGACCCGCATTTGCGGGGCCTGCGTCCCTCGCTTCGCGAGGGACGCAGTTCTTGCGGGCTCGCTACGCGAGCCCGCAAGTGTGAGCAACGACTCGTACGCTCACAACTATATATGTGATTGTGACCTGAATAAGCAAGTCTGAGCTTTTTATATGTCAGGATGTTTTGTGTGTGCCTGGATCTACTTAAATATTCACAGTCTCCCTTCTTCAGCATACTTTTTCTTTTTCCATCAGTGAGAGGATACTTCTTTACATATGAGGGAGAGTTCTGTACGTATTTTATTTCCATATGTACCTCCACTAAAGTCTATTACACTACTTCCCTTAAAACCAAGAAAAAATATTTTGTAGAAAAATTGAATTTTTAAGAAATTGATAACGATGTTAGAAAAGGTAATAATGTATAGAATAAAATATGCTTGTATGCTACCTGTTATTTTAGGCACCACCATTATTAACCTTTATTTGTAACTCACCACCTTTTCCGTAGGGCTAAACAGGGTAGATAAAAGTCAAAACAATTTTAATAAATTACAAAAGAATGGAAGGTCCTGTTATTGAGTTTAAAATCAAGCCATGAGGTTATTTCTGATGCATTTCCGGGTATGAACATGATAAATTATTCAAACCCATTGTTATGGGTTTAGACGGAGCCAATAGTAAAAGAGACCGTCATCATTACTTCACTAAAACATGAAGGTTACATTTCAATCACTTCAATCACTGCAATCGGGCCTACATTCCAGAAATAAGGTAATATGAAAAAATCTATAAATACAATATTCTAGTCCATGCTAGTTCTATTATATGTATTAACACATTGATTGCTGGGATCGATATAAGACGGAAATTAAACATGAAAATAATAATTTATAAAAAATATTTCAGAACAGTTTCTTTAATTTTCTATTGATTCATGGTTAAGTTTCCTTCTCGGGTTTTAATTTGGGTTATTTGAGCATGATTCTGTCTAACCCTGAGTCTCCTCGCTAGCATGGGCGAAGGCTTGTTTACCTGCATATAGAATTTAAAATTGGTTCTTCTGATCACTTTTTCCGTCCTGAAAGGATTGCATCTAATTCACTTGTAATTGTATCTATCTTTTGTCTAGTAGACTTAAAGTAGTTATCTTGATTTTGTTTCTCTAGTTGTTGTAATTCTGTAAATAATTGAGATTCCTTCAAGCTTTGTTTTTTCTTACAATCAGAGGCTATCCTAATAAATAAGCCTCCTATAAAGGCCTTATGGGACACCCAACTCAGCCTATTACCGTTTCAGGGATTTAATTTTGAGCAAAATATAACCCAAGCTCTTTTTCAATCTGTTTCTGAATTTCCGGGCTAGACAGAAGTCCTTAATTTATCCTCCAACTAAATTAAGTCCTAATGTTTAAACCAAGTTTAAATCTATAGACACAGCGTGATCCGACCAGGGGCACGGAATAATTTGAGCGTAACTAGAGTGTACAAATAATTTGACTTCCTTTACTCAAGTATCAATTCTTGAGTAAGTATTGTGGGTAGGGGAATAATATATATATTCTTATTTTGAGGGTAATGTACCCTCTAGGCATCAACTAATCGCAATTTCTGCAAGAGAGCATTAATCCGTTTTAGCTTTTTCGAGTAACATGTATCAGGTGATCCTCTGGATCTGTAGTGCAATTGCAAAACCAGATTAAGATCCCCCCAAAACTATTTTACCCATTTCCAAGGGATCTAGTGATTTTAACAATTTTATACGTGCGTTATAAGGAGCAATTGTGGGAGCGGATATATTGATTAAGGAGACCTTTTTATTTTAGTATCCCCTCAAGAGCCCGAAAGGCTTAATTCCAAAGTAAACAATGAAATATATGAAACCATTAAAAATGTAAGAGTAGGGAAATCACCTGGACCAGATGGATTATCTAATGTATATTATAAAATGTTTGCAAATCTTCTGGTCCCCTACTTGAGAAGACTATTTAATGATATATTACAAGGCAAACCAATGCTTCCGGAGTTACACAAAGCTAACCTTATTGTTTTTCCTAAAGTTGGGACAGATCCCTTACAGGCTAAAAATGATTGTCCAATGTCTTTGTTAAACGGAGACATTAACATTTTGGCTAAGCTAATGTCTGTTAGGATGTCAAAATTCCTGCCTAGGCTGATCCACAAAGATCAGGTAGGCTTTGTCCCTTTTCAGCAAGCAGGGGATAATATCAGGAAAGTACACAATATTTTCCATTTTGCTAAAATCGCAGACACTCCTTTATGCACTCTGACCTAGAGAAGGCATTTGATTCAATTGAATGGTCCTATCTTCATGCTGCCTTGTCTAAATTTGGAATTAAAGGGAACTTTATAAACCTAATTACAACATACAATAAAGATCCAATAGAGTATCTTAAATTGCCTGGTGATACCCTAGATCAAATAAAAATTCAGAGGAGGACGAGACAGAGATGTCCCTTATCTACACTGTTGTTCATCCTTGCTATTGAACCCCTAGCACAAGCCATATGCTCCACTCCTAGGATTCAGGGGTTTAAGGTGGGCTTACTTCAGTTCAAATGTTGTCTGTTTGCAGATGACATTTTGTGTACAATTACGGATCCCTCTAATACATTGCCACCTTTGATGGAGGTTCTTGAGTCTTCAAGTTAATGAGGAGAAGACTGAAATAATTGGTGCCTGTGTATCTGACCAGACATTGACGTTGCTGAAAAATGCTTACTCCTTTTCTTGGACAAAAAACAAACTAATATATCTTGGTTTAAATTTGACTCTGGAGGTCATAGACCTTTATAAGGATAACTATTGGCTGATTTGGTTAAATAAAATAGGTTCCAATTATCATAGATGGTGCGCATAACCGCCATCAAAATTAATATTTTACCTAGAATATTATATTCCTTTCGATCTCTTCCCATCCCAATTAGGGGGTAGGATTTAGAATAATTTCAGAAATAAAAATAAACGCTCTAGGATTAATAGATCTCTTAGCCCCCTGAATATTTATTTCTGTGCATATTTTGCCCCAATTTAAAGCATTACTTTAGGGCTGCTCAGCTTTCTATTATTCCCCAGGCCCACTTGAAGGAACACCAACCCTTATGGGTGTTTATCGAGAGTTTTCAAATGAAACCGCTAGAGTGGAATACTTTATTATGGACCCCATCAACTTCCTTGCCGGTGAATAAGATATGAAATCCCCTGCTTAAATTATACTTTGGGAATTGGTCTTGGACTATCCCCAGGCATCAACTGATATATAAGGTTTCCCCTTTAACTCCTACCCTAGCCTCTTCTCATATTTTGGAAAGTCTAAATGAGAAATCTAAAACTCTAAAGCTTGCGAACAAGCTAGACAAATTAGAAGCATGGTTAATGGATGAGAAATGACTTACTACAGATCAATTCAAAATTAAATATGATCTACCACCAAATTAATAATTAATATTTTAACAATAACAAAATTAGGCATGGGATTACCATAATCATAAGGTCCTGGGGCGCCCCGCAGTCCACGTGGTTCTCCCGAGTCTGCAACATACTATACTTGGTTCTAAATATAGCTCTTGTAGAACAAAAACCTAGATTTATCAGACTTTGCAAACAGGACTTTGAGGTTTCATGGGATTTTCAGAAATGAGGAAATAGCAAATATCTTTAGAGGCTCGATTTATTTTAGTTACCTAGAAATCTCAATAAAGATGTTACACAGAGTCTATTTTACGCCGGACAAATTGCATAGGCTAAACCCCCTAATTTCTCCATAGTTTTTTCGAGGCTGTGGGGAAATTGGACATTGTCTACACACCTGGTAGGA